>OU426880.1:48921788-49521788 GCA_911387805.1 Cantharis rustica | reverse complement strand
GTAAACTTCCAGTCACGAACGAAATAATCAGCTTTTCATTAGTTTCGTGAAATTTAATAGAGTCGACAAAACAATTGGCGTTTGATTATCTTTGTTAAATTCCAAAAGATTAACATTTCGTTGGAATTTTTCATTTGATATTTTTTAATAATATTGTCGACATTCCGGAGGTCTAAGGGTCAACCGATTAGCAGAGATTTTAACTGGTGTGTAGGTTGCGGTGCCGAAGGCTCGCTGTTGAAGAATTTATATTTTTTTAAAGTTTTCATGTGTCAAAAAGACAGTGCTATATTTTTTAGTCGTATAAATGCGTTTGCAGGTACAATTTTGTAATATTACCCAATCGTCCTGCCTGGGGGGTATTCCATACCCCCCAGACCCCCCGGTCGAGATTGCCACGATCTTGAATTAGTAATTTAACGACGTACTGCAATATTTTAAGTTTTAAATTTTCGCTAAGCGCCAAGAGCACTTATAGGGGCCCAATCCGGACAGAGACTAACGTTTTACGACCGTCTCCGTGCTTCGGAGGGCACGTAAAGTCGGTTTGTCGTAAAGTCGTAAAGATTAACATTTCGTTGGAATTTTTCATTTGATATTTTTTAATAATATTGCCAATATTCTGAAGGTCTAAGGATCAACCCAGTAGCAGAGATTTCAACTGGCGCGTAAGTTGCGGTGCCGAAGGCTCGCTGTTGGAAAATTTATATTATTTTAAAGTTTTCATGTGCCAAAAAGACAGTGCTATATTTTTTAGTCGTATAAATGCGTTTGCAGGTTTAATTTTGTAATATTACCCAATCATCCTGCCTGGAGGGTATTCCATACCTCCCAGACCCCCCGGTCAAGATTACCACGATCTTGAATTAGTAATTTAACGATGTACTGCAATATTTTAAGTTTTAAATTTTCGCTAAGCGCCAAGAACACTTATAGGGGCCCAATCCGGACAGAGACTAACGTTTTACGACCGTCTCCGTGCTTCGGAAGGCACGTAAAGCCGTCGTGGTTCCTCTTAGTTAACGATTGTCTCCATTAATATTTACACAGTGTCACAGGCACATCTGAAATTAAAAATTACTAGATGGCTTGGGGGGGGGGGGGTTGTAAACTTTCGTTTAATCTTGACACATTTTGAGAATGTTTTGTTGGTAAATTTCCACTTTTAAAGGTTTATCAGTCACGAACGAAATAATCAGCTTTTCATTAGTTTCGTGAAATTTTATAGAGTCAACAAAACAATTGGCGTTTGATTAGCGTTGTTAAATTCCAAAAGATTAACATTTCGTTGGAATTTTTCATTTGATATTTTTTAATAATATTGCCAACATTCCGGAGGTCGAAGGGTCAACCGATTAGTAGAGATTTTAACTGGTGTTTAGGTTGCGGTGCCGAAGGCTCGCTGTTGAAGAATTTATATTTTTTTAAAGTTTTTATGTGTCAAAAAGACAGTGCTATATTTTTTAGTCGTATAAATGCGTTTGCAGGTTCAATTTTGTAATATTACCCAATCGTCCTGCCTGGAGGGTATTCCATACCCCCCGGTCAGGATTACCACGATCTCGGATTAGAAATTCAACGACTTATTGCAATATTTTAAATTTGCTCTAAGCGCGAAGAACGCTTATAGGGGACGAATCCGGACTGAGACTAACGTTCTTACGACCGTTTCCGTGCTTCGGAAGGCACGTAAAACCGTCGTTAGTTCTTGATTGCTTCCATTATTATTAAAACAGGGTCACAGGCACATCTGAAATTAAGAAACTAAAAAAAAGGTGGGGGGGGGGGGTAAACTTCCGTTTAGCCTTGACACATTTAAAAACAATTTTTGTTGGGAAATTTCCACTTTTAAAGGTTTATCAGTCACGAACGAAATAATCAGCTTTTCATTAGTTTCGTGAAATTTTATAGAGTCAACAAAACAATTGGCGTTTGATTACCGTTGTTAAATTCCAAAAGATTAACATTTTTCATTTGATATTTTTTAATAATATTGCCAACATTCCGAAGGTCTAAGGGTCAACCGATTAGCAGAGATTTTAACTGGTGTGTAGGTTGCGGTGCCGAAGGCTCGCTGTTGGAAAATTTAATTTTTTTAAAGTTAAAAAGGTGGTAGTTTATTTGTGTTTGTTCATGGATGGCGCGGTTAATCTCGAATTAAAATTGAAAGTGATGGAAAAGAGAATATTTAACGAAAGTGACTGATATGTGCAATTAGAAAACGGGCCGGCAACGAAAAGGGAAAGAGTGGAGCTTTAGCTTTATTTTAGTGCTTTTTTATTATGATTGTTGGTTCTGCAATGTATGGGATTCGCAATGCATGGTGGGGGATAAAATAAGTGAGAATGGTGTCAGTCCGCCATCAGTGTGGTTATGCAAGCAAAACACGCATGGTCTTGGTTTATGACATCACACTTTTTAACAGGTTTGTCCGTCGATCGTTGAGTGGTTACTCTCGACAGATTCTCTTTCGTTATAGCCGCGATTCCATGATATAAAGCAAATTCACTTTTTGTTGTTAGCCTACTTTACACTTTTTCCTAATTATAACATTTTGGCACGCCATTTTGGAGGTTTAAATTAAAACAATTATGGGTCCCACTTTTTTAGTCTAAAATTATACAGCATTTGAAGAAATGTTTAACATTTAAATGAAAGTAGAACACCTTAATTCAATTTGGTATTACAAAACTGAAGACACGTTTGTTGGTAAATGCCTAATTTTATAACTAAATTTTACTCTTTTTAAGTAATTAATTTATTATACAATTTAATTGCGGAACCACGCAACGCTCTAATCATACTTATCTTCCATTCTAATGAGAACTCTACATGCATCGTTTCCTTCCGTTTTCCACAATCTCAATTTTTGAATTCACGCACTCCGTTTCCAAATCTTGCCCAACACCGACTTTGTTTCCCATGGAACGCCGGCACGTGCCCAACTTCCCAATCCATCTGTTTGTTTAGAAAATTCTCACTTCCAAACCACCTTGCCCGATTTTCGACACCTTGTACCCGGATTGGGCTGCTTTCGAGTCAACGTCCTGACCCTACAAGATGTCCCTTTTTATTGAAGCAGCTGGAAAGTATTTTCAGGTGTCCGACAGCGAAAGTTTGTTTGTTCGTACGCACGCACACCTGATGGGTAAAAGTGTTCATCTGTCACATGCAATTTCATCACATTCGCAGCCGTTGCATTTCTATGTTCCAGAAGTTGCAATTTTACAGACAACAAAATGCAATAGCCAATCACAAACCGCGTCAGCTAGCTTTGTTTATTTAGACCACAGCGCCGAACACTCGCGAGGCGCAAAACTCAAAATTAGCTATAAGCCTAACTCTCAAACACTGGTTGCTAAGCAACGGCTTATAGCAATAAAATAATGAAATTTTAACTGAACGTTCTGCTGCGTTTTTTCGTGACAAAGCGAAAATATATTTTAAAAGCTGGATTTTTGAATTACATCTCGAATATCTCGCGCTATATCAAAAATTAAATATTTTTAAAATCGGTTAAATATTGCAGGCACGTGGACCGAAATATTTTATTGGTCCAATTATTTTTGTCGCAATTTTATCGTATTAAGTATAGCACAATAGATTAATTTTTTAACTGTGCAAAGAATAACACTTCTGTTTGGCAACTAAAAAGTAGGTCACCCAATTCATTAGCGGTTTAGATTTGTTTGACCTATTTTTTTTGTCGACAGATTACTTCTATCTTGACCATTTAAATTTTTGTAAATATTTATTTGCGGTTTATTTCTGTCTTAAATATGAATATTTAATTAGGTTTTCGTCAGTAGCGGCGGTCTTTTGAATTTTCCAAATTATCTAATCAAAAAAAAACACAGGTTTTACTTATTTTTGACGTAAAAATCATAGTTGCTCATAGAAGAGACGAAGAGCTTGAGTAATACTAATTCGTGATGCACGCTTTGTTTTGTGTAAATAACTCGCAAACGATTACCTTTTCATTGAAATTATAGAGTAAAAATACAATCGTTTGTGTGTTTTTCAAATTTTTATCCTTCGACCACAATTTTACTCAGTTCTGTTGCACAGTTTCTGAGATAATAGCCAAAAGGAGTTCCAGCGCGTAATTTAATTATTTTAATTAAGCAATCGCCTGCGGAATTTCATTTCAACAGATCATTTTTCTCCAATTTTTCTTCTGCCCTAAAATTTTATTGCCTTTCTATTTATTATACACAATAAAAAGTTTTATTAGTTCTTTTGGTTTCCTAGGTTACCTTCCGTTCGTAGCGGCGGCAGCTACCAATTTACCCATCAACGTAACTTTAGGACCCAATTCGGCGTTGTAAACTTTCAAAAATTTCAAAATTATTTTATTTTAGGGTCGAATAGAACATAAAATAATTTTTTTTGTTGTGATTATTTTTCGCTATTTTGTTGATGACTTTTATTCGACTTACTTTGTTCACTTTCAATATTTTTTTGATCCTTTATAATTGAAGTTATTGAAAACTATGATTCTATCAAAAAAGTCCTGGACAGCATCTTTTTATTTTAAAAAATACAAAAATACAAATGTATGTGTGCCTAAGTGCCTCAAGAAGGTAACAATAACCACCTTATTACGTGAAAAAGTGCACTTTTATGAATATCTCGGTTTGGGTTCATTTTAGAGCGAAAAGTCAGGGGCTTGAAAATATAGTAAACTAAATTGTCTACAAAAAAGACCTTATACTTTTTTTTGCAAATCGATCGGTTACCGAGTTAGAGCTATTAGAACATTAACGCCCAGATTTTCAACTAACCTAGAATTTCGCGTTATTTTTCTGCATTACCAGGATATACATTTGACGGCGCGAATTTTTAATTGAAAACTGAAACTTTTGTATTACAGAACGATTTTCAAAAAAATCGTTGTGTAATGGATATATCCGTTAATTAAATGAGCCGAAATTAGATAAAATATTGTACATCATTCGTGAAAAAGGTTTACTTATCTTACGGTGACCCCCCCCCCCCCCTCTTTTTACTTAGAATATAGAGTGATTAATCAAAAGAGTAATCAAACACATTTTGCTTATTTAAAAAATATTAAAGAAGTGCGTTGATAATTCACTTTGTATTTGTAAACGTAAAACTTGACTTCCTTTGTAAGTATTTACCATTGACCCGCATATGTGGATTAACGAGATTCCAATATTTTTAAATACATAAGCTCGTCGAGAAGAATCCCTCGAGTGTAATTCGAGGATCGGGACAAGCTTTGGCAGGTTGAAAGAGCACTAAAATCACGCGAACATTGCTTTTTTTAAATACTATGAGCAACCGCTTTTGAGAAAATGACGTTTAAAAGTTTATAATAATCCAAAGTTCTTCGAGCTGACGAGATGGTAACGCGTTTGTAAGTGGTTTAGAACGTCCCAGGTTCGACTACCAAATTTTGGACGATGAAATATTGAATTGCAAATATATTATTATTATATAGGTAGTTTTGAGTTGTCGACCCCCCCCCCCCCCTTTGGCAATTTTAATATTAAAATATAAAATAATCAAATATTGTATTAGCAATATAATAAATGCATTTAGGTTAGGTTAGATCAGTTTTTCCGTGAAATAAATTATTTTTCTTTTCTAGAACGTCAATTGTTTTTCAGAAAGCGTCAAAATAAATTCGGTTACAGTTGACGATTTCTGAAATACTGACGGAAAAAGTGTAGAATAAAGTTAAAATTCTAAAACGTTTCGTTTGAAAGATGCAGAATTAAGAACATTAAATATTGAATTGCAAATATATTATTATATAGGTAGTTTTGAGTTGTCGACCCCCCCCCCCCCCCCGCCTTTGACAATTTTAATATTATAAAGTATTCAAATTTTGTGTTAGCAATATAATAAACGCATTTAGGTTAGGTTAGATCAGTTTTTCCGTGAAATAAATTATTTTTCCTCTCTAGAACGTCAACTGTTTTTCAGAAAGCGTCAACTGTAATTCAGATTTGTCAACTGATATTCAGAAAGGGTCAAAAGAAATTCGGTTACAGTTGACGATTTCTGAAATACTGACGGAAAAAGTGTAGACTAAAGTTAAAATTCTAAAACGTTTCGTTTGAAAGATGCAGAATTAAGAACATTAAATGAAATTATACATTTTTTTTACTTGATGTATTGATATCTCGAAAACCGTCGGTTGTAGACAAAAAAGGATTATGGGGTAGTTTGTAGATAATTTCGCGCTCTATAAAAAAGTACTAAAGCGTTTAGCCCGAAAAATCAAGAGTGTCGTTGTTGTGAGCAGTTGAAGGTAGAAATAGGGCTGTAGATAGCTTCAATGCATTTTTAGAAGCAAGAAAAATAGAAGATAGCTCATTTCGTCTGTTTTGCTCAAAATTAAACCCAAACCGAGATATTTTCATTACGACGACCGAATCCGTGGTCGCTAGACTGTGCAAAATTAGTATGCCCTTTTCGAGATTAAAATAAGATAGTAAAATTTACGCTCGACCTCAATTATTTTCGGCTGGCCTGTGGGTACTAAATCAAATCGTTATTTTTAGAATTTTTAAAATTCAAATTTGTTTCGACTTTTCGTTTCGAAATAAAAAAGTACTCGGGTGTTGAAGAGTGTGAGAAGGAAGCTCGTTGAAAATATGATATTCTCGAGGATTTCGAATTTTGTTAAAGCTGTGGCGATAGGGATGGTCCGTCCCTGTAAAAGCAATGTAACGCCTGCACGGTTTGGGAGATAAAGTGCATGGGAATGAAGTTAACCTGTTAGTCGAGAAAGCATGTGTTGGGTAAGAAATGGGGCGCGTTTGGCATGTGCAAGGGTTGTGGCAGGTAAAGGACAATGTTAACCCTACGCGCATTCGCACGCGATGCGCCGTCGACATCTGGGTTAGTAGGTTATCCCCACCCGATCCCACCAGGTGCCCCTCCAACGCCTGCCAGATAGTGTGTGCGATGTTGTAAGTGTGTATGTATGACTTCACAACAGCACTAACATAGACCTGGTTCATTGGAAAGTGGGTCACCAGTCCCGAGTTACTTTCACTTATTATTACACGGACTCCTAATCATTTTTCATTGTAGCCCCGTAGTGTCCGCACGTTTGCTCGTCGGTAGGGGGTTCGTCGCTTCAGCCACCGTACAAGGAGCCTCCGGTCAGTCGGTCTCGCGATCTTAACGCTCGTGGAGGTGTTGGAATTTTCGCGCCTCGAGTCCGCGTGTGTGCTTGTGTTTTGGATTACCCAATTTCGGATTTTTGGATTATCGCTAGGATTTAGGTGTTTGAGTGTTAAAATAAATAGTGGTGTGTATTGTTCTTGAGGATGACCTTTTATAAAAATGATGGTTTCGTGACGATAGCACAATAATTTCTCAATTGTTGTTTACTTAATAAGTTAACCTTTCAATAATGGGGAACGCTGGCCGTTTATGATTGTGACTTTTTGAATGTAATTGTCCGTGTGAAATGTTATTGGAAATGGATCAACATTCCAACTTGATACAGCTAAATCACTTTAGCATGAGCCCCGGCACCTCACCTGCCACTCCAGTTACCCAAGCTGCTAGTCCAATGCCTCCTCCTCCCTCGTACTCTTCTCCGGGAGGCAACAATAATTACAGTAGTTGCCAGCAGAGCAATCTCAATGCTCACCAACAACAAAATATGTCTTATAACATGAATAATGTGGATACATCCTATTATTTTTCTTCAGGAAATGCCGCGATCGTTGGTATGGAAATGGGTCATTCGTACGCCTTGCCGAGCCATTCGGTAACGCAGGGTTCCGATATACCCGACACAAAGGAAGGAATCGAGGAATTGTGCCCCGTGTGTGGAGATAAAGTGTCCGGTTACCATTACGGTCTGCTCACGTGTGAATCCTGCAAGGGGTTCTTCAAGCGGACCGTACAGAACAAGAAGGTGTACACGTGTGTGGCCGAAAGGAGCTGTCATATTGACAAGACTCAACGGAAGAGGTGTCCATTCTGTCGATTTCAAAAGTGCCTGGAGGTCGGCATGAAACTTGAGGGTAAGTTTTTTTCTTTTTTCTCTACTGCCCCCTCCCCCCCCGCCCCGGCTGCTTTCCTCCACGTATACGCGGTTCTTGTAATAATAATGTTGGCACACTTTCGTCATTTTACAAGTTTGGTATGTTAAGTAATCTAAGATCGTGTCTGAAATTTCTGCCGCAATTCCTATTCATTCGCGCATTATTTATTACGTTTATGGTCCGCAGCACATTCGTTTGCTAGTCGTAACGACAATAAATGCGCGTAATAAATCGTGTGCCGCAACTTTTCAAAATCAAAAAATCATATTTCTCGACGTTCCCGAGCTTTCAGCAATAAACTCCTCTCGTAAAAACTTTAGGGCCTACTCGCCAAAGAACGCCGCGCGAAACGCTAGGAAAAATTGCCAATTTCTGTTTTTGCTAAATACTTGCGAATCATCTCCTCGCCGTAATTAACTTCTTGAGAATCTATAAATATCGTCGAGAAGCGACCTTTTTAATTTTTAGATGTCTGCAACCTTGACACATTTATTTTGGCACAGTTTTTGAAAGCTGATATGTCAACATTTTGAAATTGATTGAACGACCAGAACCGCGGAGCAACATCTCACCATTTTTCATTCTGTCGAATTATTTTGATTTTTCTCCCTTTCGATCGCCGTTTGTTTCTAACCGCAATACCTTGTATATAACCTTGTAAAAGTCAATACAGTTTCAAGTCTCGCAAAATAAATAAAAACACCGAAATTGGGTCAATTGTGGTGTATTGAAACATGCAAGGTCAATTGTTTTTAAAAAAGTTCCCAAACAACTGCACACTTCGTCGTCAACTTTTTCAAAAAACCCATTTCAAGTCTTACGTCAAAATATAATATTTTTGTTACATTATTAAACAATACATAATATCTACCTGTGAAATGTATTCGTCAGGTCGATCGGCAAACATCGTAACTTGTTTTTGTACACAAATTTTCCTAACGAAATTTTTGTTCCAACCATTCTTTGTACAGAAAACCACGAATTTTAATTTTGTTTTCAATTTTTACTCAAATAACTCCGTCGCTACTCCATCTATCAAAAAATGTCAAGATATCAACTTTGTACAGCTCGAAATTCTGAACAAACTGCTTTTTTGCTTTTTGAAATCCGATGGAAACTAACGAAGTTACGGAGTGTTTTTCTATTTAAAAATAACGAAATATTTAACAGCACTTTCAATTTTGTTTTGAAAAACTTCACTTTCAGTCATTCAGTTGTCACTTTTCACGAAAGCATTTGTTTTACTTCAGTCATGGGTACTATTAATTAATTCTGACCCAAAAAAAATAGTGTGTCGTTTGAATTAAAATTTGTTAAAATATACAGGTTGCTGAAAAATACAAAATTGTCTGCGATCACAAGTTAAACAATTTTTGTGCATAACTCGAAAACTGTGCAAGATACCAAAATGTTGGTATTTTCACGCCGAACACTTTTGGTCTCTTCGATATTTCTTATATCTTGCACCGTTTTCGAGTTATTCGCGAAAAACTAAGATAATATTATTTTCTACTTTATTGGTGCAAAATTTTTATCAACTTTTTTTTTAGTGTAGGTAAGTTTTTCATTTTTTTTTTTCCAAATAAATAAGGGTTGATTTACATAAATTTTAAAATCGAACATAAAAATATTTAAAATCGCCCGCTTAACACTTTATTATTTTTTATCAAGAGATTAAACTACGAATCAACCTAATTTTTCATTTAATTTTGAAATAATCGGTTTTAAAGTAATTTTTTTACGTAAAAATCGCTGATTTGCTCATTCTATTGACGGTACATGTGCTGAACGTAAAGAAATTTGTTTTAGTGCCCGCAGTTGCCTGTTAGGAGGGCACACATACAAAAACACATATTTTCGTCTTTTGTTTATATTTAAAATTTACGCCTTCAACTGCCATAATTTTTATTGGAAAATTTTTTAATTCGTGCGCACGGTTGACGTACTACTCTCGAAAAATGTGACGTTTCCATTTATTTATTAAGTTCAACTACCTAATTAATTTTTGATTGGTTTGAATTATCAGGATAACTTGAACCAAATTGAAATTATTTTCATTCTTCTGCTAATTAGTTTGTCAGATTAAAATACAGTAAATCCCCGGTAATTAAATGTCAAACGAGATGACGACTACGTTAGTCAGTTTTTTCGTCGACTTTAATTCTGTCCAATGCTGCATTGGTATTGGTTAATTTCTTTTTTATATTTAAAAAGTTTTGAATTAATTTGAAAACTTTTGTTTTTTATTTTTTTTTTTTACAGTGTAGTTAATTGTTAATTTATAGGAAACCTCATAACTTATTTGTTTTTCAGCGGATTTTAAAAATAAAAAAATCATTTTGTTAAGAATTTCACGAACCACAAAATGTTTGCGATGACATTTTTCGATAAAATGAATAATAGTGGAGTATTTTCGGTCGAACGTGGGGGTGACGCTCTTTATGCATGTATCCTTGTAAATAAGCCCTTATCAGCTTCCGTTCGGTAACAAGATGAATCGTAAGGTTGTTATCCTAGAGCACTTTGGATTTTTGCCAAATTGGAACGGTGCGAAAACCTGTATCGCATTAACGTAAGGTTAACGTTTTTCCAATATTTTTCAGTCACATTCCATCCAATTACCTATTTTTGATGCCCGAACTAGTAAGTCGCACCGTATTTTCCACCTGTTGATCGTTCCCGAAATATATTTCATTTTAACCTGCCACATTCCATTGCTACATCAGTATTTATTTATTTTATAGCTACGTTTGTTTATTTATTGTACGGTAATAATAAATATCCTCATTCTTCCTGATCCTATGATTTATAGACAATAAATTCTCGAAAATTAAGTCGAATAGTAGGATAGGCTTTGGTTTGGATTAGGTCAGTTTTTCAAAAAAAAAAAAAAATGTATTTTTATAAATAAATGGAAGCATGGTGCTGGAGAGAATATTATATCATCCAAGTGTCGATAACAAAATATTAATTATTTAGTTTCTTAAGTGGAACTTGCACTTTCTCGATCACTCGGCCAGTTGTTTTACTTTACAAAGCTGATGTTTATGTAACCCACTTTCAGTTATCAGTTCTTTCAGTAAAAGAAACAATTTATACCATGACTTAGTTCCTACTTATTATCCCCTTATCGAAGTATAAAATGCGATCATACAATGCTGCTACACATTCTTATTTTCGAACGAAGATACTCGATAATCACGCCGATAACTTCTAATCAAACCACAAAATAATCTGTTTTTAACCTCCAGTTTGTTGTCATTTTTCTGATACGATAACAGCTGTTTTAAATTTTTATCTTGGATTTTATAAATAGAATAATTCATCACGCACGCTGATTTTGTATATATTCGTTCTTCAATTCTTCTTCTTCTGGCGTCGTCGGAACCACCACAACATAATTTTTTTATTTCGAATTTCCAATAACCTCTACTTTTTCTTCACAATTCAGTTATTGATTTAAAGCCAATGAATAGTCTTCGACTGAATTTAAAACGCAGGGGTCGAACTTATTTAAGTAAATTACCGAAAGGGGAAGCAATAAAACGAAATTTATTTTTGTCTCTTTGTTTATAGAAATAAAAACGACAATGCGTAGAGTTTTATGAATAATTTCGTTAATTTTGTATTACATAATTGCGTAATGGTTGTAAAAAACAGTAGACAATGACCCCATTTACTTCTTTGTAACAAAATTTCTCTTTAAATTGTTTTCAAATCATTGCTTAATTTTATCAGTTTTTCAGAAGCACGAATTTCGCGATTGTTTAGATGAGAGGCGTCGTCGCCGTCGTGGGTGATGGCTTAATAAATTTCGCTAATTTAATTTGAAGGGGGAGACCGTGTTACATTTAGCGACAATAGAATTTTTTATTGGTTTTTATGAATTAGGAAGCCATAGTGTATTTTGCTTATTGTGGCTTCTGATTGTTGTTTTTACTTCCTTAATTTTATCGTGAATTTAAAAACTGGAGTGTTTAATTTAAATTAAAGTCGATTGATATTTGAAACTTGTAACGATGGCGTCGGTTACGAAAATTGAAATCAAATTGGGTATTAAAAAAATGGTGTTGATTTTTCTGTTACGTAAAGTTCTTGCGTGTCAACTTTCTTTTTAAAGAAGAAGGGCAAATAAAATAAAACCGAAAAGCTTTTTATGTTTCTTTTTGTGCTTTATAAACTGAAGCTTAGCATGCCATTAGTTTCTGTATTTGGGTCACATTCGGAAATCCTATCAATTTCATAATCGGTTCTGGTACAAGCGCACAAAATATAAATGGCAGGATTTCGTTACACCGTTGCTCAACAATGAGGTTCACTCGAAAAAGGTGTAAAAGTATTTTTAAAATATGAAAATCGTGTTCGACGCATTTTCTGAAGATAATTTTTTAAATTTATCGGCTTAAACACACGTACACGACATATCAAATTCTAGTTTCGCTTGGGCAATAATATTTCAAAGCAAATTAAAAAATTACATCTCCTTATTTGAATACATAAATTTCTTTTCTTACAACACTTCACACTAAGTTTACTCATGTCATTCGCAATCTCATGTTCAAACTAAAAAATTATCCAAACTTAATTACATTTTTTAAAAGAAACTCGTCCACTTTTTTATTCGTTCCCTCATAACTCCCACAAAAATTAAAGCATCAAAATTTTTCTGAACTTTTTAGAAAGCCCATTTTGTAATCTACAAAACATCTTCCCACGTCTTTTTCGTAAAAACCTCGAGTTTCGCTTCTATTGCGCATTAAAATTGTAGTGGGAATACATTTTTTTTTAATATTTTCGAGGTAAAAAGTAGTGACGCTCATTTGGATTAACGAGATTCTGAAAGTTCCCTTGTTTTAAAACAAATACTTCGACAATTGAAGTATTGTTAGATTTTATTTGGCACTTGTTTTTTCTCTATTTAAATAAAACAAACGAAAATCAATTTATTTGAATAGCTGTTCCGTTGTTTCGCCATTATTTTACCATCTTGTTAAATTTTTATTTAATTGCCTAATCAGTTTAGTCGTATAACAAACGAACGTAGATTTTTACGCTGCTTCTAATTTAATTTCATTTATTTGAATATTATATTGGTTTGTTTTTTTTTATTTACGCTGACATTTTATTTAAATAAAACAAACGAGAGGTAATGTAATCGAAAATTTGTTTTATTTGATTTAACTACGAACCTAGATAATAAATTAATCGGTGACGCGCACGATGAGATTAACGAGATGGGTTTTTAAACCAGAAAATTTATTTTCAACAATTTTTTAAAGCTTATTTATAAAACGGCTAATTTCAAATGTTAAAAGTTCACTTTTTCGTACGGTTAGTAGACAAAATCATTTTAAGGCTGCGGTTTTGCTGCATTTCAGAAGAAAAAGGTCATCTTGAAAACGGAAAACGAAAAAATTTAGGTGAATTTCGTATTTTATTGCGTTTTATGACACTGCAAAATCCCAACCTTAAGGTTTTTTCTTGTCTAAATAATTTGAAGGCGATTTTTTTCAATTTTTTTTTCTCATCCCCAATTGGGGATTCTTTTATTTAATACTTTTGTATATCGAGCTTCTCATTAGAATGAAGCTACACTGAAAAAAAGATACTATATCGTCATTCCCCGGACTAGACTATGCAATACTTATATAAAATTTGCTTTTGCTAATTAATTCAATCCAATAACTGCTGGGCATTTATTTTTTGTAGCCAGAGACTCTTCAATGTTTAAATTTTTAAAATTGTAAATTTTATGCTCACTTTTGTCCTTTTGTTGTATTGCATGTGGTATGTGGTGTTATGCAGCTGGCTTAATCACGCCTGCTAGCACAAATTTTGTAGCGTTGTAATGCACCTTTGCATCGACCAAATTGTCACAAATTCTTCCCTTTTTAATTAAAATAAAAACAAAAAAAACAAAAACTCAAATCAATTTAACTTAATTTATTTACAAAATTAATTATTAATTAACGGGTAATGGCGTTACATCCGTCAGGCACAACGGCCTCCGCCTCATTGTCCTTGCATCGACCCGCTGATCGTACTCCCACTTTTACTTCCCCTACCTTTATTTACATCAAATTTTACAAACTATTTTAATACAATAATACAGTGTGTTTAATAAATAATAACAAAATTGACTTTTAAAAATTATTTACAAAACAAATCAATTAATGGTTTTTATGCATTTCGAAGCACGACAATATATTGAAAAAAATCATCACTTTTGCGCCGATGAACGAAAAAGTTAGTGGTTTCACAAATTTTTGTATTAAAAGAATGAATTTTGATTGTCGGCGCAAAAAATGATTTTTTTATCAATCGGGTGAAACTTTTATTCTCCAGCTTCGCCAGTGGTAATTTATCTTATCTAATAATTCTAAGGCCTAATTTATCAATCTCGAATGATTTCAACCCAAAGATTAATTGCTATAGAAACAATTGTTTGAATAAAAGTTATCCTTGGGTTAGAAATAATTGGACATTGATAAATTGGAACTAAGGATTGATTTCATAAAAAAATTTTACTGTCTTTAAAAGTTATTAGATCGAACAAACCAATGAAAAACTGCAATATTTTGCAGTGGCCATACACGACGCGACTATATGAAGGGATTAACGAGATTCCACTGATTAATTGTTTTTGTTTTTCCATATTTTGCAAAAGTTTAAATGATCATTGATGGCGGGGGGGGGGGGGGGGTAATTCAAAAATATTTACAGTTTAATGATGAAGGTAGGTTAGCCAATTTTTGACCGATAGCAAACAAAAAACGAATGAAAGTTCATGTGGTTAAACTGTAGGTCCCCTAGGTGTACGAATACTTATAGGTCGGACAGGCAAATAGCGAGAAGAAAAATTTTTTTGAAACTTTTCCAAAAATTATTACACATTCTTATCTCAGTGTAATATTAGAAATTAGGGTCAAACCGAACCATGTATTATTGTATTGAGCATTTTCTCGGGTTTTCCGACACAACCGAATTATTTATCTAAGCTGCGATTTTTTTGTCATACTTTAAGATCAATAAATGTCGCGTTTTATTAGAGGTAAACCGAAATACAAGTGCGATTTAATGTAACAATAATTAGGTTAGTTTTGGTTTCGCTTATCATTATTTCCTCTCTTCTAAATTTAGCTCGACATATTTTGATTTGCAGTGTTGGAATGTTGAAAAGTGATTTTACGATTATTCGCTATTGAAGTGTACTTTAGTAATTGGGTTATCCGAAAGTATTTCGGTAAATTAAATTTATTTATTTTTAGTTGCGCGTTCTAATAACTGGAACATTTTATTTAGGTCTTTTTTAATTTTTTAACAATAATCATTGCGGAGTACCTACCAGCGGAAGTGAACGCGCGCCGATGTGTATGCCGTCCCGAGTTGGATTATTGATTGGTTATTCGTTATTTATGCGCTTATGGTTTCATCCAAAATTGTTTATATGCTTAAATAGAATTAATTACGTGGGTATTAATAGTTAATTAGTCGCACTATTACCTACATCGTCGTCTATGTAAAGTATTAGCTTTTCATATAAGGAACCTCGGTATCGGCTGGATTCGATTCGTTAAAGGGAACACAAAACTAAATGAAGTGTAATTAACTTGATTGGCAGTTCGCAAGGTGTGGCCTTAAGTTCCTCGTCGAATTTTTCGCTAAATTTTAATAAAAATATCTTTCGTTATTCAATAATGAAGTAATGAATTAAACTAATCAACCAAGAGTTACAATAAAAATAATTATTGTTATTAATATCACGTTTGCATTTAATTATTGTTAGTCTGGTATTCAGCGTGGATGGAATCTGCGAGCATAAATTGCACAATTGCCATTTTAAATTCGAATAATTACAATCTTTGTAATTGCCCAACATATTGTGTATACTACGTCCATTTATTTACTTCTAACTTAATTAATTTATTGGCAACATCATTTTTGTTGTCCGATTTAATAACCATTTTAAATTTAACAATAAATCACATAGCATCGATTTTCGGACTTCGGCGCACGCAGGCGGAACTTATAATGACACTCGCGATTTTTTTTTTTTTTTTGACAACCCCAATTGCTATTAACTCGCCATTCCAGTGGCGGCATGAAAAACTTCTCGTTTTGTGCGAATAACCGGATAGCGAAAATTAACAGCAGCGAAGGGGGAAGTCTAGACGGTCAAATACCACACTTTTTGACAATTATTTGAACAAACAGGAAGTGAAACCTTGATTTACCAAAAAAAAACAAAAGCTATCGTTGCCAAAAAATGGCCGGGTTCGCGCGGCAGATTTAAATCGAAGGAGTATAAATTAAAATTTGAAAAAATGTGAGAACGTGACGAGAATTATCAAGTGGCTCAACACTTGGGCCGTTTGACCTCTTGTCAGGGGACAGATTCATTGTGCAAGAAGTTTATTATATAAATTATTATAATAAACAGTGCGGTCCCGAGTAAAATTTCAGTGATTTGTCATTTTAATGTGTTGAAAACGAAATCGAACTGTTGGCTGCTATTACCTCCTTTCACTTTCGAGCTCAGAATGCTCTACCGTCTATGAGATTGTTTTGCTCTTTATATGGGCGAATTCTTGTGAATTTGTTCTAAGGTGGGTCTCAGACTTATTAATTCATTTTAAAAACCATTATTCGTTCTGTTCCATTTCAGTTATTTGATATTATGTAGATTTATTAGTCCGTAACGAAAACGTTAATATTTTGAGCAAATCGCGGCAGTGGCGTGCGCGTATATTCCCGTTGATAATTACTGTGTTAGTAATCGCAAGGCAAGTTTCTCGTCAATAAAAAGTTGTTTATAAAAGCTACAAGTTTTTATACCAACAATGAGTCGATACTTTTTTATTCGCAAATTAATTTTAATTTTTTTACTTTGTCTTTTAAGCTTAACCGAACGGTTAAACTGTCTGGAATAATTTAAAAAATTTTGAGTTTGTTGAGACTGTGTACACCACCGGGTGATTGATTTACGACAAATTTATCGAATCGCAACACCACTGTGTTGTAGGTATAACTGGTTTCGGTTTAGCTGTAATATTTTTAGATAACCTTCCACCTAAAGGTGTTTTGTAATCGACAGATTTTTTTTGTATATTGCTTTGGTGCATTTTTCCCTTGGAATTTTATTTATTTGCAATGCTAAATATTCGCCGAGCTGTGATTTTGCATATTATTGTCTTTGTTCCATTTAGTTGTACAGAAATTTCGCCCACTTTCTCATTGTTACATACTTTTATGACACCCTCACAAGTAAATCGGCGTTTATTCGGTCGTTGAATGTTAATTTATTGCAAGTACCAGTTTTTTTCAAGAATTTTGGTTGCAAAACCACCCTCCCTGCGTTACACTTCCGCGTGTAACCGACCACGCCCGTTATAAAAGTTTTTAGTCTGCCCGCCAATCGCTCCTGGCAGCCAGTCTGCACAAGCATTGAACCCGGGAACTCCCGATCGACATTATTGCAGAGTTTAATGCAGCGTAGAAATTAAGAGCACATCGCACAATTAAATTGCATGTCACAATATTTAGAATGAAACAGTTACGTTCAATAAAATAATATCACACAATTAATATCTTATTTCAAAACCAATTTATTATATCACATAATGAATAATATGTATAAACAGTCGCCTAGTAACAAACAGGCCACTTCGCAGAACTCTCTTAAGCTTTATTATTGATTAGATCGTTAAGCCGCAGTCGTGCCAACTGTTATGCCTGTTTTGCACCATCTATACTTAAAAGTTAAGCTTCCCTTAAATCTCATTCGTGCCAATAGGCAAGTAAGATAAGTGGCACTTGGCGATTTAAGGAACGCTTAAATTTTAAGTGTAGGTGCTGCAAGCAGGCGTTAGAGTAATCGAAACTGGTTTGGCCAAAAAATTGACTCTGATTCTGATTTTTTTGCTTTTGTTTCTAAATCTAACCTCTTAAACTTAATTAGCAAATGATAGGCCGAGAAAAACTGTCACATGGCAAAAAGGAGATTCTAAGGTTTCTTATTTCCAAATCAGTATGAACATGGCAACTCCAAGCTCATAACTTCAAAGGAACAACTTCAGATCTAAAAATTATGTTTTTCAATATTAGATAAATTAAATATTTTTTAATACAGTTACCTTTGGGCATTGTCTCTGGCGGATTGTTAATTTAAATTTTCTAACGAAATTAATTAACGTAGTTGCGGGCGTAAATTATAAAAAGAAACAGGTGTTTTGCAAATTTTTGTAGAATAGGCCAAAAATTGTAAATAAGTAATGCGAATACTTTATCGACTGTTTCCAGATGGTTAGCACCGTCCATATTAGATAATAATAATTGAAACCAATGGATCAGTACTGTCCACGCAATTTCACGTACCGTCAATAACATAGAGTTAGTTTCCGCTCTATGTGTTTTTCGTATGAAAAATTGAAACTCGATGTTTGTAAGCGGTTTTTAGTTAGTATATCTACAGAAATTCCCGTGTTTCAATTCCATAATCAGCAATCCTAGGCCTTCTCCATCTGGGCTTTCGCCTCGGTATTCAATATGCATTCGTAAGTAAACAATATTGAGGATTTAAACATATTTTTTTGAATGATCTTGCTTGGGGGATATTCTATACCTCCCAGACTACCCGGTTAGGGTTATCAACTAGTATTACTCTGTATTGGGTCTTGAATGGAATATCCGGTTCGAACCCAGAAAGCCACCGTTTCAGTGCTTCGGAGGGTATGCAAAGCCGACGCCAGCGGTCTCCTTGATCTGGACAGAAACAACAGTGTAAATTACGCCCTCATTCGCACGTCATAGTAACTGACGTGCGAAACGCGAGGTTTCTTACCGGTGAATATCCACCGACATTATCAGGCAAATTACACTGACGGTCATTGGTTCAGTGCGGTTCACCGCAATCAACTACTAATAATATTGAGGTACTCATTTTGAATTCGGCATGTAAAGTAGGGCACCATCGATTGGGGGGGGGGGGGCAATTTTAGGTCGTTTCGCAAATTTCGTTGTATTCGTGAAGGAATAATTCGTAAATAATATTATACAAAAAATAAATTTTTCATTGAAGTTAATGAATTTTACTGTTGAACGCAAAAATGACGATATATCTTTGGGAATCCTTAGCCGGGGGGGGGGGGGGAGTTATAGAATATTTTCCACCCAACGCGATTTGATAATATAATAGTATATTATCTACGCAGGAGATATGAGATGCATTACCGGCGAAAGATTTGAAAGCCAGAGGGCGTAGGCCCGAGGGCTTTTGAATTCTCCGCCGGTAATGCATTGTTATCTCACAAGTTTGATATACTATTTTATCTACTTCTTTGCTTAAATAGCATTTAATAATCAATAATAATTAAAATAATTTGCACTCTACAAATGGAAACATAAAAAGCTGATTATCTTGAAAATGAGACAAGATATCGAAAAGATAACGCAAAAATGTCCCCCCCCCAGCCTGCACACTCCCTACCGAGGGTAGAGTTCCCGCTACCAGATGCACTAATTAGCGCGCACTAACTCCAAGAAATATAGATAAAAATTCGATTAAAACAAATAAAGTAATAAAAGTTATAAGAAATCTAGCGATTGAAAAATAAAACAAATGAGTAATTTGTCAAAAAACATTGGGTAATTTCATTAACATGGGTGATACTTTTGATGTTGATGAAGCCGCGGCAAAGCTTGTAGAACAACACTATTGCCGACGAAATAAAAAAATAAATAAATTTTATTTTATTCATGTTTATGTGCTTGTCGTGTAGTTATTTAGTTAGTGCCGGTATTACATATATGTATATTACAAACGTCAGATAATATTACCTCTCTTGAGAATTTTACAAATATTAATCAATGCAACAAGTAACCGCCGTCATATACACGCCATTTGATGGAGATAAGTACGCATTTATTTACCGGTAGTAGATAAAATAATTTAACTTTTGCTTATGTTTGAGATTCAAAAAGTGAATATATTATTACGATTTTAATTTTTCTTAGTTAATGTTTACCCCTTCCGGGGGGGGGGGGATGTCTGGGCCAACACGATTTGATAATATAAAATAATTTAACATTTGCTTATGTTTGAGATTGAAAAGGTAAAATATTATTGCGATTTTAATTTTTCTTAGTTAATGTTTACCCCTTCCGGTGGGGGGGGGGGTCTGGGAAAGTAGGAGGAAACCTTACAAATACCATAGATGTTTTTTTATTTATTTTTCTAGCATTTCCGGGGAAATTGTGATTTATTTTGTAAAATCGTTGTGATTCGTCAAACAAATTAGATTTGGGGGTCACTCGGGGCATGAGGGGTGAATCATTACGACATTACACTTACACTGTAACAAAATTAAATAAAATGTTGTGTTTTGTAAAAGAGATAATATAATATTGCTAATAACATATTGCCTAAAATTGTATGCAGAGGAATCCAAGTACAAAAATTTCACATCTCGAAATTCTTCGTTTTAATAGTTAGTTTTACATTCCTACAGAAAAATGTGTAACTAAATAAACAAATACCTTGAAGTGTTTGAGTGAAGGATAACAATAATAACAGTTTCCTATTATAATAATAATAATTGTTTTTATTTTAAACAATTCTGTAGTACTTCCTCTTCCTGTAAAATTTTCATCGGCTGTTGAAATCTCACATTTTCACCGGTTTTAGTGTTTTTTTTCATAAATCGTTGAAATTTTCTGAGGGTCTTCGTGAGAACTTGATGGAGGCGAGTTTTTAAAAATCATTAACCGACCCGTTTTGGATAAAATATTCTGAAAGCAACAAAAGGTTCATTGTGCATCTTGCAAATTTCACAACCAGTTTTACAGTAAGAATGGTCAGTTATGCTGTTACATAAATTGACAATTTTGCATTTTATTGTGATAGTTGCCGACTTGCAATATTTATAATTTGTTTTCCTATGCGGAATATATTTGCGCACAAGAAAAATTAATTAAACAGGAAACGATTATTTTTATTGTCGTAATTTTTCCTGTTTGCAAATATTCGACGATTCTTTTCCAATTGTTTATTTTTTAAACACATGCAGGATGCGTAATTATCGTCGGCCAATCAAGTTTGGTTACCTTCAACTTTTCGAAATTAAAATTTTATATTTATTTATTCGTTCACGATTGTAATTTTAGCAACGAGGAAGACATTGAACCGTTTTATAAATAAACAATAATATTGTTAATTAAGAATGTTTTATAATTTTATATTACGATGAGTGTAAACATAGGCCTTGAGCACCAACACCTAATTTATTACAATTTTCCTTTGCGAAATCTTAAATTTACAAGTCGTGACATCCAATATTCAGCTCTAGGGCCATTGTTTAATTTTTTTAAATTCATAAATACCTAGCGAATTGTTAAAATTACGCTGGAATTTACTTTCTAATGATAACGACTATTATGACATAATGAGAGTACGTCGTGGAATAATTTATTTATAACGAAATATCTATTTCAACCTGATTTTGTTAAAACAACCCATCGACAGCGGTAACAAACCCAAATATCAAATTCGAAATTCGGCGCCAAAGGACAAACGCTAAGGCGAAAAAGTAACCTTAAACGAATTTAGGACAGCCGAGCATTAAGAAAATGTTTTAACATTTAATGGTAAATACTTCGCTTTCATTTTCTGTTGCCACATGCAAGGCAAATCGTCGGGTCAGAGTGACGTATGTGTTAATTTACTTCACAGTAAAATTGACGATCCAAATTTTAATCGACTCAAATCGCTAATTAGCCATTCCCCAATTGGTAAAAACACTCCAAGCAGTCCCCCTTAGTAGTTTGTTGTTAATTTTTTCTTTTATTTCTAGGTGAGTTACCCACTGAACTATCAGGTGTAATTGAAAATTTTGAAAGACTGGGTAAGTTGCTTTTTAATTGTTCTGGATCTGAGAAGACGTGAAAAACTGTAGTCTAGAATCCGTAGGCGATTGTTCTCCTAAGAGAAACTATTTGCATTCTTATCTGATACAATGGGAAGCTGGAATATTAAAAAAACGTGATTTAATGTTATTTCGGGTGCAAGGCAGACATCGCCAGGTATATGGGCTTTAAATGCAAATGACGGATCCAGCTTTGCTTAATTAACAAATTACGAGACTTCCAAAACGCGAACTTTAGATTACGTATTAACAGGTTATGAGCCCAAGTTCCAAACAATAAGTTTATGGTATGCTATTTTTGATTGCAATGTAGAAATAATCTTGTCGATCAGGGGACAAGGATAAGAATTTTTTAAATCCCCCCCCTCTTCTCTGGCAAGAAACAATAGGATCATAAGATACAAAATTAAGAAGAATCGGACGAGACAGTGCGGACGGAGGCCGCGTTTTGTTGTGCAAATCTACGCTGTAAATTACAGCAACAGCGAAACCCATTTTTAATGGGGTTTATATATATAACATTAATTATTTTGATACCTTCTAATCAATGGTAAGTCGCGGATGTACTGTATGACGTCACAAGGGAGAAATCCGACAGAAAAATGAATAGAAATGTGGGTATTAAAATTTTTACGATTTCCACGTGTAGAAAACGTAAACATCGTCGTATAAATTCCTGCACTTGTTTTTATTACTCGAATAAAACATTAATTTTGTATTAACCGGCTCTACGTTAATTAATTATGTGCTATTATTAGATAACTCTGTCTATGCATTATTTATTATCACGCAACTGGAACTCGGAGGCACACAGACGGCATTGTTTGAAAATTCCTAATTAGAATATACTTTTTTAATTCTGAACTGGGACATCTCAAAATTTTGCTACGACTTAATTCTTACGGCAGGCGTCGATAGGAGAGGAGGAACTTTCTGGGAGCTTCTCGAGAAAAACCGTTAGCACTACGTTAAAATGGCCGGTTATCGTACTTTTGATTCTAATATTACACGCGGGTATTGGATATTACTTTTTCTCGAGATTTGGGATTTATTTTTACAAATATTTCTGTAATAAAGGAATACGTAAAAATTGACCTTTCTAAAAACTTCTACGTCTCTTAGTTCCCAGAACTTTAGAACGTTAACTCGATTTTTTTGCTACCTCTTTTTTTATGCGACTAGATTTGTTGAAGGTTATAAAACTCATTTTGTACATTGCGTGCTCGTAGAAATATAAAGAACATTTTGGTGATTCAAAAGGAAACTAGAATCTACATGTACCCGTGATCATTAGTTTCCTATTATTCATTTGTCTTCTAACCGCATATCGGTTTATGCTGGATAGCCGGAGGTTTACCTAAATTTTGGAAAACTTATGGGTGGTAACCGGAAATAACTGATGGTCTAGGACAAGGTGCTCGGGGGAGCGATCTTCTCAAAATTACAAATAATTTAGTTTGGGGTCGCCTAATGGAAGCCGAAGATTATTCTGCCAGCTAATTACAGTTTTTTATTCGCAATTTTTGTTTACTAAAAAACTTACGATGCATGTAGTTGGACTTTACACCGAGCAACAGGTTTTTATCTGCGAATTTAATTTTTATTTTTATGTCGATGTGTTGTCTCAAAGACTGCGCCGAAACAAAATTTTGGATTAACAAAAATAATTAATGAAGATAGCAATATAGTAATTTTTTTTGTAGTGCTACATATTTAACGCTAATATTATCGTTTCTTGATAGATAAGTTGCCAACTCCTACTCACTTATATTGTCATTATTTATTTATCAGCCTGCAAGTAAAATAGCAATAATCGATAACCAAAATTGTGGAGTATATTATATTTTGCTCTATTTTGTTATCAATTTTATTGTTTTATTTACTTTTACAGTCGTTAACAACTTCATAATTTGTTTAATCGTTCATTCAGGTTTACAATACACAGAAATGTTCAGCTTTTGACAACATCAATTTTGTTCCCCCCGCTGCCACCAATGTATCGCGATGGTGTAGGGTACGTAAGATTACTGCATAAGTCCAGATGGGACTGTCACCACTGAATCCAGCCAGCCAAACATTCTTCTTAAGGACGCCGAAAATGCCGAGGCTTACGCCGAGAGTTGATGTTTTGTTTTTGCACGCGCGAACGGAACGACAGGACAAAAACCCTAAATTTGGAAAATTATTTTTACATTAAAACCTCTCATTAATTTTAACACAACACAACCAGGTATTTCGAAACGGAAATAAGAATTTTTATGTAATTATCAGCTACTACAGTGTAGTTCTGCTCCAAGTTCCGTGAAGTGGGACGAGGTCGCTGAATAATAATATTGTAATATCCTAGGTGACGTGGCAACATTGTTAAATAATTATTTATACCTGTTTGCGTTTCGGATTCTGAATTTATTTATTTTGAGAAATAATTTCGAGGGGGGGGGGGCTACAAATGCATATTATGTACAACCGGTTGATTAAATTCGAATGTTATTTTGAACCGATATCCATTGTAATAGGGGTTAATTGAAAATAAATTGCGATTTGTTAATCCAAAACCTTATAAATCATCAAATTTCTCTATTGTCATGTTATTGCTGCTGTACTTACTATGCTGCTGTTTATTTTGAGTATGTAGGTCAGTCCATTGAACATAATATTACTCTTACGCAATCAATTTCATTAATTTTCAGTCATAAATTTCAATTCATTTTTTGTTTTAAAAAATTGTAGCACTACAATAGCTTTAAGTTTCGCAAGCGGTGCATTTTTTCGCTCGGGGTTGCTTGGCTCATAACCTACCCATGCGGATCCAGTGGTGGCGCCCCAAGTTTCGACCGCCCTTTACTTCCACACCTACTTTGCGTGGTTGTTTCAACATCGAAACAATTTTTAGTTAACAGGGACGGATCCAGCTAGAAGTCAGGGATCTACCCAAAGACCAAAAGACAAACCTCCTTTGTACTTTCGTTTGAGAACGTCTGATCGATACGAAATAGTGCTTGTAATAAATTAATTGCGCCAACCGAAGGTGTGTTGCTAATATCTTCTATTTCATCCTATATTAAAATAACCGGCTATTTAACGAAACTAAAAGTTAATGTGTCAGTGGAATGAATACAAGAAAGACGAAGAAAAATGAGATTTAAGGTGCGAGCATAATAGAAAACATTATGCAATTGACGATCTTGGTCATGTAGGTTGACAGGTCGCCTTCGCAATCGTTGAGGCCTGAAGGCATTTTTGCATGGTTCAACAATTGTGTCACTAAACAAAAAACTCGAAGTTTTATTTGGCCATGTTCAGTTATGAATGCAATAAAAAAATTACTATCAGTCCGAAATTCGACCGATCAACTTGGCCCCACCGTTGGGCGCCAAGCACCCACACCGGATATATTGAAATCTCCATTGGTTATTGGTTGTTTAATATTTTGATTTTAATTTTTTTTCTTGAAGATCGGAACAGCTTTTTCATGTGAAATAAATTTTTTCGACTATAAAATAAAAGTAATTGTTGGTTTCATTGATGTTTTAAAATTCCTCTCCGAACCGGTTTTTGATGGTTCTCTTTTTAACATTTACATTAGGTAACGTCACAGTAAAACCAGTCTGAAAATTAGTTTTGTAAGAATTTATACACAATGTTTAATTTTATATGTTGTTAACATTTTTATAGTCCATCCGCTTTGAGAATCAATAAACCGAGCGATTAAAAACAATTTTTTTGGATTATCCGGACTGTTGATTGAAATGTCGTTGTAACCTTCCACTTCGGGGTCCGATTTCGGTCAATTTAAAAAGTTGTATTCGTTTTATTGTACTTACCCGGCGCTCCCGTTGGGGCCCGGTTAGGAAGGGGGGGGGGGATGTGGTTAATAGCAGGTGAAAAGTTTAGCATATGATTTCTGATCTGAACTGGGCTTTGAAGGCGAAGAACGGCAACCCGAGGAGTTTAATTTCGAAATTCCGCGTTTCGGTCATTTAACCCAACAATGCTCATATTTTTTATACGACAGACGAACACGAGATGTAGGTATCCTTCGAAGTCAATGCTCTTTCTACGTTTACTCTCTCAACCACTCTCTCCGACTCGTGTAATCAATGTATTGCCTTGACATTGACCTATTTTTAGTAAATTATTGCTGTTGTAATCTAACCAACTTACGTAGTATTATCAAATCAAAACTCGCACTGATCTGAAGTCATCGTTCGTTGAGCCCGGAGTTTCCTTTTTGTTTCTCGACGAAAGCGTCAAGTCGAACAAAAACAATTTTTTGATTCACCTGTACGATTAAATTTTCCAGGTGTCTTCGTCAATGTTTAATTAATACTTTGTGCTGTAATAATAATTGGTCGCTTTCTCTTAAACGAAATGAAATATTGTTGGTTTGTTAGTTCCGCAGGATGTTGCGATCAAGCAATATTTACTTACTTTATGTTTTTGCCAACCTCTTGGGAGGTTCTAAATAATTCTATGCTCCTTCTATGCTATGAGGTATTTCATACCTCCCAAACCCCCCGGAGTCCGATACTCAAGGTTAGTGTGTATGTTTTCAGCAATATCTCGTTATCCGTAATTCGTACGATAAAAAAATGTTTGTAATAAAATAAAGCTAATTAAATTCTGTAACTTTTTTACGTATAAGCCATGGTTTTTATAAAATTGATCTTAAACCTTCGCGTAGGTCTTTTTAATCCGGCGTTGTGCTTTTAGATAAATAATTGAAGCTCGCGGTGGTTCATGATGCCGAAGGCAATCGGCCCAGAAACAATTACAAATATTTGTTTAACATTTATTTGTTATTATTTCTACTTTTACTTTTCTACAACCGAAGTTACGAGTACAGTAGTAACTTTTACTATCTTAAATTTCGTCAATTACGCGTGATTACCTAATGCAATCTGGTTTTTGTAACCTATCAAAATTTGATTGGATGCGTGAGAACTAATAGAGCGCCACCTGTGGGCGTCCAAGATCGCCTCGGGTGTCGTTGCAAAACCCGGCGAAGAAGTATGCAGGTGTTGTGTAGAATTAATCTCCACTATGACCTGGTTAACAAGTCCACGTGCCGCTCTTTAGCAAAGTCCGGTGCATTTTGTAAATGCACCAAAAGTGTTATCGTGAGTCATCTGTTGCTTCATATAAAAATAATACCGAATTATATTAGATAGATGGAGGATGACCTAAATAATTAAATACAGAAGATGAGAGTTTTAATTCTGATGTATTTCATCATTTGTGATACAACACAGAAGGCGTTCTTTGTATTAAATGTTAACATATAATAAGCCTAGCCTGCTTTTGCTGCTGCGAGAGGTTCCCAATCGGTGGATTCTGGAAGGGACGAAATCATGGAACGATGCCGGTTTAGAAAAAAAAGTTTGAGAGGCACCGGACCGACATTTGTAGGCAAACAAAAATAAAGTAGACCTCAATTTTAATTTCAGTAATAGAAACCATTATTACAAATTTTGTGCGTAGAAATTTACGTAACATTTAACTTTCGTGCAGCTCTTTTCATTGTTTGTTTCGTGTTGTAATTTGGGTATTGTCGTAGAGCACTTGACGAGGATTGTACCGAAATTAACCCAATTTTTGAATAAAAATCAACTTTTACTTTTCGTTCGATAAATTTTTACTTTATTTGGATTGTTATCAATCGTGTTGTGGTAAGAAAATATTAGACTATCAAATGTGAGCCGGTAGATGAAGAAAAAAGTTTCTACTCCATTTACCACACATTTGTAACCTTTTGTTTAATATTTCGAAGTGTGTTGTTGCACAAAAGCCACTTTCTATTTCACAAGTTCGATTTATATAAAATATTAAGAAAGTGGTAGGCTATTAACATTTAAATTTTTTTCAAAATAATTCTTAATTGGATAAACCTAATGATTGTCTCAAAATTTTATCTACAATCTAGATCTTACGTAATTCCCCTCCAAGCATCTAGGCATAATTTTTTACCGCCCACCCACGCTATAAAAATCAAAGCAGGACCAAAACGGCCAATAATCGTCATTTTGCCGGCTTAAATTGCTTAAATCTCGGATTACAATTTTTTTTTTTACATTTGAAAGCTTTTGTTAACGAGAAACTTTTTTATTCCCAAACCTTAAGAATTACGCATAATTTGGACTTTCTCTTCAGGATGATTTCGGGAGTATTTTGTTTTTTTTCTACCATTTGGAATCTTAATTTAATTAATCTGATTTAATTTAGAAAAGTTTTAATCCAGATTCGAACTGTGTTGCTTTCAGTTCGAGAAATCCTGAAAAATCTGACGTACAAAACTGTTTGTTGTGGTTTTCCTCTCGCCGTAATTAAAAGACTGGCGTTAACTGAAAGCGAATTACAGTTTTCAGTTTCATTCTGGAAAACTCCGAAAGCACCGCGTCGATTTTAATGCTGAAATTAGAATCTTCACAGTTCAAAATTCATATAATTTAACCCTCATTTCATAATTAACGTAATTTACAATTCTACGTCTGAGAAATAAGAAAATGCAAGGAATATCAGTTTTCTTTTTATTAATATTGCCGAATCGTATTGCCTGGGGGGTATTCCATACCCCCCAGACCCCCCGGTCACAGATCTGATGGTTTATTTTATTCTGCTTTGAAACGTCACATTGAGGTCCACGTTGATTTTAGACAATAAAGACAAAAAATTTTATCTTCTTGAAAAAAGCATTTAGCCGGTTACACTTCTACGTTTTTACGATTTTACGATTCTACGTCTGAGAATTGTGAAAATGCAAAGAGTTTCAGTTTTCTTTTTTTTAATATTGCCGAATCGTATTGCCTGGGGGGTATTCCATACCCCCCAGACCCCCCGGTCATAGATCTGATGGTTTATTTTATTCTGCTTTGAAACTCCACATTAAGGTCCACGTTGATTTTAGACAATAAAAACAAAAAATTGTATCTTCTTGAAAAAAGCTTTTAACCGGTTACACTAAAAAAATCAATTGTTTGAACGTAGACATTAAAAAATTGCTACTTTTCTCTTTTTGGAAAATATTTAAAATATACAGAACCAAATTTGGCTCTGTAGTTCTGTAGAACCTTGCGGACGTTTTCGTGAAGAAACAGTTCTAAATATTCAAAAGGGGAGGAAATTGGGAAAGCGCGTGACGCGCATGAATAGATTAACGAGATTTCAAAAGGAAGCTATTGTGCCCGAAGGCCGAACAACTATATCCGACACAGTCTAGATGGTTAAAGGCGACCGAGGGACGCCCGTGCCAGCTAGTTTTCTATAAAAATAGAGTGAATGAAACAATGCAAATGTTTAAATGTCTGGATGCAATCACGGAACCAAAACGGTAAATATTAATGCTCACTAAGCATCTTAAAGTGCAATCTTCCGTACGGTAGCAGATAAAATCTTTTTTAAGATTTTTAAATTTTCAAGCTTACTTTGACCAAATGTTTTTGCGTTTTATCAGCAAAATCTGGGTTTTAAGGCAGATTCTTGTTTCACTCTTTCTGTAGTCAGCTCCAATCGTTCTTACTCGAATCGGGAATCTGGGCAACCATAACCGGCTTTTGTTATTATATTATAGTTGTTTTTTGATCGTAAAAATGTAAAAATCGGGGTTTGGGTAGCTGTTTCCGAGAAATTGAGAGTGTTCATATTTTTAACAGAAAAATATCGGTAATTAGTAGCGCTTCGGCTTTCAGACGGTTGCGTCCCGCGACCTTATATTGTAAACGCTACGACCACGGTAAGAATTTAACTTTTTCTCGCGCGGGAAATTTGAAAAATGTTACTTCGATGGGACAAGCAGTTTGGCGTCAAAATGATTGCAAAATCACTTAATGAAATTTTTAATGCTTAATTTGTAGGTAGTAAATTAATAACCAGGCGTTGTCGTTATATATTTTTATTTTAATCGTTGGTAACGCTTTAATGCGTTTTGCAGTGAGCTAAGCATGCGTTTAAAATTTTATTATAATTGGAAGTTAATGAAAAGGGTTTTACCCTTGTTTAATGGCTTATTTGCTAATTTGTACAGGGGCGGCCTTCCATCGAAAGTTAATCTGGTTGAAAGTTCACATTACGAATATGCTAATTTTCGGTGCACTTTCGGTTAAGTAGGTCGTCCTTTCATTATTATTGAGACACGTGGATTAAAAAAAAATTCGAATTGTTCGGTTTTTTTAAAAATTAGTATGCAGTAACACAAATTCGTTATTAATGGTCGCTTTTGTATTGTTTCCAATATCACGTGACGACGGGTTACGAAATCAGGAAATAATAAGTTGAATGTAAAATATGTTCCAGCGGATATTGAAAGTGATATACAATGGTCACGATGAGTTGTTATTAAATTCGGGATTAACAGAGCCGGCGTGTGTGCTAAGAAGCCGTGACGCGCTAGAGGGGGAGAAGAGCGAAGACTTCCGGAAGGCGCGTAAGAGTGATTTTTTTTCGTAATTTTTAGAGAAAATCCGACGTTCCAAAAAAACACTCACGCACTTATTCGTGCGCGCCACATCAAAGACATAATTGGCACACTGATCTGGGTGTCTATTTTTAGCTTCAATGGCAAATGTGCAGCTCTTTGTACCGATAACACCTTATGCAATAATTTCAAGGTCAGTGAAAGTTGATTGGAATTAGGCGTTGTTAGACGATAAAATCGTCGTGGCCTGTGACAGATGCCGAGCTCGCACGGTGGAAGAATCGATGGATTCTTTTGTTGGTTCGGCAAAATGGAAGATAACTAGGATGCGAATCGTAAAATGTTAATTATAGATTGAGACTCGACTTCAAGGTCTCTTTTAGTTATAAATAATGTACTTTACACACTACGGACTATGCCAGTTGATTTGTCTGATTGGATTTGTACGAACAGTGCCCAGTACATCAACTCGCATTTATTTGGTCCGTAGGTGTAACTTGTATACTATATCTGTTGATTTTATTATATGTACTCGAAGCATTCGTTCCTAACTCTTTTTGTCGCAATAACCCACACAAATATATTCCGAACAAAAGTGAAATCGAGATTATAAAGCAAAATTAAGTTTCACTCTTGCCCGTTTGTCTTATTTGAACTTTCGTTTCGGACGGCGCGCACAGTTTTATCTATGACCGTTATTGTGTAATGTTGGTACTTGTGTGGTTACTAAATATTTTAATATTTGATTCTACTGTTCTACTTTTCTACAGTCAATTTAAAAATGATATTTCAAAATTATAATCCTACAACTTCTATCTCAATCTCTCAACTCTCGATCCATTGTGTCGAAATCTTTTTCAGTCTTAACTAATACCGACATCTACACATCGTCAAATGAACTTATTTCCTCAAATGAAGCGCAAAAAAAAATATATGTATAATCCCTTAATGTAGAGTAGAGTGAGAGCTTCTTTCTCCGGTTCAGATGTTTTTGAGTTGACAGAGATCCATTGAAAGAGCACTGTTTGGATTGTAGGATGGCCACAGTGCCCCCCCCCCCCGGAGTATGTTTTCAGTTTCTTCGTTTATAATAGGTATATGAGACGCCGGGATCACCTTATCGGCACTTCCGTGCATCACATAATTTTTTCTGTAAATCAGGTAAAAATATTTATATTAATTTTCAGCAATAAAAAATGAATTGATTTTTGCTTTTATTATGCTTAAGTCCCACATTTCCGTCCTTGTAGACTTCGAGCATTTTTAACGCCATTGATCACTTTCCCGCTTTTACCAGTCTAAAAACCAAAATTCATATTAGAAGGAACTGCCCTTCCGTACCTTCCTTACACCACTGAGCCAGTTATTTATTCTATACGGTGGGGGGGGGGGGGGGGGGGGGTGAAGAGGCTTTTTGCAAAATCTGCTGCAAATTTATTTACTTCAGCTTCCATATCTCTCTCCGTTACGCCACTGCACTGAGCTAATCAAGATGTGATAATATGAGAAGAAGAAATTAAAAAAATAATTAAATAAAGAATAAGTCTTTATTTATATTATCTCTGCTGAAAATCTCAATTGTGGAAAATGCATCGATCAATGAAAATTTGCTACATTTTCCGTTCAGAAAATTCTATTTTATGTCATTCGAACGTTAAATTTCACTTGTTTTGTGAAAGAAAATTCCTTACTTTGGTGCCGGCGGCGGGCGACGCTAAAGAGTGCTGTTTTGCTCTCGACAGTGGCAATTAGTAAAATTAATGTTCTTTCGTTTGAAGAAAAAAATAATATGTTCCGTCAATATTATTGACAATTCCATCGGAGCTAATGTACTTTTTTGTTTCTTCTCGGGAATTGTAGGATTCCTTCCGCTCCCGTTCGTCCGGCTATACCACAAACTATTCCTTTGGAAGTATAGTGGAATTTTACTTCATTGCATTAAAAAAAAAACTGATCTATATTTATTGTTAAAAATGTTGATCTGGTTTCATGCAGTTATCAAATTTCATCTTCGTGGTAGCAATTGTTTTACTTTAGTGCCACTTTTTACCGTCAGTAAATTCGCATTTAAATATTGAACGACTGCGCCAATATATTTTGTAACATAATGAAAAAAAAATAAAAAACTTTTGATCTTCAAAACTGTGGGGGGGGGGGGTCAAAGCAAAAGCTCGTAAAGTAATAACAAAATATTATTAATGTTATATATTGCGGTGTTTTGTTCTTATAAATAGGGATGGTATCGAGTTTTTGGCAGATCTTTCTTCAAATCGGCACCGAAAAAAATAAATTTTGTGTGATTTTGAATGCAAACCGTTACAATTTGTGCAAAATGAAAGATATGTCTGAACGTAAACAAGTGGACGAAAAGTCGCTCAATTTGCATGAAAGAGTTTTGATTAGCCATTATAGGGTTGATTAAACAATTTGATGTAATTATTTGGAATCAGTTTCGTTTTATATAATTTATGATTAAATTAATGACTTGTGTGTATGTCGAGAACCTTTGATATCATTAAAAACGTCAAGTCCAGCCATCCGAACATAATTAGTTAGTAGATTGAAATAATTACAAGTTGCGGCGTACAAATCTAATTGTTTTATTTAATTTTTAGCTGTTCGAGCGGATCGGATGCGAGGAGGTAGGAATAAATTTGGTCCAATGTACAAAAGGGATAGAGCAAGGAAATTGCAAATTATGCGACAGCGGCAACTAGCAGTGCAGACCCTCGCTCAACGTGGATCGTTGGGCGAGGGCGGTGTATATAATAATCAAGCGGGCTCGTCGCCCTTCGGTAATATTCACATCAAACAAGAAATCCAAATACCACAAGTTTCTTCTCTTACGTCTTCGCCGGATTCTTCGCCTAGTCCCATCGCCGTGGCGCTGGGCCAAGTAAACGCATCCGCTCTAATCCAGCCAACTTCGAGTCATCAACCAGCTTTACAAATCGTGGGCGTCCAGGGCGTACAGTCTTCGATGCTCATGGGAGCAGATAGTAAGTTATGGAGTAATGCAAATTCTACAACCACATCACCACATTCTCTTAGTCCAAAGGCTTTTCAATTTGACACAGTGTTACCAGGTGGTAGTGCACCACCATCAAACAAAATTTCACCGCTCATCAGAGACTTTGTGCAAGGCATCGACGATCGCGAGTGGCAAAACTCTTTATATAATCTTTTACAAAATCAGACGTATAATCAATGTGAAGTAGACTTATTTGAACTTATGTGTAAAGTGTTAGATCAAAATCTTTTTTCGCAAGTCGATTGGGCGAGAAACTCAATATTCTTCAAGGATCTCAAGGTAGGATGCACTTTTAAGCTTCTTTTTTATTGTTCTCTCCAAATAAATTACTTAGACGAAACAGCGTCGAGATGTTACTCATCAAGGTGCAAGGTGTGTTACGTAATCGCTTACAAAGAAGAACATTTTTTTGGTTGCGTAATTTTGCTCATAAACACCTGGCTCTTGGCTCATCCTATATCCGGCCAATGTTTGGGCGTGGGGCGGTTGGAAGCACATGTTCCTAAATTTATCGACGAATTTATGGGGCTAATTAACGAAATGTTAATTGAAACAAAAAGTTGGTTGTAATAGCAAATGAGGCCAGTAATTGACCCCGGCTTAATAGGTCTACGTGCATGCATGCCTTTCTTGTCTTGTAAAAAGCGTCCAAGTAACGCAACACGACCGGCAATTCGGTCGACCCAGTTGATAATCGAAGCCGAACATCGCCATTGAGCAACGTTCGTATTTTATAATATTAAGGATTTATCGAGCGGCCGCTCGCCGCGACGCTCCTCCAGACTCGTCCAGCGCCTCGATCGGAAGAGAAGACGACGACGACGACGAGGAGCTATTGGCCGTCCCCCGTATGCTGTTGAATAAACCGATGGTGGGCTATTCTTGTCATTTTTGTTTATCGCAGAGAACGCGTCATGTATGTAAATTACTTGATTATCATGAATGTTATTGTAGTATCCTGTCTCGCGTACAAGAAGTCCCACCTCTTCATATCCGCGGATCCGTCAAGTAGGCCATTGTCAGTGGGCCAAGTACATTCTTAAAATTATTACGAAACAATGCACACAAAAATGGAAAGTGTTCCACATAAAAACTATGTAATAACATTCATTCGAGAGGGAAAGTTGTTTCAATTTCAACAAGTTTTCCTTTTTTTGCCTCGAGCATACCTACGCTTTAATGAACAGGTATTTTAATACAAAACAGTTTCGATACCCGAACTACGAACCTTGAAATTTTTTCCCAGCACGCGCTTAGTGAACCGATTAGTTGAAAACTAAACATTCATTAACATGCGGGCATTTTGCTAGTAATTATCTACGGTATAATTAAACGCCAATGGCTTTTTTCCATTACATCTCGGCACCAACAACGCAAAACCATCGTCGTCACCTAAATAAAGACCACCTAGACGGTTTGCCATCGTTCAGTACCAGGTTCTTCCCTCATTGCGTAAACTACCATTAAGCTCGAGTAGACTTCCAGTTGAAAGCCTTCGGGGATTTTCGTAAAAATGCATACCTCCCAAAGGTTTCAGAAAAAAAGTGAAAAGAAAAGAAATTTTCCAGCTTCGATCGTTTAATATCTCCAACTCCAACTCCATATCGACAACCTAATTTTTAAACTAAATTGAAAAAGTTCCAAAATTTTATAGCGCGATATAACAATTACGATGCGACCCTACGAAAACGGTAAGCAATATGACAAAAATATACAGAGACAATTTGTAGAGAATGAAATTTTCTACAAAAAACATTTGATCAGTTTGTGGTTATTTTCAATAGTTTAGACGCGAAATGCATTCAAAGTCGTTTAAAATTAAAAATTTTCTTTCGATTTAATTTTAAATTTAAACAAGAAATGCTATAAAACGGTGAGAAATACGACAAAATTACATATTATAGATAATTTTGTACAGAATTAAATTTCCCACGAAAAAGTCCGTGACGGCATATATTTATCTTTAAACGTTTAAGTGCGGAATGCATTCAAAGTCACTTAAAATAATTAAAAAAGTAAAAATGTGCCACTTTGAATGAAATCCGCACCTAAACGTTTGAAGATAAATATATGCTTTCAGGGACTTTTTTGTAGGAAATTTAATTCTGTACAAAATTGTCTATATGTAATTTTGTCGTATTTCTCACCGTTTTATAGTATTTCTTGTTATTAAATCGATTGTAACATTTAAAAACAAAAGAACTGCGAACGCGTCTCGGCCGAGGCGGGGGGGGGGGGGGGGGGTAACTACGCGCTCGTCTACTGGTTGCGATGTTTTTTAGTCGACTTGAAGACATTCGGAGACGTAAACCTATAACTTTCTTTCCTCCATGACTAAATAATTTGATTTTTCACGTCAGAAAAGCCCGGTAATCCGAAGTGAGCTTCATTTTGTTCTGTGAGCCGGTCGCAGTTGTCTTCTAGAAGTGCAACTATTAAAATATCATAAATTTATTTTACATTGAATTTCGTAAATTGTAGCAAACTTCAGGGATGTTTTTACCAATTGCGTGGGTTCAAAGAACCGCCGTCCTTTTAGATCCATAACTTTCGAGTGCGAGCGACTCCCCCCCCCCCCCCGCCGGTATATTTTTATCAAGAGCTTGCGCTTGTTCTTCGAGTTCAGGGATGTTTTTATCAAGAGCGTGGGATCAAATACTTATTCGTCTTATCTTTGGTTATTTTCTTAAATCTGTCGATTAGAGCGAATGTTTTTTACTAGAAATAATATGTTTTTGGCCATGCAGTTTACATATTTTAGATTTATGGTTTTTTTGAATAACTCATTAGAACATTTTTAAATTCCGCGTCAAGTTTTCCGTCGACGAAATTTTCGCCGTTGGAATGACTTACGTAAGTCTTTGGTCTAAGGTCGGGTAGTCAGCGCGATTAATTACTAAGACTGTATTCAGTTACTATTGTAGAATTATCAGAGTTACGACCATTGTGGGTAAAATGGGGCCCCTACCAATTAATTCGATGAGGTGGAAGGGATTTCAAATATCTTCGTCACTACAATTTCGCAAATTTGACATTGATTATATTTATAAATGTTAGAGCCCTTATAGCCGCCTCTGCGTGGTGACGCCACTGAGTCTACTTGACGCTAAATAGTATTATTTGACTTTGTACATTTTTTTTTTTAATAATAAACATCTCACAAGTTGACAGAACAGTGGCGGGCCTAACGGTGTTAATTCACTTAGTACAGAGGTGGAAGAGTAAATAACAAAATACTGATAGGACAATCGTGGGACAGGTGCGGCCTCAGGCCGCACAAAATCTTTACATTATTGAAAAATTAAAAAAAGGATTTGAGCCAATGTATTATAAAGTTCTGGTGATCTAATCAAAGTGGTCGAGAACTGGGCCATGTTTATGAATTTGTAAAGCACTGGATTATTATTTTAGATGTTTATAACATTTATTGAGTTTTTTCCTTTGGCCTAACGGTATTAATTAATTTAGTACAGAGGTGGAAGAGTAAATATAACAAAAGACCGATAGGACAATCGTGGTACAGTGCGGTCTTTAGGCCGCACTAATTCTTTACATTATTGAAAAATTAAAAAAAAAGATTTTGAACCAATTCATTATAAAATTCTGGTGATACAATCGAAGTGGGCGAGAACTGGGCCATGTTTATGAATCTGGATTATTATTTTGGATGTTTATAACATTCATTGAGTTTTTCCCTTTGGCCTAACGGTGTTAATTAATTTAGTGCAGAGGTGGAAGAGTAAATATAACAAAAGACCGATAAGGCAATCGTAGGACAGTGCGGCCTTTAGGCCGCACAAAATCTTTACATTATTGAAAAATTAAAAAAAAAGGATTTCGAGCCAATTTATTATAAAATTCTGGTGATACAATCGAAGTGGGCGAGAACTGGGCCATGTTTATGAATCTGGATTATTATTTTGGATGTTTATAACATTCATTGAGTTTTTCCGCCAAGGTTACTTAATTATTTTAGTTGTTTACGGTAAACAATGCCGACACCTTTCGAATATGTTATTATGTACCTTTATAATACTTATTGCGTCAAAAGTCGACCGGTCCGGTACCCCCCTCCCCCCCTGCCCCACAGCATCTCGTTATCAATTGCGTTATGTAATTTGACGAAACTTCAAATAATGGAACCTTTAAATTAAATCCGTATGACATCATTGATTGATGCAGGAAAGACCTTGAAGAAGGTATTTGCTTAAGATCGTTGTGTATACTAGAAAGTTTCTCTAGGACGAAGAAAATGGTAGGTTTTGTTAACAAAAAACCTTCCAGAATTCCAGGGACAAAAATTAATTCTGTGCGTGGGCCGCGAAAAATTTCGTTATTACAGATTTTTCTTGTTCGAAAAATATTTTTTATAACAAATTTGTTCTTAATAAACAATTCCGGCTTCTAAATTAGTATAGAATTAGACGAGACCAGTCTTTTTTCATTATGCTCATAATAAGACGTCATTTGTGCTTGTCAGCATGACGTAAAATATCTCCAACGAACCAATTAAGCGATTCAACGTATATACTCGAAATTGTGCTTTTATTCTCAAGAAGAATTCGGTTAATTTTTTATTTAGCACCAAATTGTTTAGTTACTTGGCAAGTTTGGGAAAAAATGATTTGGAAGCCCCAGGCAGTTCCGTGCCCCCATTCGTACGAGTGTGCACGATGCCTTAGACGTAAAAAATTATTGTTTTATGGAAATGGAAAATAATGAAAGTGAATCATCGGCATAATTATTGGTGATAAAATTATAAACTACTAATACCCCGGTATGAACTTGGCCCGAATAATCACCACAGGTACATAAAATTACATTTTCATATTACGCTTTGCATAATTTAGTAAAAAGTTACCTAAAAGTTAATTAATTTAATTAAAATTTACATTTAATTAAAGCCACTGTTTGAATTTGATTACATAAATCTTGACATAACCAGGTTTTTTCTTTTAGAGTTGATTTTTTTTTTGGAAATTCGCTAAATATTTAAAATTATAATTCTCGGTTTCTAATTAGCGTATTCGTATTACTTGCATAATTACTCATTGAGAAAATTACATGATTACTTCAGGGAAACAACAAACTTTGAAGTTAACTAGCTTTGAAACTAATTCGATCAATATTTGCCATTTATTAACGGTTTATTCAATGAATACAGTGAGGGTAGATCGGGGATAGTAGGCTACAGGGGTAAACGGATTTAAAATGTCACGTGATCTATCTAAAGATGTATAGTACTTTCAACATCACATTCATCACCAAACATGACTCAAATGACCAAGAATGTTTTCTGAATCAGATATAATTGTCACAATAGCTAAAGAAACCACAGTTTAATCAGCAGTGAATTCTGCTATAAGGAAAGATGACAGTAGAAATCACTACAATTAAAAAAAAATTTTGTCAATAATATTATCGTAGGTTCAATTTTTTATCATCACCGAATCGTATTGCCTGGGGGGTATGGAATACCCCCCAGACCCCCCGGTCAGGGAACCCAACTATTTTGTATTACATCTATCATATTACGCTATTAACATAGCTCAGTTTTTAATATTAATTAATATGAACTTACCAGCTGAAATCTCTTTAAATTGCAGACCAATTCAAAACTCGCAAGCCGTTGATTTTAGACAACGAAGGGTTAGAATCTAGTTTGTGGATATTAGGTGTGTACACTAGCCGCTCAAATATTCAAAAATATATAGTACATATTTTTAAAGTCAGCAGCTAACAGCAACAAAAAAAGGGGAGACTATACTGCCCCCTATTAGAGGTCATTTAAAATGTCGTTTTTCTACCCAAAAAAAATTTAAATTCATAGGCTCGAATTTATTTTGAGCATAACAAAATAATAAATAATAACCAAAAATAAAATACTATTTTACAATCCAAAGAAAAAATCAAGGTTTTGATTTTGAGGGGGCGAACAAAGCCGTAACTACTGCGTATTAAGTATTGTATGCCCCCCCCCCCCGGAGAAGAGAGGCTACCATTATTTTGATCTGTATAAGATTTATAACAATTTTCAATTTCTAAAATTGTAATATTTGAAACATTGGGTAAATAAAGGTTCATAATATTGATGAACAAATTCATTAATCCAATGATTTTGTAATATGTTAATTTTGTAATTAATAATATGATTAATATGACCAATTTAAAATTCTAGTTAATTATGATATAATTATCTCGTGGCGAGGTAATTGTTGGCTAATATGGGGGGGGGGGGGGGATAGAAAAAACTTAATTAAATCTTTTTATTTAATTCAAATTCAATTCAAATTTGTTTTAATTCCTGAAAAAAAATTTTCCAGAGAATTTTATGGATCGTTTAAAATTTACAAAAACCATAAAAAAATGGTACTTGGTAATCCCTGTAGGCCATCAGCAGTCCAAAAGAACGGCAGGAATCTCTGTTTTAAGGTAAAACTCGGAAATTAGTTTAATTTGAACAAATTTTTAATATAATATCTTCAGGGCCTAGCTAACCGTACTCTAACCATGGGGGGAGGGGGGGGGAGGCTAAAAATATTTCTTAGATAATTTTTGGATATTTACCTTTATGGGATCATTCATCGATCGAGTGCCCGGGAAGAGCCCACGTTCATAAGAAAATTTCTTTCCAGCTCTCTTTCATTCTATAACTGTCTCCGTGCTACGGAGGAAAAGTGTTCTGAGCCGATAACATTAAATCTAAAAAAGTAAAAGTGTTTGCATAATCATTATAATAAAATACCATTTGTTGTGATGTATTTCAGGTAATGTACCGGTTTCGCCTTTGTCATCTTCAGCATTTATTGTCAAATTAAAAGTGTTATAAACAATAATATTACACCTAAAAAATCAGGTAAAAATATTCACACAATTGCAAATTAAAGTAATGTCCTGAAGATGACTTAAGGCGCAACCGGTACATTAAGTGAAATAAATCTAAATTTTTTAGAGCCGAACTTCTTCGAGTACTTTTAACTAACTTCCTCACGTCCTAGAGAGTCGAAAACAATAATTAAATTATTGCAGATCTAATGCTAGATCTTAAAAGTTAATTGATCAAGTGAAGTTGCCCCCCCCCCTTCTTTCTATAATAGGAGGCATTTAAAATAGCAGATTTTGAACTTTCAGTTATCTGCGACTGCGAATGTCTTCCACGTTTAAGCTATTCAAGATAAATGTATGCTGTCGAGGACTTTTTTCCTCAGCGTTTTCAATGTGGTTATTTAGGATGCATTTTTATTTCCCTCCTGATTATTCAGCGATTGTTCTTAATTTTGTGAGCTTCACATCCTCTTCAATCGGAGGTTCAGTAACAACGACCTTATGTACCGCTATCTCTTTGAGAAATTTATTCCATTGTTGGAAATCATTTGTTTCAGCAATTTTTTATTGGAATACAAGTGTCAAGACTTGGAATAAATTATTTTTATCGATTTTGTAATCTGCTTGCGCTAACCTTGCTGCACAAATGCATTAAATTGCAGCATAATATGTTTATCTTGAAAGCTTGATTGATTGTCCTTATTGTGCATTGTAATAAATTTTGCCAAGTTTTGATTTCCGCGCTTAAAAGCTCATCAGGATATTTCTGGCTTGGTAATTTCAAGCAAGATTTTACTTAGGAAATTCCATACTATTAAATATGTAAATAAGTTAGGGTGGTTGTTAATTTAATTTATGCGTTATAATCCTAATTACGTAATCTTTTCCCATGACGATTTTCACAAGGCGATGCGGTCAATAACCACATCAAGATGATGCATTTAATTAAAAATATTTTTAAGTTTGTGACTTATTTGGAATAATAATTGCTTTTTTTGTTAACAGGTTGATGACCAAATGAAACTTCTCCAATATTCGTGGTCGGATATGCTCGTATTAGATCACATGCATCAACGCATGCACAATAATTTACCTGACGAAATGACTTTGCATAATGGACAAAAGTTCGATCTTCTCGGGTTGGGGTTATTAGGTGTCCCGTCGTTGGCCGACCACTTCAACGATGTGACGGCCAAATTGCAAGAAATAAAATTTGACATTAACGACTACATATGTTTTAAATTCATGATGCTTTTAAATCCAGGTCAGTATCAGGTATTTTGCTCTCGCTGAAATGATGTAACGATTGGGCATTGTCGGTTTTGATTTTTCAAGAGACGACCCCGACCGGTCCAGGACGTTGTTTAATATTTTTTCCTCGTCACTGCTCAATCTTGCATCGAAACTACCAATTTTTCACCTAAAAATAATATTATTGTAATGTCCGACAATTAACGAAATTTATTTTTAGTGGACGTGAAAGGTATCACTAATAAGAAGCACATACAAGACGGTTACGAACAAGTACAACAGACGCTCTTAGAATATACGTTGCAATGTTACCCACAAATAGTAGTAAGTATCATGTATTCCGTTGTTTATTAAAATTTTCAGTAACGGCATTGTATTCAATTAGACATTAACTGAACTACGATCACTTCGTACGTATGATGTAATAATATTTTTTATATTGGAAACCAGAAAGAAATCTAGTAAATGCAATCTTCTCGATACATAAATATAGAGAAAAGAAGAACGAGAGAAAAATCAACGCAAAATGGATTATCCGAAACTTCCGATTAGAAGGAGGGTATCTTCGGCCTTAGAGGATAAACTAATAAGTCTCTAATAAATAGTTTAAGAGGGTGTAATCGCTCTCCAAAAATAGGGTGAAAAATCAAAGGAGTTTTTTGATTTAAATGAAACCAACACGAAAAGACTTCATTTTATAACTAAAAATATAATATAATGTCTAATCGATGATTAGATTCAAAATTTTGACTGCTCTACAGACATGATTACTTTTTCTAATAAGTTTAATGTAAATCGTAAATTATCCAAAACGTTGAAACTTGAGATTGCAAAAACAGCCGAGGTTGAGAGGCGAAGATGTTAGGATAAAAGTTAGCTTGGAGCTAAGCGATAAACATCAAGCAAATGAGGGTGCGAGAGTATCCTCTCGTTCATCTCAAAATTCAGTGTTTTATCGTAATTTTCAATTTAAATTTTTTGATGTTATTTGTCTGAATTGATGTGGTGGACAGATTTTGTGTGCATTTATTTATTTATAAAAATATTAATTTTGCGTTTGTTTTAGGACAAATTTCACAAAATGTACCAATTGTTACCAGAAATCCATACAATAGCATCGAGGGGAGAAGAATATCTGTACGTGAAACATTGTAGTGGTAGCGCACCGACACAAACATTATTAATGGAAATGTTACATGCAAAAAGAAAATAACAAACGTCCGCCCTGTATTTTTGTTACCATATCTGTGTGCAATACAGGCATAATTTGTATATAGAAAAATTAATTGAAATAATGTGGAAATCTCTTAGTTGTTGACAATTGATGCCTTTTAAGAAGTACAAAAAGCCAGGGGCGGTGCACTTGTGCCACCTAAATATTTTTATAAGATAGTTGAGGCTGGCGTTCTGGCTCTGGCAGTGCGCTTGACCACAGCACCCTGTTCTAAATGTTTTATTTATCACGTTATCGATTTGAGTTTTTACTACCATTGATGACACATTCCAGATGTTTGTTGCTCTGGAGGGATTCAAGGGCATCCTAGTGTAGCATTCATTCATAAATATAGAAGAGCATTAGCATAGCTTGTGCGCGCGATTTTGATGTGAGTATGGCATGCAAGGCGAAGATTGTACTGCACCTCATCGTTAAACAAAAAATAATGTTAGTACATACATGTTTTGGGGTCTCATTGTTCTATACTATTAATTCCATACTGTCTCGATCGACCCCTCATTAGCTTAACTGTGGTGATGGACTAACGATGTAATTTTCTGTAATTATAGATAACCTAAACAATTTTATTCATAGATATTATTAAGTTTTATTTTTAGTTATTAGTAGATATATTATATATATTATGTTTATATTATATATATATATAAATGTTAATTGTATATGAGAGCAAGGTACTGTGGTCCTTTACCTTTGTGTTGTTGTTACAATAATTAAAGTGGTAAATAATATCATCAATTGTTTCTTATATGTCTGTTTGTTGTACCTTTTTTATGTTTTTTTTGTTGTCATTTCTCACTTTTGTTGTACAAGAGACCCCACGCGGCGAGAGTCTCTTCGTGTGATTAGGTGCTGTGCATCTGACCACGTGCTGGTAAACGAGACCTAAAATAAATTATCTAATACTTACCTACCATTTTATTTGCAAATTTACAAAAGTCAAAAAACACACGTGCAGCTTATTAACTAAATCAACATCTAACAATTTGTTCATAATTTGTTTACGAGGAGAAAAAACGATTAGTTTAAATATATATACAATATATATGGGTTGTTAATAAGTTAAATAAATTTTAGTAAAATAATGTACCTATAAAATAAATTATCTTTTTATTTAATTTAATTAGTGCACATTTTTATTTTCGGCACCTGCGACTTCCCACTCAAAATTACAACTAATAAATATTATGAAACGGATATAATTTTTAAAAATGCAGTCCTTGTCGACTCTTCCAATTAACACATTGCTCGCCACGTCATACACATAATATGAAAGACTGCGTTATTTCGTCGTTTCAACAACGTAAATTCTAAAAAAACCGGAAAAGTCATTTTAAGATTTTGTACCGAATATATCGTGGCACGCAATGTGTTAAGGACAACTATGGTTTCATCTTGAAACGGCTGTAAAATTTAAACAAACAAATCTTCTTTTCGATAACCTAGCGTTAGCCATTTACCTATTATCTTACGAGATTCAAAGTTAAATAATTTATCTCGGATATTATAGTTAACTAGAAACCGTAATTTTTGTTTCCGAATGCATTTTGATACCAATATTCCAGATTGTTTCAGACGGAGGATTTACGACACGGTTTATTTTTCAAATTAGTATCCACCGTAATTTTTTTACTTAATAAAATTCATAACTCGGAAACCACTGATTTTAGATATCGAAAGAAATTTAAGAGAAAATACCTTAGAGGGTGCTACCACGCCAATAATTTTCTATTTCGATTTTGATTGCGAACCTTTAATTCGTACTTACTAAATCCGAGTCATTAGTCATATAAAAAATTAGGACTATCGTATCAATTAAAAAATTATTAATTTTGCACCGATGCACAAATTTTACTGTACTATGAACAAATTCATAAATCGAAAGCTTTTTCGTTAACCCCTACTACGAATAAATTTTAATTTTGTGTTACGACAGATCCATCAATCAAATGTCGTCCGTTATTTCAATTGAATTTTGTTTTTTACCTATTTTGTCACAATATGACCAACCAATTTTTTCAACTAACTTCCTCTCGTGGGCTCCATTCCAATCCATAAATACATTAAATTATAAGATCTTGGACCGAGGAGTTCGGGGGTATGAGTAAAATTATATTGTGTTCAACGAGGTAAGTTACTTTTCTGAGATTAGAATTTTACTGCTATTCGACTGCAGAATGACAAAATATTTGAGCGACTTGAGCAGAGTGTCTACGCTGCTGAAGCATCGAACCCCGAAATAAAGTAGTCTTGTCTGAAATTCTGGTTGTTGCACAAAAGTTTAAGAACCGCTGTCGTACATCAACATAACCTCACTACTAAACGTCAAACTTTTTTGAATAAACGCAATCAAATGGTAATATCTTTGTGCTGTACTACAAGAAGATTATTGTTTTATGCAGATTAAGTTGAAAAGCATCATAAAATGGAAAAAGTGTACGCACCGAACAAATTTGAATGCACCGACCACATAGATTTAAAAGAATATTTTAATAATTTCAATAAGAAGTGGACAGTCGAGGAGTGGCATGCTTTAAGCAATAATATAGCCATCGAAAATGCATGCTTTCATCAACTGGGAATTGTTGAAAAAAATTTACAAACGAGTGTGTCGAACGATATGTGTTTAGACGAACTCGAAGACCACAGAGATGAAGATGAACAGAAGATGAAAGACGACGCTGCGAGTTCAAAGAAGTTCAAGACTTTTGAAGCGCTGTCTAAATTTAACGCCAAGTTTCCCAAAAGAGAATTGGTTCATAATCATAAAGAGGTTGTCAAAAGTACTGTGGTTAATTTGCAAGCGGAGAAACATTTTGTGGTGAAAATCCGAGTTTACCATCCTTTCGAATATGGAATTACTAAAAAATATAGCAAAGCATTCTTCTCTCAAAAATTGAGATTTAGTCACGAAGTGGTACTCTTGCAATCGAACACCTTGGCCGAATTACGGGACAAAATCTTATGTCATAACGATCGAGGAATGTGTGTCGAATATGACCATTTGACGGAAGATGTTTCTTCTACAAATCCCAAGGTAGTCTAATTTTTATGTATTTCAAATTTTTTGACCGAGTTAAAATGTTTGCTAAATTTTTGTCTTTTAAATTTAGGACCTGTATCCATCGGGATTTATATTTATTGACGACGTTTTTTACAACGATACTCGACATGAAAACTGCATAGATTATTCGCAAGTTATTCGGGAGTGGGCCAAAAAGGTAGGAATTGGACCGTTCACAACAGCAACCATGCAGGATACGAAGATTTGCGACTTAAAACCGAGACTTGGCTATCCTTACGTTTATCAACATCAAGGGAAGTGTGAACACATCATGGTATTTTCTGATGCTTGGTTATTAAATAATCAGGATAGTCTAGACAGGAACGATTATCCTCACTATTCGGTTATTCAAAGATTTTATAGCAAAACCTGCACGATTTGTTATGCTTCTCAAGCCACCTGGGTGCTAAATAATGCCGATCGTTTACCACATCGCAACACATTTTTATGCGAGCAGTGTTTCAAAGCCTACAATTTTATAGATGGAAAAAAAGTTGGTACCTTCAAAGCGTATCCGTTTTTCGATCGTGGTCGTATGTATTAAATTGTTCGTGCCAACTTAATTGCAAATTATGTGACTTATTTTATTTTTGTAGCGAGAACGATGTTGATTTTTAATAAATTATTTTAATACTAGCATTATTTTAACCCAGGACAAACTGCCCTCAATCTACGTGTGTGAAATTAAAAAAATGTAATGTTTGTTGTTTCAGATTATTCTATATTGTTCCAAAATATTTTGTCAGAAAATAAGAAAAGGAAGGCAAGAAATGACGAAAAACCGTTTTTCAAAACTACCAACAGGTGGCGTTACTATATTGGAAGTCTCAGGAATTTCCAAAGCAATTATTTCAGTGGCTTTAGGACTTCCTATACCACTTCTCGTGGAACTTTTTTAAACTACAAATGTTTCCTAAACATCTTAAAAATTTTCTAAATTTAGTAGCGCCATCTGTTGATGTTTTATTAAATTACAAAAAATAGTGCTCGTTGGAAAAACGATTTTTCGCTTTACTTTTTCAGTTCTTGAAAACATATTCTGGAACAATATAGCAGAAACCTAGAAGAAATGGGAACAACTTTCAAAAATTATTTTTACAGATTTTTACAGTACAGATTCTGAAAAGTCGAAGAACGAGTTTTTTGTAAACTACATTTTTCAAAGTGTTTGACAGAATATCTCAAGTTCTATTTGACCGATTAACTTAAAATTTTGAGCGTACGTTTAGTATAATGTTGCTTTATAGGGCGTATCTTGGAAATTGCTAAATTATTATTATTACTATTTAAAAAAAATAAATATTCGAAAAATTAAATTTTTTTTCAGACAGCCGCCGCCAAAATACCGAATAATAGTAAATTAGCAATTTCTAAGGTAGGGACTGTAAAGGAACATATACTGAAGGTACACAACAAATTTGAAGCTAATCGGTCATATAGAATTTGAGATATTACGGCAACCACTTTGAAAAATGTAGTTTTGAAATGGAAAAAAAAACGAGCATGGAGGATTATTCTAATTACGACGACCTACTTTTATAAATATTTCATTTTTTAGTTGAATAAGTTTTTGACTTATTGCCAAAAACTACGTTTTTTTGTTTCTATGTGCGCTATCTTTTCTTCTGACAGTATCAGTGGCGTTACTATTATAATTCTAATATAGTAGCAGTGGCGGAATTAATCTAGGGTAATTTTAAATAAAATTGAGAAATAATCAGATTTAAAAGACTTTTAATTAAATTCCCATAAGAGCAATTTGTCACTATAACTCGGAAACGGTGCGAAGAAACAGAAAAATGTATATAAACAAAAATAAAGGTAATAAAATTTGCAATAAAAAAATATTGTCAATAAAAAATTTCGTACTCGATAGGTTCTCATCAGTACCGGTGAAACTTTAAAGTTGTGATTTCTGTGCGACGCCTCTGGTTAAAAAATAATTATAATAACAAAGGATTTAGTAAATATTTTTTCGAAAATTAAAAATAGTTTTTAGCATCGTTAAAAGAGTATTACGTAAGTACTACAAAAGCAATCGATTTGAATTTTAGATTGTAGTTTTTTAAGTTATATTTTTAGCTAGGGCAGGTAAGAAGGGTCAAGTTAGTGTTTTTTAAACTTTTTTCATTGTAATGAGATTTGTTGCCGACAAATTAAGAGAGTATATAAGTGGAACCGGTACGAAATCAAATCTTATTTCTAGTTGATCAAACAAGGGCCGTCAAGATGCAATCAAAAAAGTGAACCAGCGTCATCATGATTTCGTTCTTGTTATTGTTTTTCGTTATCGCGACTGTTCTTTTAATTTTGTGCATTTTGGATGTTCGAAAGCCGCCAAATTTTCCACCAGGTAAACATTTTTCAAAAATATTTAAAAAAAAAGAAAACGTGAATTCATTACAGGACCTCCGTGGTACCCAATAGTAGGAAATTATTTCCAGTACATCAAGAAATATTCTGTTTTTGACTACCATCATTTGGTTTTGGAAAATTTTACAAAATTCTACGGTCCTATCGTCGGGTTACGGATGGGCAGAGAGTTTGTGGTAGCGGTTTCTGGAGTAAATAACATCAAAGAAGTTCTAACCAGGGACGAATTTAACGGCCGCCCGGATGGTTTTTTCTTTCGTTTTCGAACGTTTGGGAAAAGATTAGGTAACGGTATTTTTTTCTAATTTAATTTTTTAGTCCACCAAAAGTAAAATTTAAACCGAGTTCGACTGGGCCAGTTGAATTTTAATTAACCTGTTTTAAATGATAACTGGTTGTTGTTGTTACAAAAATCCAGTTTGGAATGCCGTTGTCTAATGATAAGTACTGACCTATGTCTCGATAAACTTCTTTATCCTATTGTGAACTTTTACATGTTCGACCTATGCAAAAACAGTTATATTTAGAAAACTTCAAATACATTATTTTATTGCTTGGATGGGTGGCCGTTTGTAGACGATCACGCATTGATACTTTTGCCTTTCATTTCTAGGAATAGTATTTTCGGAAGGAAAACTATGGCAACAGCAGCGAAAATTTTCATTGCAACACTTGCGCAGTTTTGGTTACGGAAAAAGGGAGATGGAGTTAAAAATTATCGAAGAATCTCTGGAAGTGATTGAATTGTTACGGAAAAAGTCTAAAGAGCCGGTCGAAATGCACAACATTTTTGACATCAGCGTTTTGAATGTTCTTTGGACCATGATAGCTGGAGAACGTTTCGATTTAGACGACATCAGACTGAAAAATTTGTTGGAACTTATTCACGAATTATTTCGGTTATTTGATTTATCAGGCGGTTTGTTGAATCAAATGCCCTCTGTTCGGTACTTTCTACCGGAGGTTTCCGGATATTCCAAGTTGGTCGTCAATCTTGCCAGACTACAAAACTTTTTAAAGGTAGGTCCTGTCCGAAACTCCCATAAGGTTTACGTATCTGACATTATATAATTAAAAATTGGTATATTATGTAGGATACGCTGGAAAATCATAAACAAACTCATTGTGCTTCACATTCGAGAGATCTGATAGACGCATTTTTGCAAAAAATGGGTGACGCCGATGTGAGCGACTCCACTTTCAATGGTACTAGAATAAAAATAATTTTAAAGCAATAAATTATGATTTGACGAATTTTAGAGGAACAGTTGCTTTCATTAAGTCTGGATTTGTTAATGGCCGGATCGGAAACCACGAGCAATACTTTGAGTTTTGCAATTTTGTATATGCTGGAATATCCTGAAATACAAAAGAAGGTCCAAAATGAAATAGACGACGTGATCGGAAGAAATCGCATGCCTCACATGAAAGATAAAATTAAGTAGATATTTTTTTATAGTTTTATACATTTTACGATGCTGTTCGTTTTAGTTTGCCATACACCGAAGCTGTTTTAATGGAAGTTCAACGAAGAGTTAACGTTCCTCCCTTGGGAATTTCCCATAGAGCCACTCGCGATGCCGATCTCTTTGGATACAGAATACCGAAAGGAGCAATAATTTTGACGAGTCTTTACAGCATTCACATGGACGAAGAATATTGGAGAGATCCTTTCGATTTCCACCCGGAACGCTTTTTGGATAGCAACGGAAGTGTTATGATTCCTGAAAATTATTTCATTCCATTCGGATACGGTTGTGTAAACAGATTTTGTCGAAATTTATGATTATTTAAAAAATTTCAGGAAAAAGAAGATGTTTGGGAATATCTTTAGCTCAAACTAACCTTTTCATATTTTTTACAGCGGTGTTACATAATTTTATTTTGAAAAAGGACGAAAATTTAAAATATTCTTTGGACGGATACGATGGCGTTACCATATCTCCGAAACCATTCCGCGCTGTTCTTGTACCAAGATTTGATTAAAATGTTCTTTTATTTGGTTTTTAATTTTTTTTGTTAAAAAATGCTTTCATTGGCGGAAGAGGTGTGAGACTGGTTTACTTAAAACCGCGTCTGAAGTATCGACCAACTTTATTACAAATAATTGGTTTTATTTACATTGCTACTGGGGTAAAACGTCACGATTTCTTGGTCATGCAACAGCATCCAGAGGGAATCTTAAAGTAGTCGGTGGTTATCTGAAAGAAGCTGTCAAACGCCAACAAACTTTGGTAAGTGTAGGTTTGTTGGCAGTAAGATTTATAACCATCTACACTAACCACATTGTCACAGGTAGAGTTCACCCTGAAAAAAAATTTTTTAATAAATAAAATAACCACAACCACATCCCATTATGCTTTATATGATCTAAAATTTCTGACTTTATTTTGTTTTGCTTACCCGCGACAAGTTTCCATCCTCACTACTTGAGTATATATATTTTCTACGTTGACAATATACATAAAAATATCTTTTGCGTTATACCCAGCTTGCGGCATAATATCTTGTATGTTAGTTTGACAAATGTTGTCATCATAATCTTTTTCTCCATAATGATTAGGTATCTCCATGCTTTTATAATTCACCAAATTAGGTATTAACCTATCGGTTGGATACTCCTCAACTTCTTCACATAAAACGGCAGTGTTGTCTTTGCATTCCGGTCGTTCTAGGTAGTCGTAGAATCCCGACACTGGTAATTAAAAATTAAATCAATGAAATCAAGGTGAGCTAATTTAGTTGCATTTGAGATCTGGATGAAAAGTTTACTAATTATTGAGAGGAAAGTGACTGCAAAATTTAATTAATAATAAAAAAATTAAAAACTATGTATTGTATTTTAAGTTTAAGTTTAAAAAAATCATAGCAATATATATTTATTTTGGATACTTACTAGAATATTCATTGCTAATCCCTGATGCAATGGGGTCACCGTGCACCTAAAACAAAAGCAATTCATTTAATTTATCTACTTTGAATGTATGGATTGCAGTATTATTAACTACCCAGGTAGCATGCAATATTGGTCCTTCATACTGTAAATATTGGCGCAATGTTGCGCAATATGGAACAATATACTAATGAGAACAATTTGCAATGTTGCACAATATTGCAGTCAATATCGCACAATATTGATATCAATATAACGCAATATAGTAATGAGAACAATTTGCAATGTTGCACAATATTGTAGTCGGACTTTGCCTGGTTTTGGTTACATTTATATCTTACATGACTTCTCTTTTATTTTAATTGATCAATAAAAATTTAAATTAAATAATTCTCCGAGCAAGATTAAATATGAAAATAGTTGCGTTGACTTAGAAATTTTCAGCAGAACGTTCCGTAAAACTTCGAACATTGTGTTTATTATAATATTTATTATTATATTATTTATAATATAATTATTGCAGTATATCATTGCAGTTTATTTCAGAAAATTTGTTTAAAATACTTAAAATGGACTTACCAATAGGGCAAAGTTCAGTATAAAATTGGCGATTACTGCACTGTTTAACATAATTACAATAAATTAAAAAAATAGTTTGTAGCGATGTTTTCCTTCACTCGTTTAAAATCAACTGATATTATAACAAGCAAAACCAAACATTTATACAGTTGATTAGTAAGGAAATGTGCAATTAAGATTAGCGACTTCTAAATAAATTATTATGAGCTCTTAATTATTTTAATTAACAAAGATCAACGAATTTTATTTGTACAAAAATTTGAATATCGAAATATAGAAAACAAACATTTTTCGGGAGGGCCCGCAGTTGTCAACCGCTGACCTTTTTTTTGACAAAAATTTCAATAATTTTTACTTGTGTTAATTTATGAAAAAGGCAAGTTTATAGATGGTTTTATCAGAAGTCCCCCCCCCCTTTCCCCCGAGAAGGCCGTCCCTGATATTAAATACTGATAATGAGCAATAAAAGCTGAAACGTCGCCGTCAGTTAAAATAATTAATCAAATTATTCAGAGAAACAAAATATTTCGGAGAAATAATTAATGAATTAACCATAATCTAAAATCTACTATATCTCAAAATTAAGACCACAAAAAAATTATGTTCACATTTTTCCCCTATAGCCAAGAAGATTAATAATAAGAGAGCACGCGATAATTTATCGAATTATTTTAGAATTGATTTTAAAGAAAGGAAACCCACAAATAAGCTAAAATTGAATCGGGTTAATATTGACGTCCACGGACATCCTGATACGTCTTGAAAAAATCCGAATGCGTAGTCGGGTTGAGCTTTGAATATTCTTTTGGGTTCTTCATTGTTTAGGATTTTATACACTAAATTGCATAAAATGAATTTATTTCTTTGTCTGTAAAAAGGTGGAACACCCTGTACAAAATATAATAGTTTATTTCCGCTTGCGTTTTTTGGCGATATCAAACCTTTTTTTGTGGTAAATGCGGTTTAAATTTCCGATTCGGGTCAATATAACTGTGAGAATTATTTAAAATTGTGCAATCTTAATTAGATCCTTCTTTAATTGACTGAAAATTTTTGATTTATTCATTTGTTTTGTTTCGGCATCAGAACGCTGCTCCCATCGATCGACAGTTGTTTAATTTTTTCGAATTATTGAATAATAATGTTGAAAAGTGAAGGTTTAACTTTTATCACGGGCTGCGTTTTTTTGGTAAGTTATTTTCGAAAAAATTTCAAAATTTTTCAAAAATTTAATATTATTTATGTTTAATATGTAGCATTCTACGCTAAATCGACAGCTTTTGAATCCGACCTCTTTAGATTTGACTTTCAGTTTTTCGAATTTTCCACTTTCTTTACTTTTTATTTTTTCGCAACTAACTTTGTTTTTAAAACAAAAATAAATCTGAATGTATAGATTTTACTTAATAGGAGGCTTTTTGGATATTTTTGAATTAATTTGATAGGAATACTTTATGAATAATAAAATAATCACTTAATCATTTCAAATAAAAATTTTGTGGTATTATGAATATTTCAGTACCTACTACTCTAATATTATTTTCATTGTATACCTATTATTTGTTTAATTTTTTTTCTTATGAAAACAAAGTTAGATCGATAAAAAAAACCATTTTTGTTTTAAATTCATAACTTTTTTTCGGTTGGGTGAAAAAATTTGAAAAAAAAAACGTAAACGTTTTTGGTGAGGAAGTATAACATATAAAAATTTCAGCCAAATCAAAAGTGGCCGATTTGACGTGGAATCCCCCATATAATATAATTATAGTGTAATTCCATATCACATGGTGCAATATGATTGTTTGACCCCTTAAAAAAATGGCAAAAACCTCCCTGTAAAATTACGAATTACGAAAAAGTATAAGAAGCAATCTGGTAGTTTGTTTCTATTTATACAAAAATAATTAATTGTTGTTATTTTAATTGGACTTTTTTTAGGTATACGAAAGTAATTCGTTACCGTATAAGGATATTTTTACGAATGACGCTTATCCAAAAATAAATAACGAAAAGACAATTAGTGAAAGCAATAATTGTAAGACAATTTCTTTTTTTTTTTTTCTTTATACATATAATATTTTTACAGACCATAATTGTTTGCAAAGTAAAACCACATTTTGCGTAAAACTCGCATCGTATCCGGAAGATAAAATTAAAAAAATTTTGACTTCAGATTTTGACAAATATTTTCAGCAATATCCAATTGAAATATCTGATCGAAGTCAAAACGAAGACGCTCAAAATAACGGAATGTGTGCCACCTCCCCAGAGTATATCAAACCGGAGTTTGGTATTACAGCCAATAATATTTCGATGCTCATTGTTAACATGGGATTGAATTATACTCAAGAGATTCGCATATCAAAATGTATGGAGTAAGTGATATTTGCAGAAACTATTATTATTATCTAAGTTACTTCTTTTCCTCCGTAATTTATAAATTATCATTTTTTTTAGATCGGCATCCTGCAGTAATGTGAATACTAAGGAAAACTATGTATCCTATTGTAAGCAAAAGTTTACTTACCAACGTTTGCTTTCCGTGGATGCTGACTATTCAAAAGTCAGTTTGCAGTTATTTAAAATTCCGGATGGGTGCTGCTGTGCGGCTAAACCAATTTTATGAAAAAATGTAAATTTAGTGTATTAGTAAATTATTATAAAGTTTAAACATATTTAAATGTTTTCAATACGATCGGCTCCGTGCTTCGGGGGGCACGTAAAGCCGGCGGTCCCCATACATAGCACTAATTGTGACTTCGGAACTTATTATTTAAATTAATCCCTAATAGATTTTTAAAATTCCTTGTTTTCTAAACTAATCTAAGTTCTTATCTTATCTTTGTATCATATTTTTAGTGTTATAAACGGCGCCATTGCGTAATTTTAAATCGAAAAATTTTTAATATATTTTTATTTAATAAAAAAATGTACTCAAAATAAGTTTAAGTACTAAACTTAATAGATATTGGATTTATTCTCATTGCAAAAAGCCGATGAATTTTTTTCAGCGTAGGTCCACGTAATAATTATCAACAATTTTCGTTAGTTCTTATCTTATCATATTTTACTCTAACGCAAATAAGTATCCACTTCACATGAATCATTAAAAACAAGTCGAATATTATAAGATCTTTAGTAGAGCAAAATGTGTTCATCGGGCAGCGTTATAATTAATTCTAAGGTAGACACAGCAATAAAAAGAATTTTAACAGAAAAAGATATCAATGACGACTACGATATCGAACTATCGGAAGGTTCTTCAAAAGGCGATGGCTACGTAGGAATCATAACGAGAGTTCAAATTAAGGCCAAAGGCCAATTAGGAAAAACTTATTTGGATTTAATAGTAAAGCGGGCGTCAGACAGCAAAGCTTTCAGGGAAAAGTTTCCTTTAGACAAAGTTTTCAGGAGCGAAATCCACATGTACGAAAATGTGTTTCCAGTGTATAAAGCATTCGAAATTGAAAACGGTTTAATCCCTTCGTCTATATATCCTCCATCTTATTGCACCATCGACGAATACAATTACGAAACGATCATAATGGAGAACATAAGAAGTCAAGGTTTCCAACTGTACGAAAAGGAAATTTTAAATCGTGAACATTTGGATGCAGCAACGTACGAATGCTCTCGTTTGCACGCGCTATCGTTCGCTCTACGACATCGTCAACCAGAAACGTTCGAAAAAATTCTTCCTCCTTACAGCTTATTCGCAGAATTCTCGCAAAAAATTTTTAGACAAAGCAAGTTCGACTTGAACTACAAGACTTTGTCAATCCTTGATCCAATTACGGACGCAGAAGCTATCGAGAAATTTCGTTCTTGCTATATGGATAATTACGATGCGTGTTTTGATACCTTAAAAGAAACTTCTGAAGGAAAATATGCTGTTATAATGCATGGCGACTTTTGGCAAAGCAATATGATGTTTAAGTACGAGGTATGTAAGTGGTAAGGGTGAGGTAAGGGTAGTAATATGCGGTATGTTTTTAGGATCCAACCGATCAAACAAAACCAAGTGAAGTTCGTTTATTTGATTATCAAGCCTCAAGATTGGGACCTCCTGTATTGGATTTGGTTTGTCTGTTCTACAGTGGCTGCTCTCGGGAAGTTTACGAAGATGTCGATCAATATTTGACTACGTATCACAAAGCATTGTCCGAGCATTTAAAAGCATTAAACTGCGATTCTTCAATATTGTATCCGTTCGATGTTCTAAAGCAGCAATGGAAGACGTTTGCCAAATTTTCTGTAATGTTCACCGTATTTCTTGCGCAGGCTAGGTCTACAGCAACTAAAAATGATTTGGTGGATTACGAAGACATTGCAGAGTCCGGTGGAGATTTTGAGGCTTCATTTTCTTGTAAATCCACGAGCAACGACAGAATTTTTAGATCTATCATGAGACCGTTAGTATTACACTTGGTTAAAAATAATTTTTTGTAAATTAACTGCAAGTTAATAAAAACCAGTATAATATTTTTGAATAACTGTATGTCATCATCAGTCTAATAGCAACTGAAATTTAATATATTGTTAAACTTTTAAAAAAAGAGGTCCCGTATCCGCTTAGTTTATCTACTAGTAAAATTAAATATAAAAATAGTTAATTCTCAACAGAACGTTCAATTTTTCGCCAAGAAAGTCTCTTGCCCATGAAACTTTTAACAGCAAAAATCGCTTGTTTACCGTTTTTTGTTTCTTCTCACTCAAAAGAAGCTGTTCTCAACAGGACCGGCGCTAGGATATTTGATGCCCTAGGCAAAATTTTATCAGTGCCTCCCCACCGCATTTATAGAGCAGTACCGAGCTGGGGGATGAAAATCCGCGATATTTAAAAAAATACTTACATTTACATATTTTTATTTAAGAAAAATGTCTTTCTAACAAAAATAAAACTAAAAAAAAGCCAAATGGTGTTGTAACTGCCGTTTTGTGGATATCGTCAGGATGGACCAGTATTTGGTTGAATGCTTTGATGAGGTCGATTGTTGAGAATATGGTTTTACCAGCCAGCAATTGACCAAAGTCTTGAATATGCGGTATAGGATAGCAATCGTGAATCGTTCTGGCATTTAAAGCACGATAATCCCCGCAGGGTCGGAATTCCTTGTTTTTCTTCTCAACGAGGTGTAACGGAGAACACCAATTGCTCTTTGAAGGTCGAACGATGCCGTGTTGAAGCATATAATCGAACTCCTTTTTTGCTATGCGGAGGCGGTCTGGAGCGAGTCTTCTTGGGCGACAGGTAATGGGCTGTCCGGGCAACGTTTCGATTCTGTGCATGGTTTGGTGTGAAGTTGCTGCTTTCACCATGTTTGGGTTTGTAATGGCACGATATTCCTTAACGATTTGGTGGTACTCGTTGCCAGAGTTGACGGTACGGATTGTATGATGCACCTCTTTTCTTAGTTCACCGATTGCTTTGAGGCCCGTGGTATCGTCGGTCAACCGGCCATTGCAGATATCAACCAGTAAACGGAAATAATGAAGGAAGTCAGCACCAATTATTGCTTAGCTTACATCTGCCACTACAAAGCGCCACGTCAGTTGCCGTCTTAGCTCCAGATCAGAAGGTTGCGTGTTCATATCACGTCGGGGTCACCAGTTTAGAATAACGTTTATTCACAATTAAGTTAATACAAATAAATATAAATAAAACAATTCACTTCACACTTTCGTTTCACTATGTATCTTCTTGTCCGGTGTGCGTAACTAACTGTCCTTGTCCTACCTTTCTCTCCTTCCTCGTAGGTGACGCTACTGCGTCAGTATTACCAATTTCGATGTTGGTAACCAAATTTAAATTTAAATAATATGTTCACCACAAATCCCTTAGATTTTCTCAAATTTCCCCGCATTTCCTTAGATTTACCTTCACCTGTATACCAGATTTTCTCAGCGATTCCCCCCTTGTCAAAATAATGGTGGTTTACCCCATTGGTAGGACCACAGAAAGACATGACATTTTATACATCTCCCAGTTGTCATGGTTACGCTAAAACCCACCAAAATCACGTTACTTTCCTGATCTCACGTAAACTTCTCAACAAGGATAACATTATTTACAGGCAGACAGTTTTCTCCATGCGGTAACAGCAAGAAAAGAATTGCAACATAAATTTTTGTACACCAAATTTTCATTTACGATATCTTCGAGAAATATTCTCTAGAATTGCCTTAAAATTTTTCTTCGAAATAATAGAAATTAAAAAAAATATAAAAAACTCAGCTTTAATATTCCTAGCATTTTTTGGAATTTCCGCAACGATTGCCCCCTTGCTTGACACTTTATTACGAGAATGTTCTTTTGTTTTTACCGATGCAAACGGTAAAATACCCCCCCCCCCTCCCCCAAAAACAAAATAAATCGTATTACCAAAAACTGTCTCATTAGGGCCAGTTTTTCAGTTGTGAGTTGGATTTTGCGTGAGTAAAAGCAGAGTTACAAATACTAACAAATTTCGATTTTTCATGTAAAAACTTTTATGATTTTGTGGTTAAAAACCGTCAAATATTACATGCTGCTCGAAAGCAAAGTAAATATAAATTTAAAAATTAATAAATTATTAAGATTTTCTTTCAACCCCCCCCCCCCCCGCCCTCTTTCTGGGCTCACCCTCAGCTATTCCAACATAAAAAATTTAAATACCATCTGTTTCTACGCAAAAAACATTAAAATTTATCTACTTGAATTTTTCTCAAATTTATTCCTTGCATCGCTGAATATCGCGGAATATTTTCTAAATAATACTAAAATACTTATAGGTGGACACAGAGTCTAATCTCCCATTTCTTATCGAGAACAGCTTCTTTTGGGAGCGTCCATTCGGGTAGATAAGGACGATTTTTGTAATTTATGACCCCCTCCCACGTAAGGGTACGTAAGATTGTGCCCCCCCCCCCCCCCCTACGTAAAGATTTTTAAAATTAATTTTGACCTCCCCTATTCTGACAACTTATCTAAAAATGCAATAAAAAATTTTTATTAGCAACTTTCTGCTAAGTCCTAAGTCAGGTCTGGGTAATGAATATGTCTAGGTGGTTCCCCGGTTTGTGTACAGAAATTTAAAAAAATGCTTGTAAACTGCGAACTAACTACCTTTTCAGTGGGAAAAAACAATTTTAAGAAAAATACTTGATAACATAAACCGAATTTTTGATTATAATAAACGTTCGCCCGTTCTTCGCGAAAGTGATAATAATACCGGAATGATAACATTAACCGTGATTCCAATAAGCGGTGTCCACTGTATAACAATTAATTTTGAATATTTTTTACCTATATATTAAGGGATTACCAACGTAAAAAAAGAAAAATTTAATTTAAAAAAATATTTTAAGTTAAACTTACATAGGGAATATGTCAACCCCCCCCTACGTAATTAATGGACGGCCCCTTTACTGTTTTTAGATATTTTGTGTAGTTTACAAGAAATTCAAAGTGGATCTATTAACTTCATAATTAAATTAATTTAAAGTTAAAGCTTAAGCTACATTCGTTAAGCTCAGAGTCGAGTAAGTAAAGTACTCGGTAGATAAATCTCAGACTTTGCAACGAAATAATATACAGGGTGTAGCAAAAATCACAGCCATATATAAAATAAACCAAAGTTTAATTTAATATTACGGAAAAAAGAGCAACTATGAGCAGTCGAGACTTGTTCGGCTTGAAAGTTATTTCAAAACCTTTACAAGCTTCGACGTTTTAACATAAAAAACTGCTTATTACAATAAAAATTGATTTTCGTTATAGAAACAATATTTTTTTAAAGCTGCCTGAAATACTATTGTAACTTTTTACAATCCCAATTTGTAAACTAATAATTATTATTGATTAGCGAGGTAAATATAAATGTGTACTTAAAATAATACTTAATAATTATTATTTTTCCTAGGTATTCCAAAATAAACTTAACGTTAATTGAGAAATTATTCAAATAATCAGAACGATTAAACCAAAATCAACATAATAATTACTCCTGGAGAAAATAACATGTTTATTACCGCAAAGCTGTAATAAATGAGATATAATATTATAGATATAATAAAAATTACAGATTGATATTTGGATAAGCGTGCGTAAATATTTGAATTTTTTTAGCCGATATAATAATTATTCTGTAAGGTTCGAATATTAATTACTCAGTTATTAGAAAGATGATTCGTGAGAACTGTATAACTTGTTTCTTAGGTCCGATGTTTAAATTTTGTACCCTTTTTGGGATTATGTCTTTATGGCCAACTTGCAAACATGACGAAGAAAAAATAAAATTTCATAACATCAAGTCTAATCACATCATCATTGTTGGTCCCATCTTATTTTTTCTTTCGGGTTTGTCGGCAGCTTTTATTTATACTGGCTTAAAAATACATCATAATCTGAAATATGCAAGAAATATCGAAGAACTTATGATTTTAATTCCAATTTTCGTTATATATTTTATGATGGGATTAACTATAGTGGTATTGTATGTTGGAATAAAAAAACTTCAGGAGATATTACATCTTTGCCAAAATACAGTTGAGGATTTCAGAGAATTAACATCGGTAATACTAGCGTCGACAGATCTAATCAAAAGAGAAAAAAAATCTTGTTTTCTTGCAATAATGGTACTTACTTCTAATACAATTGCATTGTATATTCTATTGTTTGGCATAGTCCAAACTAAAGATTATCATTATTTGGAAAAAATTGGATTATTTGTTGTTAATTGTTGTTTCAGTACTTTTATTTGTGGATTTTACAATCTCCATAAACTTTTGCATCTTTCAACGACGACGTGTCAAAACCTTTTCAAACAAGAATTATATGGCATTGTGGACTCTGCGGATAACAATATAAAAAAACGGTTAAAAAACGTTAACAACAAGTTGGAAGAAATAAATATTTCAAATTCTATTACATTGTATAATATAATTCTTTTGAAGACAAATTACGGCTTTCGTAAGGCAATAAACGGATATTTTAATCCCTTGATTTTATTGTGGCTGACTAGTAGTATTTTCACACAGGCTTTTATTATTGTTGAAGATATTTTACTGATAACCAGACACAATATAGGCAATTTCCTTAGTTGGCCTGTTATTTTTTCAAATTTTCAAATGCTAGTTTCGTTTCTAGCTTTAGCTGGTGTTTCTTGGATGACAGCGGCTACGGATGCATTGGTGAGTTTAATAACTTATTTGTGTGCAGTTCTTGGGTTCCGAGATGTACTAACGGACAATTATATAATTTTTCTTTTTGTTATTTAGAACAACGAAATGTTTTCGTTTCTATCAAAATATCCGATCAGCAAATTAAATCGAGAAGAAGCTAATAAGGTTTAGAATTATTTCTAAAGAAAATACAATAGTAATTTTGCCTACTTTCTGTTGTAGATTGAGGTTTATATGGCCACGTTACGTATACAAAAGTTAGCAGTAAATGCATCGGATGTTGTAATACTAAGCTTATCATTATATGCGTCGGTAAGTCCAATAAAAAATTTTGATTTCGTTCTTACATTTTAGTTTTGTTGTAGCATATTGGTGCAATAATCACGTATATATGTACGGCCATGCAAATTATCTCGATGATTTCGATTTAACTTAAAAAGGAAAGCATCTGCGTTGGTTTGCACTGCACAAGCAATATAATATCCACATATGTAAACATTTTATCAAAGCGTGGTACTATTGGTGGAGTACAGGAAAAATGCACCTTGTGATTGCACTAAGATCAATCTATATTTATCGGCAAAGTTGTTTAAACTAAAAAAAAATAATAAAGTAGTAGTAGGCACTATGAGCAAGCAATTACAGATTTATTTTATTATCCATATTTATCCGGCTACCTTACCGCACATAAAACAAATTTTATAAATAACCGAGATGAGAGCTAACTTACGTTAAACCCAAACCAGGGAGGGGGCAGCACAATTTAAACCTCCGTCGTGGACCGGCGAGGGTGGTGATACAAAACCAATAAAATTAAAATTCTTCAGTTGTATTTATTTCATAATGCCCTACACTCATTTTCAACCAATTTATCCAATCTTTATCTACAATTTTATTCATAGTCACCTCTTGAAATACTTGGCTACGTTCGGTCTCAATAAAACTCATTCGTTTAAACATTTCAATACTGACGACGTTTTCAAACAGCACCTTTACCACAAACTGTTGCACGTCCAAATTTAATATTCCGTAAAGAAGCATCAACATGATGGCTTGAGATCCACGACGTCGTCCGCGAGCGCGTTCTTCTGCAATCATTATCTCAGCCTCTGCCACCATCCCACCCACTTCGTTGGAAAAGAATAAATTCGTGTCACCTATCATTGAATCTACAAGGGCCGATTATTAAACAAAAAATTAAAACAACTTTTATGCTATTTACCTATTTCGTTTTGGTTCTTGCTGTACTCTTCCTTGTCCAAGACTATAAACGTACATTCTACAAAAAAAAATTATAACACGCCGAATAAAGTGAATAAAACACCTACTGTTTTCGTCCATCATCCAAGAAGCTTGCATTTCGTATTCTTCTTCTAGGGTTAACGGTGTGGAAGCGGTAAGCTTTTGAAGCTCCTCCGATTGCATCCAATTGTGGTATCTTGGAATTAAAATATATTCGGTTAAACTAAACCATAACCAAAGTAATCAGTTTACTTACTTTTCGACATGTTCCTTACGATAGGGTACCAGTATAACATCAGTTCCGATTATTTTTGTGAATCTATTGATCAACATGTCGATATTTTCCAAAATATTTGAAAATTTAACCTAAAAAAAAAATTATATTTGTAGTTGTCACAACAATCGGATGCAGTGCTTCTCAAACGGTTTTCAAAAATAATTTTAATTGTAGTAATTCTCCTAGTATCTTTAGTAATTTATGTGTTCCCGATTCAATTAAATAAATTTCTTGAATATTACGAAGTAATAGGCTAATGAATTGAAAGAAAAGCGGTAAGCTAAGAAGAATAATTAAAAGTGGTGCAGGTTGCCTACCTAGCAGGCGCGACACCAAGCGATAATTGTATTATTTATAAATTATTTTTGAAAACCCAATTTTTTTTCAAATTATAAACCACCGAAACAAATTTGGAAGATCTGATGTATTTTTTAAAATTAAAATCTAACTAAAATCATTGCATTTGCGATTTATATTATTTCTAGAAAATAATCGGAAAATCCCTTCTAATTTCTGTGTTCCTGATGGAAGGTAGATACTATTTAATAATATTTCATAGCGAATCCGTTTCATTATGCGATCTGTCCGTCTATCTTAGCACCTCTTTCATATTATCTATTCCGTATCAGAATTTGCCGAGTTTGATGGAAAGGTGTGTTGAGGTTTCGTCATCGTTAATTGTATGATTGACGGATGGACGGAGCCGGTTGCATTGTGTTGATTGTTCAGAAAAGAATAAGTACATCGTCATCGTCGTCGTCGCTTAAAATATCGAGTGAAAGGATCAGGGTTACATGTGGGAAAGGAAGCTGCGAAAACAAAAAAGTTAAAAACTTCTCGATTTATTTATTCAGAACTGCATCTCCGAGCAACATTCGTGAATGTGTCACTTTTGTTTTGGGTACAAATTGCAAACGATTTTGCCTTTTCAACCTCTCTTGCATTATAGATTCCTAATAATATTTTATATAGTTTGATTGAAAGGTGTACGTACTGTCGTTGGCTGATCAGTAGTTGTAGTCATGACAATCACCTCTTCAGAAAGACTCGGTATCTTCGCAACGACAAAAACAGCCCCTCCCCCCTGAATGGTTTATTACTTCTACTTGGCGCCCAATGAACATCGTCAACATTTTGTTTCGGCCATTTGAAAAAAAATTTGCTGATCAGGAAATTTTTCTTGAAAGACAAAATCTTGAACTCTTTATTGTTTTTTAAAACAAGAAAGCGTTTGAAATTGCCTTAAAATTTAAGGATCCATAAATCAAGATGCAGTTAGACTTTCTCCTTTCATGGTCTGAAAAGCAGTGTTGCGTTATTTGTATTACAAAATTTAGAAGGCAAAATTACATAAACAAAAGAGCGTCGATAATAATATCAATATATGACGGTGACAGCACATACGGCATACTGCTATTAGGAACGCATTCTTGCGAAGAGCTGCTCGCTCCGGCCCTGCTAAAATTAAATTTCTATTTTCTGCATAATGTACTGAAATTTCCGCGGTGTTGTATATATAAATATTATCGTGAATAAGATTTAAAACAAAGAACAATTAACACTTATGCGCTCGTATCGCATGAATCGTGAAGAATTAAAAATAGAAATCGACATCGAAATTTCTACACTTGCACTGCCATTTCTAGTTAATTATTAAGCAACACATCGTAATAATTTATTTATACAAAAATTGCGGTTTCAGTTCGACGAACCGTAACGCCGTAACATCGACCACAGAGGAGTAACGTCGCTTTTCGGCGTCCGCGACCTATTATTTTGTCCAGACAACACAAGAAATTCCAAAAAACAGCAAACAAATGACTGATAAATCACCAAGTACGTTCCTGATTCGCAACAATAATAGCAGCGATGGGCTATGATTAACATTTTAAATTTAGAAAACTTTTACTTGTTTCCAATTTCGTTTAATCGAATTTGTTCGTAATTAAACTAACTGTGCACGGAACATTTCATTGATTTCTACTGTTATGTTTACAATTATTACTACTTTTATTACAGTTATTAAAAATTTTTAGCGAAATTCAGAGCTGTACTCAAAAAAATGCCCAGTAAAGTTTTTACTAGTTTTACATCAAATCTCGTTAATCTATTCACGAGTGCCCGTAGTGGACAATCCCAGTTAATCATATCAAATTTTTAGCATAAACCAAAAAATGCACAAAACACTTTTTCGAAACTAAAATGTTTAAGTTATCACAATATATAAATACACCGTATGTATTAATTTTTGCAATGAATATTAATTCCAAGTTATAACCAGAAGATCAAAATAGGTAACAATGTATTTCGTTAATCCATTCGTGCGCGTCGGTGTAGACATTTAACGGATAAGGTTTAAAATATAGATGAAAACAAAATTGAACTTGATTACCTTAAAACAAAATAAAAACATTAACTTCTCCGGAAATAAAGCGAAAATATCGCGACAGCACGCAATCCGGTCCTGCATAATATAGCGTTAATTCACCTGAACGTCCCAATTTTACGGTCATAATTTATATAATATGAATGTCGACGGTGCCAATTTCGACCGTTTGCTTAATTAATGAAGTAGTTGCAATTAGTTCGGGGTTTTAATAATTTTTTTTTAAATTTGCGAATAATATGTCGTGACCTACGTAACAAAAAAAAGGCGATCGAGTAATGACAGCGCGTTCACTTGTTCGTCGTCCGCGCCTCCTACAACTTAATTATGTGAAGAAGTGTCAGATTTTTGAGTTTTTTGTGTTTTTTACAATTTTAGCGTTAAATGTGCTGTGTAGTTGAGTTGTTTTATCGTCGACGTTAGATTTAGTGAGTAAATATGTCAAATATTTTAGGTTAAACAGTTTAATTTTCATTGTTGTTTTTTATGTTTGTATTTTTAGGTTGTGAAAAAAATTGCTTGTTGAGTCATGGATAAAAAAGAGAACGGAGAGGAGGCTGTCCCCGAATCGCCTAAACCGTTGGCGTTCACTATCGAATTTGATGGGGGTAAAGGTGTAGATCAACAGAGACACAAGGCACTGGTGGAAAAATTTCAAAATCGACACCGCAGGGGTCAGTCTCTCACGAAAATCGACGATCCGTCTATCAGTGCAAGTGGTAAAAAGCATCCTTCGACTGGGAATTTACCACGCAAGAATAGTTTTCAATCCGAAGGTGGCTATTATTCCTCAGACGAGAAGAGTAACAGTAAAAATGTGCGTCAGGCTGCTTCCAGTGTAAGGCTCAAGAGCGAGTTTACTTTGCCTCTCAAGGATATAACTAGTGATAAAATGATGACACAATCGTTTCCCAATGGAAGTTTTCTCGACGTTATTTCTAGTCCGGATATTGAATTGCAAGACATTTCCAGTCCTGAATTGGATAGTCCATTTAGTCCTAAACTTTTGACACCCAGTCCTCTAATAAGTCGGAAGAAATTGTCGAGCGAAGTCTCTACTCCAAGTGTTAATGGCGAAAAGGAAAAGGCTGATAAGGAAGATGCGGTTGTTGACCTGGATAAATCGGACAGCGTTAGCGATGCTGGTACTTACACCCTGGAAGCAGACAACTACACCGAAGAACAAAAGGCCCGAATGAGTATCGATAGGGAGTTCAACATCGAACAAGTAAGAGAAATATATTTTTATCGCAAGTGTTCGCTCGGTTCAGTCGCTCTAAAATTACAGTGTAAAAAATGCTCTTGGTTATTTGAAAGAATGTAAGAGCTATGGAAGATAACCATCTAGGATTTTGTCCGGTTTCTTATCAGAAGTTAAATTTAAAAGATAGATTTTTGATGTACCTATGTAATTACTAAAATTGGACAATTTTTTATGGAGAATTAAATTGTACGCTTGACAGCATTTGCACAACAAATATATTGCAATGCTGTTTACCAATTTAAAAATTCATTCTATCTCCATTCAATCTTAATTATAAAATATTTTCTAATACAATGAAAATTTGATTTCTATGCAGTTGACCTTGACTGCTCGTTTATAATCTATATTTTACTTATCGTCAATTCACTTATAAATTTATAAAATTTTTATCTTTGATTTTTTACCTTTTTTGGACTTATTGATAATCATTTATTTAATATTTGGGGATGAATTTTGTGTTCCGCAGACAAAGACTAAAGATTTTTCCCTGTTCGAAAGACTTCATTTAGTATTACTTTCTTGCCCAATTCTCAGAGCCAACCTATCTGTATTAATCTTATTTCATCGTCATTTTTGGAAAAACCACTACGTTTACACAATTGGATTCTTTCAGCCCTAGTTTTTAACAGAACTATCTACATTTCTCAGATTTACACATATTCCCTTAGAACAATCCTTCTTACTGACCATTGCGATAGTATAAAATTTTTTACCTCTTCAGTGCGCTGTAGGTTTTGGTAGAATAAAGAATGCAAACTTTTTCCCTTGTCACCGCAGTGATCCAGAATTCTCAAAAAGTGGTCGTTGGTAGAATATTAAAAACTAATAATTATTTCCGACTTTTAAGGGTGAAACTTAAATTTTGGGGAAATGTTCAATTTCATTAAATTAATATTCATTGAAAAAATCTTGAAATAGGTTGGATTTTAGGTGTCGAACAGAAAATAAATTGGTCTAAAAATCTAAAAAATTTATTTTCAATTTACTCTCTAAAACCCACCTCAAAATTTAATTTTTTTTAACAATTTTTCTGATGTATGTTAACGCAAATGAAGTAAATCAAAGTGACATTTTGAAGGTTTCAGATTTTTGACCACTCTTTGTGAATTCTGGCTTGACGTGAGCCTACCTTATCAAGGCCTAGTTTATTGAAGGGGCAAAAAAAAAATTTCTAATATGCAATAGTGTAATAAATATATTTTGTAATAATTATAAACAATATATTTTTGTGAGATATCCGTAATGTGTGCCGATACCTTTTTTTTTTAGAGATTTAAACTTTTCTGAGTGTCATTTTTTTTGCAGATATCCGTGGTGAAAAAGGCTGAAGAATATGTTCAAAGTTTAGGTAATAAAGAAATAGTTTCGAAAAATTTACCTTCTAGAGCAAATAGTGCCGGTCAGACACGTACGAAAGAAAGTCCAAAACTTCAAAAATCCATCACTCCGTTACTACCAAAATTACCGATCATTCCTCATGCACTCCTACAAACCAAACAAAAAAATTATGACGAACCAAAATCTAAACTGTCGCCGATTTTATCACCCACACAAAATTTATCTATAATCGACGACACTTCGAAACACAAATCAACTAAAGACGACGAATCCGTTGGCAAAAACACGAAAATTTTGTATCCGAGTCCAAAATCAAAAACGGGAATAAATGCAGATCAATCAGATCAAGGTAGCTTTACATCTGTCACGGCCAGCGGCGCTTTTAGTAGAAAGTGCGAGACGAAAAAAAATGGTCACACCAGGCAGCCTAGTTTAACGAAATCAGAAATCCAAATTTTAACGTATGTAGAACCGAAAAACGAAAAAATCGACGTCGAAGACGACGCTAATAAAAGCGAACCTGTCGAATCCGAAAAAGTCACTAATTTACCTCCTCCAGTTGGCGGAGTCTCGGGCAAAACTACGCCCACGAAAATTCCGTCACCAGTGCATGCTCAAATAGCACGGCCCCGCAGCCGAAATAGTCTTAGTTCTTTAAACATTGATTTATCAGATAGCAGCTTAGATACCGAGTCTTATTTGAAACCCACGCAAAATTACATAAACTCGCTACAAAAACGTTTGTCGTTGGACAGCGACCCCGACAGCGACTGCGACACGAAATTTAATAATATACGATTGAATAACGAATCGCAAAAATCGATGCATGTTAGGCACAACTCTTTCGACGACCGTAATTTGAAAATATCCAACAAGTTGGAACATTTTCAGAATAAAAATTTACAAGGTATTGATCAAACTTACACGAATAAGTTTAATCAATACTCGAAGATGCACAAAATACAGAACTCACCCAACAACAGTCCGATACGACGTTCAAGCAGCTTTTCTAACAAGAACCACATCATCAACGTTCAACCAAAGGTTACTAATTTAAATAGCAGCGGAATTCCTAAGAACTCTAACCTAAGGTGAGTTGCATGTTTGGGTAAGTTAAGTTTACTAAATTTGCAAATCTCATAAGAAATATGAATTCATTTAGTCTAAATTTGACTATTTACACTACTCGACTAAATCGGTTAGTTCCTTTTTAGTGAATTTCTATAATAGCGATTTTTTTTAGAAATTCACCAAATTTGAATCATAATGGATCCATACAACGATCTGCATCGACAGCTAATATCAAACCAAGTGCAATGCAGCTACGCCGTTCAAGTATTACTTCCGAACACACAAAGATCGATAGGAGTCAATTTGGCGATGAATCAAGCTCGGAAGACGACTTCGAAAAAAATTTGTTCAAAAAGAAAGACTTTTCAAATTTAACGAGCACTCGATATAATAGAGCTTTTAGTTTAAGACGTGCACGTTTAGATGCAGAGCAGCAACCAAAATGTCCCAATACGCCCGAAATGAGGCGAAAATTTCAACCCACAGATCGTTCGGAGCGTGCGATATCAGTCGACAGACGACCAATGAAAAACGAAATTTCAAGTCGCTATCTACAAATTACGAAAAATAAAAATCCACCACCAGAAAAAGTTGAAGTGTCTAAAACTGTGCCAAAAAGTGGGGCGGTTAAGTCGTTTCCCAGCAAACCGCAAATATTTTCGCGCACGGATTCCGGACGATTCAGTGCACGCGCTCCAAAGTCGACTGTTTTGAATTCACAAAAAAATGTAAGAAGGGAAGGCAAAAAGCAATCGGGTGGTCGGAGCAATTCGTCCTTGTCGAGTCGTGAAGTTGAATTTCAAAATTGGAAACGGAGAAAAAGTTACGATCCCATGAAGGCTGCAGCAGAAGGTAAGAAGAAGGCGGAGATGGCGAAGAAACACAATGTGATGACGCAATCGTACACGTCAAATAATCAGAATCAAGACTGTGATAGTTCGCCGTCGCATTCGAGCTCCGTGCATAGGTCTCAGGTGAGAACGTTTTTTTAAACCGAGCTCTCTTAGGAATAACGTGCAATTATGTGTTTTCTAGCTTCATGGGTGGTATTTTTAGTTCTCCCAAGTCAAAATAGTAAGAAGGTTTTTGGTTTGTTGTGTTTTGCTTTTTTTTTAACATTAGGTATAGGGTGTGGACCGACGACGTTATAATCTCTTTAGTCAAAAATTTTGTCTTACACAAAGGCTTTTAGTCACAAAAAATTGGCTCAGAAATAGTAAGTTTTTTGTAAAAAAAAGTCTGTAAACTTGTGGCAAGTTGGCGAAATATTTGGCAATGGGATTGCTCGTGACGCGTCGGGGTCACCTTCACATTAATAATTTAACACTTTGTTTTTTAACTGTTAAGGTTCCGTTTTATATAAACCTAGCTAGTGAAAATCGACCTGTCGGATGATTTTTGGTTAGCTCTAGTTATTAAAAAAAATCTAGTTAACATGAATTAAACCAACAACTAAAAGTTACGTAGATAAACAATAAGAACTTATCTGATGGTATCGGCTTGTAAATGTAACTGCACGAACACCTTTCAACACTTTCTTGCAATAATAAAGTAAAACACAATACGTCAATCTTAAAATATTTCAACTGGCACTAATAATTTATTATTATGTGTTTTGCACAATTTAAACACTTTCTTACACTAGTTTGTAATTAGCTGTTACTACTCAAATGGGGCTCTTCCATTATCTGTCGACCAAAATATTAAAAATGTAAAATTTAATCTATCGTTAAAGATTTTCTCGTTGATCCGATCATGCGCGTCAGTGGTAGACCGATAATTAGGAGATTCCTTAACTACTACTTCAAAAAAGTTTGATAGAATAAATTGATATTGTATTTATAAAACGGAACCTTTTGTGCGTTTTTAACCACTTGGCCTGTTTTGCTATTTTGACAGGCGCTTATTTAACACTAACTGCTTTAAAATTTTCCGCCTGTTTTGTGTGTGTAAATCACCTGACTCAGCCGTTATGCACTTTTGTAATTTGAAATTTTCTCTTAGAGCTTTCACGGAACTGCGGCTTTGGAGCACTTGATCAGTTCAGAAGAGGAAGACGATTTAACATTATCGGCCGACGAAGGTTTTAGTCCGCCAACGCCGAGTCCATGCCAACTAAGTCCAGCTCGAAACACTTGGAAAAATCGACTCTTTCATTAAGTTGTGATTTCTGTTTTGGTTGTTCAAAATTAAACGCTCATTTTTACAGTTTAAAATATCATGCCAAATTTTATCGTGGGCAATCGACGATGTCGCGTTGTGATGCTATACAGGGTGGTTCAAAATTTTATTGAAGAAATAGATGGAGTTTTGCCCTTTTAGCTTGAATTTTAATTGTTGCAATATTTTTAAACGTTCATTGCCCACGAATTATGACAACGAATTGGATATTATTTTTTTAGCTTAATTTAGAAGATGGAAATTTGAATTTTGTTTGTGTTGTGAGCTCAGTACCGAAAAAGGTTATGTCATTGCAAAGTGACGATAAGTTTTTTTCAAACACTTTATTTTGCACATATCATCACCTGATTTGATCGTTAATTACGAATTAATCGATTTTTGAAATTTTACAAAAGTACTTTTTGGTACTTAGATTACACTTGGTAATTGATACAAAAAAAGTTCATTTTAACCAAGTAGCGCGAAGAAAAACGTTCGTCTTACGTTTTTTTTTTTGAAAACCGTTAAATTTTTAATTTTAAATCTTCCAAAATGGGCGTAGTCCTAACTTTTTTATTAAATCTAAAATAGGAATAAAATTGTGATTTTATATAATGAGATTAATCTTTAAATGTGCAAATATATTCTATATTTAAGTTTTTTGTAACAAAATATTTAAATAATTATTATTGCGTTATTTTGTTGTGGAAGGATCCGAAGACACTTAAATGTGCTGCTTTAAAGTTGGTTATTAATTTTTATGTATGTTATTCAAAAGAATAGTATTTTTGAAAGGGAAGAAGTAATTGTTCGAAGATTGAGGAAAAAAAAGATTGTATTATATTTATCTATTTATGAAATGCCTACTTTTAATTGTTTCTTGCTTGTATTTATGTTAATTATTATATTGTAATTATTTTTCATCAGTAAACTTAAGCGTTTTTTTATTGCAAGTATGCAATGTAAATGTAGCTAAAAGTCACAAGAAGGTGTCGAAATCTGGAATGACGACGAGCATTGAAAATCGGAGAAAATCCCATAAACAGAAATCCTCGATGCGGTTCCCCTTTCCAAAAGTTAAAAAACTAAATATATTATTTTAAATTAGTTTATTTTACTAATAATTTGGCACTCGTCTTTGCAAATTATACCGATAATGTTAATTCCTGCTACCGAATTGCATGAAAATAAAAACCATTGGCTTGAAAAACATTAGAATTTTAGTGGAAGTTCTACAACTATCAAAAATTACCATTAAATTACTTTTTTGTAGAAAATTTTAGTTCAATTTTTAAAAACGTGATGAAGAGCATACACTGACCCATTAGGAAGCTTGAAACCGTGGTTCAAATCTTGATGATCTTGAATATATTGCTGACGTTAAAAGTGGGATATAGGAAAGGTAACAGAAAATTATTCTATTATTATAAGGTTTTGTATTTATTATTTATATTCCATACATTCAGAGAAATGATTTGTCAGTGTAGTAAAGATTGCATTTGCTAGGATAAGTAACATTTTATTTAATTATGAAATATAATTTATTGTTAATTATTAACGTAATAAAGTGTAACGTTGTGTAACGTAAAAAGTCATAATAGAGTGATACTTTCTTATCACAATAAGATAAATAGCTATTATAAAAAATTTTTTGTGTAGGCTAGCAAAACATTTAAAAAAAATAGGTAGGTGTAAAATTTGATAAGATCGTACTGCTATCAATATTTCCATTGGTTTGGGAATATCACAATATTGGAACAGATTCTAAGCAGCAGCAAAGTTTTTATTATATCTAATTCATCTTTGACGCAAGTTAGGTTTTCCGACCACATTATATGATATAATATTTTTGGTCGGCGATGATTGTAATTTTATTTTAGTTTGTTTTTACATTAGATCATGGCTAACGGCACCAATATAAATTTGTTGTGCGATAAATTGGAAAATCTTCTAAAAGGTAAGTAAGCACATAATTTCATATGGTCGGATTATAACGTAATTTTTAAAATTAATATATATATCCGACCATTGTTAATTATGATTTATTTCGTATAAATGTTTGTTTATGCTAGAATAAAATTTTTAACTGCAAGCTTTATATTTAAAAATTAACCAGCAGTAATTGGGGCGGTGGTCGTCCGAGGGCTTGGTAAAAGTAATATTCCCAGTCTGCTCTCGAGTGTAATTTACGGTTTAAAATGAATTTTTAATTAGGAAACTACTTGTGCAATATTTAATTATAACATCGTCACTGATTATTATTATTATTTTTAGCTTTATCCTGTTTATGATTAATCATTTTTGGAAACAAGAAAAATTAATTTTTTGAGAATAAAAAAATGTTCCGGTATTAAAATCCTGAAAATTGTTGTTCATCTGACTTTTTTGTGTCGGACATAATCTGATATTTCTTTTCAGACATCTGCACATTTCTAAATGATGAAACCATCGATAAAATTTTACCTCAACCCAGAAAGGTGAAAGCTAAACTACTGTTGGAAAGATCAAACGAACAGTTAGAATCTTTAAGAGGAATCAGCAAGAATTGTTCTACAGGTATGATTTTTCAGAATGTCAGTCAAGTCTTTCAGTTTTGATTTTACTGGGAAGTAGCAAATCAATGCAGCCTCATCTCTTAATCAAACGTGAGACTTGTCTGGCTTGTTTAGAAAAAACAACTTTTTTTTTTATTACAGTAGTCCATCGATGTGAAGACCAGGAAAGTATTTTCACCGATGCATCTGAAATGGAAGAACTTGCAAATTCTGCATACAAAGACCAAAAATGTGCGAGTAGGTATTAATTTTTTTATAAATAATATAATAAATTAATTACAATAAATTGTTTTTTAGACGACACGTGTGGAGATGAAGTTGTAAATGGAAAATCAGGATCCTTACTTTTCCATAAAAATACGTTTTTTTTTGAAAATACCAAAAAAGTATTTGTTGCCATCTTCAGACATTGGTTTATTGTTTATGCTGATAAATCTGCTTTGAAGCCTCTTCATGTCATTAATTTGACGAAATACCAATCTTCTACTTGTGCGGATCTTCCATATCATATCAAGAAGAAGGAAAAAAGTTTTGATGTAATTCCGATAAATGGGTCTAAATTTTTTCGCGTACGTTTTTATCGATAATTTTGTTTATTGGCCTTCATTGTGTTAATTTAGTTTACAGCAGATTCTCCAACGGATATGTTGGAATGGGTGACTGAGATAAATCATTCTTGTCAAAAATTCAAACCTCCGATGACCACTCGCAGACCTCTCGAAGAAAATTTTTCGAAAGGATTAAAAAAGTAAGACGAATAAGAAAGAAATATTTTTTTTAATCACCATTGCATTGCAGGAATAAAACTCCGTCTAGAAGATCCTTCGATACTTTGGACGACGAAGACGAAAGGTACATTACGGTGATTGCAAGTTCTAGTACAGAATCCTTATCTGCCGAAGAGAATGATAAAGTTTATGACACTCTCGGAAGGATTAACAAACGAACGTTAACACCGAATCCACGAGAAGAGAAACGAAGAAAGGAAGATGGCCAGAATGAATACGACCTACTAGCTAATAATTGTAAATTGATAACGATGGATATCGGAACTTACTGGAAAAACAAAGAAAATTCGCTTACGAATAAGTACTAAACTATTTTTATACTAATTTATATTTTATACGGTAAAAGTAAAAAATTTGTTTATGTGTTTTCATCTCTTGATGGTGGTCGAAACTGGTCAGCTCACAGCAGTGAAATAATTTTATTGCTCAATACTAATACATATAAATAATTATATTATTATAAGATGGGGCATTTCATGCTAAGCACTATAGCATTCCATTTTATCTTTTTTTTTTGACCTGATACCTGATTGGGAAGCTTTGATGATGATGTTGGGCATTTGGCACGGAATGCCCCAGGTATACTACAGGTGATTAGTATATTACATTAATGCATTATACAAAAATTTAAGTGCAAATTAAAATCATTTGTGAGATGTAAAACCAATTTATCCAATATAATTTTTACTTTTAATCCATGCGATATAAAATTGTAATACGACAACAAAATATGTGATTACCATTCCACACATCTACAAATAAAAGTGTTGATTACAGGATGTGTGGATTTAGGTTTTCTTAATTCCAAACTTTAATCTTACCGAACCAGCTAATCCTATTCCTATCGTAAATATATTTGAAACTGTACAAGCTGGATTTACTTTGACGAAAAAGCTTTTGAGTACTTCATACTGAAACGTTAAGATTGAAACAATTAAATAATAATAATAATAAGGATCACAGACCTTTGCTGCTTCATCGCAGTCTAATTTGCTCATTGGAAATTTATTAAAAAATTTTAAACCATTGCTTCCCTAAAATAAAAGTTTTATTTATTGTTTATCGGATTGATGGATATTCATTTAAATATTTGGTCGAAATTGTTGTTAAATCTTTAGGGCTGTAGAGGTTCTAGAAATTATTAATAAATGTGAGATTTAAATAATTTGCAATAAATTGAGTTTTTTAAGTAAATTTTTTAAGTATTTTTGTGGTATTTAGTAGTATGTGATGTTAAAATAATAAAACCTAACAATATGTTAAAATAATAAATTTTAACTGTTAAGTAAATAATTACAGACTACAAAGAAACATAATATCATAGAGGTATATATTAAAACTACTGGAGGAACCACTAGGTGCAACAAAACGGTCCGACGTAAGTTTACGCTTCCCCCACTCCTTAAAGGATTCGGTTCAAATTTTGTAATGGAAAATCATAGGATAAGTAATGTTTAAACGTTTAAATAAATGAATTATAAGAAATTAGGATGTGATAAATAATTAAAATAATTGTAGACATATTATAATGTGATTTTTAATTAAAAATTCACATTCTAATTTAAAAAATATATATAATTATTTTCAAAAAATTAATATCCTGTATATTTCACTAAGTTCATACACATGAAATCTTGAAATTGGGGCAATCTACAACTTTTGAAATTTTTAATTACAACTATCGTTTCATTTTAGGTTTTTTATTTGGGTTTGTTTAGTTTTCCGGTTTAGAATTTTTCAAAATAAGTTTATTTATTCATTTTGGCTTCAAGTAGGTATAATTTTTGTTTTTACTAAAGTCAAATAAATTTGACTTTTAATCAAGTTTGAATTTTGAATTTAATAGCATAACTTTTCAATCATTTCAATAATTTTTCCAGGTTTGCCTGATGAGATTTCGAAAATCGAAACATACGGTTATATAACAGCGTGTCGCAAGCTAAATTATTCATTTAAATAGTTTTTGAACAATTTTACGTAAGTTATGAATTAAATTATTCTTCAATTTCATGTAACATGTAAAAATTAATTTTATAAAAAACTATAATTATTTTCTTATAACCACAAAAATAGAATTGTGAATTAAATTAAAAATACATAGCAAATAAAATTATAAAACACCGAAAGAGAAACAATTATACATTTTTTAATAAAATTAGTTTTGTAAGTTTACTTCTTACAGAACTGCCCTGCAAGACTTTAGAAATTGTTAACAATTTAACAACTAACAACTGCTAACAACTCAAAATTCATAGTTTTGAGAAAAACATTAATTGGAATAAACAATTATTAAAGGTTTATTCTAAAGGTTCTATTGTTTATTACTAAATTTTTACATTATTATTATGTAATAATTGTGGAGCTTATTACTGAAAGGAAAACTTGCCTTTTATCAAAAGAAAACAACAAAAAAACTAGGGTTTTTACGGTATTGCCGTCAAATATGAAATAATTATTCATAATTTTTACATATAACTCCAAATCGGCATTTTTTGAGTTATAACATTATTTTTTTAATGTTTATCAACATTATATTATATTATTATAGTATTATCAACATAATAAGTCTGTGTTATATTTAATTTTGAGGATTTCTAGTCTATATAAATCATATTTACCACGTTATTATATAATGTCAAATCGAGTTTATACCTTTAAGGAGTGGGGGAACGCCATGTAAAATCGGACCGTTTTCTTTTCATAGGGATTATATGCAAGTGGTGCCTCCAGTAGTTGTAATATATACCTCTATGCATAATATTTAAAGAAACCAAAATGACAATAATTCACATTTAACAGGGTTGAACTTAGAATATTTGAAATTTCAAAAATCCTAATTGTCGACCGTAAAAACTAAGAATAAGAAATAAATAGTTGAGATAGAGGTCGTTATAATCTACAAAGTAGATGAATTTCAAAATACAAATTTGTAGCAGGACATCGGTAGTCAGGACCGTATTAGGAATCAATAACGAATGAAACAAATAGAAAGAAAAAAAAAATTATAAAATTCAAACGCCTTAACGAACGACATGTTTCGGACTTATTCGTGGTATTACCCAACGAAATTGACCTCATCGGGCTCATATTGACAAAGAACATATAAAATTAAACTTACCATTCCATTCAATCGTTCATGTAAACCTTCCACGTGCTCTACACTAACCGAATGCCATACTAAGAAAATGTATTTTGAAAGTTAGTAAGCGTCCACTAGGGATATCTAAACTTACAAGTCTGTTATCTCACCAAACTAAAAAATAACGGTAAATGAAATGAAATTTCAAAAATCCTAATTGTCGACCGTAAAAACTAAGAATAAGAAATAAATAGTTGAGATAGAGGTCGTTATAATCTACAAAGTAGATGAATTTCAAAATACAAATTTGTAGCAGGACATCGGTAGTCAGGACCGTATTAGGAATCAATAACGAATGAAACAAATAGAAAGAAAAAAAAAATTATAAAATTCAAACGCCTTAACGAACGACATGTTTCGGACTTATTCGTGGTATTACCCAACGAAATTGACCTCATCGGGCTCATATTGACAAAGAACATATAAAATTAAACTTACCATTCCATTCAATCGTTCATGTAAACCTTCCACGTGCTCTACACTAACCGAATGCCATACTAAGAAAATGTATTTTGAAAGTTAGTAAGCGTCCACTAGGGATATCTAAACTTACAAGTCTGTTATCTCACCAAACTAAAAAATAACGGTAAATGAAATGAAATTTCAAAAATCCTAATTGTCGACCGTAAAAACTAAGAATAAGAAATAAATAGTTGAGATAGAGGTCGTTATAATCTACAAAGTAGATGAATTTCAAAATACAAATTTGTAGCAGGACATCGGTAGTCAGGACCGTATTAGGAATCAATAACGAATGAAACAAATAGAAAGAAAAAAAAAATTATAAAATTCAAACGCCTTAACGAACGACATGTTTCGGACTTATTCGTGGTATTACCCAACGAAATTGACCTCATCGGGCTCATATTGACAAAGAACATATAAAATTAAACTTACCATTCCATTCAATCGTTCATGTAAACCTTCCACGTGCTCTACACTAACCGAATGCCATACTAAGAAAATGTATTTTGAAAGTTAGTAAGCGTCCACTAGGGATATCTAAACTTACAAGTCTGTTATCTCACCAAACTAAAAAATAACGGTAAATGAAATGAAATTTCAAAAATCCTAATTGTCGACCGTAAAAACTAAGAATAAGAAATAAATAGTTGAGATAGAGGTCGTTATAATCTACAAAGTAGATGAATTTCAAAATACAAATTTGTAGCAGGACATCGGTAGTCAGGACCGTATTAGGAATCAATAACGAATGAAACAAATAGAAAGAAAAAAAAAATTATAAAATTCAAACGCCTTAACGAACGACATGTTTCGGACTTATTCGTGGTATTACCCAACGAAATTGACCTCATCGGGCTCATATTGACAAAGAACATATAAAATTAAACTTACCATTCCATTCAATCGTTCATGTAAACCTTCCACGTGCTCTACACTAACCGAATGCCATACTAAGAAAATGTATTTTGAAAGTTAGTAAGCGTCCACTAGGGATATCTAAACTTACAAGTCTGTTATCTCACCAAACTAAAAAATAACGGTAAATGAAATGAAATTTCAAAAATCCTAATTGTCGACCGTAAAAACTAAGAATAAGAAATAAATAGTTGAGATAGAGGTCGTTATAATCTACAAAGTAGATGAATTTCAAAATACAAATTTGTAGCAGGACATCGGTAGTCAGGACCGTATTAGGAATCAATAACGAATGAAACAAATAGAAAGAAAAAAAAAAATTATAAAATTCAAACGCCTTAACGAACGACATGTTTCGGACTTATTCGTGGTATTACCCAACGAAATTGACCTCATCGGGCTCATATTGACAAAGAACATATAAAATTAAACTTACCATTCCATTCAATCGTTCATGTAAACCTTCCACGTGCTCTACACTAACCGAATGCCATACTAAGAAAATGTATTTTGAAAGTTAGTAAGCGTCCACTAGGGATATCTAAACTTACAAGTCTGTTATCTCACCAAACTAAAAAATAACGGTAAATGAAATGAAATTTCAAAAATCCTAATTGTCGACCGTAAAAACTAAGAATAAGAAATAAATAGTTGAGATAGAGGTCGTTATAATCTACAAAGTAGATGAATTTCAAAATACAAATTTGTAGCAGGACATCGGTAGTCAGGACCGTATTAGGAATCAATAACGAATGAAACAAATAGAAAGAAAAAAAAATTATAAAATTCAAACGCCTTAACGAACGACATGTTTCGGACTTATTCGTGGTATTACCCAACGAAATTGACCTCATCGGGCTCATATTGACAAAGAACATATAAAATTAAACTTACCATTCCATTCAATCGTTCATGTAAACCTTCCACGTGCTCTACACTAACCGAATGCCATACTAAGAAAATGTATTTTGAAAGTTAGTAAGCGTCCACTAGGGATATCTAAACTTACAAGTCTGTTATCTCACCAAACTAAAAAATAACGGTAAATGAAATGAAATTTCAAAAATCCTAATTGTCGACCGTAAAAACTAAGAATAAGAAATAAATAGTTGAGATAGAGGTCGTTATAATCTACAAAGTAGATGAATTTCAAAATACAAATTTGTAGCAGGACATCGGTAGTCAGGACCGTATTAGGAATCAATAACGAATGAAACAAATAGAAAGAAAAAAAAAATTATAAAATTCAAACGCCTTAACGAACGACATGTTTCGGACTTATTCGTGGTATTACCCAACGAAATTGACCTCATCGGGCTCATATTGACAAAGAACATATAAAATTAAACTTACCATTCCATTCAATCGTTCATGTAAACCTTCCACGTGCTCTACACTAACCGAATGCCATACTAAGAAAATGTATTTTGAAAGTTAGTAAGCGTCCACTAGGGATATCTAAACTTACAAGTCTGTTATCTCACCAAACTAAAAAATAACGGTAAATGAAATGAAATTTCAAAAATCCTAATTGTCGACCGTAAAAACTAAGAATAAGAAATAAATAGTTGAGATAGAGGTCGTTATAATCTACAAAGTAGATGAATTTCAAAATACAAATTTGTAGCAGGACATCGGTAGTCAGGACCGTATTAGGAATCAATAACGAATGAAACAAATAGAAAGAAAAAAAAAAAATTATAAAATTCAAACGCCTTAACGAACGACATGTTTCGGACTTATTCGTGGTATTACCCAACGAAATTGACCTCATCGGGCTCATATTGACAAAGAACATATAAAATTAAACTTACCATTCCATTCAATCGTTCATGTAAACCTTCCACGTGCTCTACACTAACCGAATGCCATACTAAGAAAATGTATTTTGAAAGTTAGTAAGCGTCCACTAGGGATATCTAAACTTACAAGTCTGTTATCTCACCAAACTAAAAAATAACGGTAAATGAAATGAAATTTCAAAAATCCTAATTGTCGACCGTAAAAACTAAGAATAAGAAATAAATAGTTGAGATAGAGGTCGTTATAATCTACAAAGTAGATGAATTTCAAAATACAAATTTGTAGCAGGACATCGGTAGTCAGGACCGTATTAGGAATCAATAACGAATGAAACAAATAGAAAGAAAAAAAAAAAATTATAAAATTCAAACGCCTTAACGAACGACATGTTTCGGACTTATTCGTGGTATTACCCAACGAAATTGACCTCATCGGGCTCATATTGACAAAGAACATATAAAATTAAACTTACCATTCCATTCAATCGTTCATGTAAACCTTCCACGTGCTCTACACTAACCGAATGCCATACTAAGAAAATGTATTTTGAAAGTTAGTAAGCGTCCACTAGGGATATCTAAACTTACAAGTCTGTTATCTCACCAAACTAAAAAATAACGGTAAATGAAATGAAATTTCAAAAATCCTAATTGTCGACCGTAAAAACTAAGAATAAGAAATAAATAGTTGAGATAGAGGTCGTTATAATCTACAAAGTAGATGAATTTCAAAATACAAATTTGTAGCAGGACATCGGTAGTCAGGACCGTATTAGGAATCAATAACGAATGAAACAAATAGAAAGAAAAAAAAAAATTATAAAATTCAAACGCCTTAACGAACGACATGTTTCGGACTTATTCGTGGTATTACCCAACGAAATTGACCTCATCGGGCTCATATTGACAAAGAACATATAAAATTAAACTTACCATTCCATTCAATCGTTCATGTAAACCTTCCACGTGCTCTACACTAACCGAATGCCATACTAAGAAAATGTATTTTGAAAGTTAGTAAGCGTCCACTAGGGATATCTAAACTTACAAGTCTGTTATCTCACCAAACTAAAAAATAACGGTAAATGAAATGAAATTTCAAAAATCCTAATTGTCGACCGTAAAAACTAAGAATAAGAAATAAATAGTTGAGATAGAGGTCGTTATAATCTACAAAGTAGATGAATTTCAAAATACAAATTTGTAGCAGGACATCGGTAGTCAGGACCGTATTAGGAATCAATAACGAATGAAACAAATAGAAAGAAAAAAAAAATTATAAAATTCAAACGCCTTAACGAACGACATGTTTCGGACTTATTCGTGGTATTACCCAACGAAATTGACCTCATCGGGCTCATATTGACAAAGAACATATAAAATTAAACTTACCATTCCATTCAATCGTTCATGTAAACCTTCCACGTGCTCTACACTAACCGAATGCCATACTAAGAAAATGTATTTTGAAAGTTAGTAAGCGTCCACTAGGGATATCTAAACTTACAAGTCTGTTATCTCACCAAACTAAAAAATAACGGTAAATGAAATGAAATTTCAAAAATCCTAATTGTCGACCGTAAAAACTAAGAATAAGAAATAAATAGTTGAGATAGAGGTCGTTATAATCTACAAAGTAGATGAATTTCAAAATACAAATTTGTAGCAGGACATCGGTAGTCAGGACCGTATTAGGAATCAATAACGAATGAAACAAATAGAAAGAAAAAAAAAAATTATAAAATTCAAACGCCTTAACGAACGACATGTTTCGGACTTATTCGTGGTATTACCCAACGAAATTGACCTCATCGGGCTCATATTGACAAAGAACATATAAAATTAAACTTACCATTCCATTCAATCGTTCATGTAAACCTTCCACGTGCTCTACACTAACCGAATGCCATACTAAGAAAATGTATTTTGAAAGTTAGTAAGCGTCCACTAGGGATATCTAAACTTACAAGTCTGTTATCTCACCAAACTAAAAAATAACGGTAAATGAAATGAAATTTCAAAAATCCTAATTGTCGACCGTAAAAACTAAGAATAAGAAATAAATAGTTGAGATAGAGGTCGTTATAATCTACAAAGTAGATGAATTTCAAAATACAAATTTGTAGCAGGACATCGGTAGTCAGGACCGTATTAGGAATCAATAACGAATGAAACAAATAGAAAGAAAAAAAAAAATTATAAAATTCAAACGCCTTAACGAACGACATGTTTCGGACTTATTCGTGGTATTACCCAACGAAATTGACCTCATCGGGCTCATATTGACAAAGAACATATAAAATTAAACTTACCATTCCATTCAATCGTTCATGTAAACCTTCCACGTGCTCTACACTAACCGAATGCCATACTAAGAAAATGTATTTTGAAAGTTAGTAAGCGTCCACTAGGGATATCTAAACTTACAAGTCTGTTATCTCACCAAACTAAAAAATAACGGTAAATGAAATGAAATTTCAAAAATCCTAATTGTCGACCGTAAAAACTAAGAATAAGAAATAAATAGTTGAGATAGAGGTCGTTATAATCTACAAAGTAGATGAATTTCAAAATACAAATTTGTAGCAGGACATCGGTAGTCAGGACCGTATTAGGAATCAATAACGAATGAAACAAATAGAAAGAAAAAAAAAATTATAAAATTCAAACGCCTTAACGAACGACATGTTTCGGACTTATTCGTGGTATTACCCAACGAAATTGACCTCATCGGGCTCATATTGACAAAGAACATATAAAATTAAACTTACCATTCCATTCAATCGTTCATGTAAACCTTCCACGTGCTCTACACTAACCGAATGCCATACTAAGAAAATGTATTTTGAAAGTTAGTAAGCGTCCACTAGGGATATCTAAACTTACAAGTCTGTTATCTCACCAAACTAAAAAATAACGGTAAATGAAATGAAATTTCAAAAATCCTAATTGTCGACCGTAAAAACTAAGAATAAGAAATAAATAGTTGAGATAGAGGTCGTTATAATCTACAAAGTAGATGAATTTCAAAATACAAATTTGTAGCAGGACATCGGTAGTCAGGACCGTATTAGGAATCAATAACGAATGAAACAAATAGAAAGAAAAAAAAAATTATAAAATTCAAACGCCTTAACGAACGACATGTTTCGGACTTATTCGTGGTATTACCCAACGAAATTGACCTCATCGGGCTCATATTGACAAAGAACATATAAAATTAAACTTACCATTCCATTCAATCGTTCATGTAAACCTTCCACGTGCTCTACACTAACCGAATGCCATACTAAGAAAATGTATTTTGAAAGTTAGTAAGCGTCCACTAGGGATATCTAAACTTACAAGTCTGTTATCTCACCAAACTAAAAAATAACGGTAAATGAAATGAAATTTCAAAAATCCTAATTGTCGACCGTAAAAACTAAGAATAAGAAATAAATAGTTGAGATAGAGGTCGTTATAATCTACAAAGTAGATGAATTTCAAAATACAAATTTGTAGCAGGACATCGGTAGTCAGGACCGTATTAGGAATCAATAACGAATGAAACAAATAGAAAGAAAAAAAAAATTATAAAATTCAAACGCCTTAACGAACGACATGTTTCGGACTTATTCGTGGTATTACCCAACGAAATTGACCTCATCGGGCTCATATTGACAAAGAACATATAAAATTAAACTTACCATTCCATTCAATCGTTCATGTAAACCTTCCACGTGCTCTACACTAACCGAATGCCATACTAAGAAAATGTATTTTGAAAGTTAGTAAGCGTCCACTAGGGATATCTAAACTTACAAGTCTGTTATCTCACCAAACTAAAAAATAACGGTAAATGAAATGAAATTTCAAAAATCCTAATTGTCGACCGTAAAAACTAAGAATAAGAAATAAATAGTTGAGATAGAGGTCGTTATAATCTACAAAGTAGATGAATTTCAAAATACAAATTTGTAGCAGGACATCGGTAGTCAGGACCGTATTAGGAATCAATAACGAATGAAACAAATAGAAAGAAAAAAAAAAATTATAAAATTCAAACGCCTTAACGAACGACATGTTTCGGACTTATTCGTGGTATTACCCAACGAAATTGACCTCATCGGGCTCATATTGACAAAGAACATATAAAATTAAACTTACCATTCCATTCAATCGTTCATGTAAACCTTCCACGTGCTCTACACTAACCGAATGCCATACTAAGAAAATGTATTTTGAAAGTTAGTAAGCGTCCACTAGGGATATCTAAACTTACAAGTCTGTTATCTCACCAAACTAAAAAATAACGGTAAATGAAATGAAATTTCAAAAATCCTAATAAATCCTTTCAAAATACATTTTCTTAGTATGGCATTCGGTTAGTGTAGAGCACGTGGAAGGTTTACATGAACGATTGAATGGAATGGTAAGTTTAATTTTATATGTTCTTTGTCAATATGAGCCCGATGAGGTCAATTTCGTTGGGTAATACCACGAATAAGTCCGAAACATGTCGTTCGTTAAGGCGTTTGAATTTTATAATTTTTTTTTTTCTTTCTATTTGTTTCATTCGTTATTGATTCCTAATACGGTCCTGACTACCGATGTCCTGCTACAAATTTGTATTTTGAAATTCATCTACTTTGTAGATTATAACGACCTCTATCTCAACTATTTATTTCTTATTCTTAGTTTTTACGGTCGACAATTAGGATTTTTGAAATTTCATTTCATTTACCGTTATTTTTTAGTTTGGTGAGATAACAGACTTGTAAGTTTAGATATCCCTAGTGGACGCTTACTAACTTTCAAAATACATTTTCTTAGTATGGCATTCGGTTAGTGTAGAGCACGTGGAAGGTTTACATGAACGATTGAATGGAATGGTAAGTTTAATTTTATATGTTCTTTGTCAATATGAGCCCGATGAGGTCAATTTCGTTGGGTAATACCACGAATAAGTCCGAAACATGTCGTTCGTTAAGGCGTTTGAATTTTATAATTTTTTTTTCTTTCTATTTGTTTCATTCGTTATTGATTCCTAATACGGTCCTGACTACCGATGTCCTGCTACAAATTTGTATTTTGAAATTCATCTACTTTGTAGATTATAACGACCTCTATCTCAACTATTTTTTTCTTATTCTTAGTTTTTACGGTCGACAATTAGGATTTTTGAAATTTCATTTCATTTACCGTTATTTTTTAGTTTGGTGAGATAACAGACTTGTAAGTTTAGATATCCCTAGTGGACGCTTACTAACTTTCAAAATACATTTTCTTAGTATGGCATTCGGTTAGTGTAGAGCACGTGGAAGGTTTACATGAACGATTGAATGGAATGGTAAGTTTAATTTTATATGTTCTTTGTCAATATGAGCCCGATGAGGTCAATTTCGTTGGGTAATACCACGAATAAGTCCGAAACATGTCGTTCGTTAAGGCGTTTGAATTTTATAATTTTTTTTTTTCTTTCTATTTGTTTCATTCGTTATTGATTCCTAATACGGTCCTGACTACCGATGTCCTGCTACAAATTTGTATTTTGAAATTCATCTACTTTGTAGATTATAACGACCTCTATCTCAACTATTTATTTCTTATTCTTAGTTTTTACGGTCGACAATTAGGATTTTTGAAATTTCATTTCATTTACCGTTATTTTTTAGTTTGGTGAGATAACAGACTTGTAAGTTTAGATATCCCTAGTGGACGCTTACTAACTTTCAAAATACATTTTCTTAGTATGGCATTCGGTTAGTGTAGAGCACGTGGAAGGTTTACATGAACGATTGAATGGAATGGTAAGTTTAATTTTATATGTTCTTTGTCAATATGAGCCCGATGAGGTCAATTTCGTTGGGTAATACCACGAATAAGTCCGAAACATGTCGTTCGTTAAGGCGTTTGAATTTTATAATTTTTTTTTTTCTTTCTATTTGTTTCATTCGTTATTGATTCCTAATACGGTCCTGACTACCGATGTCCTGCTACAAATTTGTATTTTGAAATTCATCTACTTTGTAGATTATAACGACCTCTATCTCAACTATTTATTTCTTATTCTTAGTTTTTACGGTCGACAATTAGGATTTTTGAAATTTCATTTCATTTACCGTTATTTTTTAGTTTGGTGAGATAACAGACTTGTAAGTTTAGATATCCCTAGTGGACGCTTACTAACTTTCAAAATACATTTTCTTAGTATGGCATTCGGTTAGTGTAGAGCACGTGGAAGGTTTACATGAACGATTGAATGGAATGGTAAGTTTAATTTTATATGTTCTTTGTCAATATGAGCCCGATGAGGTCAATTTCGTTGGGTAATACCACGAATAAGTCCGAAACATGTCGTTCGTTAAGGCGTTTGAATTTTATAATTTTTTTTTTCTTTCTATTTGTTTCATTCGTTATTGATTCCTAATACGGTCCTGACTACCGATGTCCTGCTACAAATTTGTATTTTGAAATTCATCTACTTTGTAGATTATAACGACCTCTATCTCAACTATTTATTTCTTATTCTTAGTTTTTACGGTCGACAATTAGGATTTTTGAAATTTCATTTCATTTACCGTTATTTTTTAGTTTGGTGAGATAACAGACTTGTAAGTTTAGATATCCCTAGTGGACGCTTACTAACTTTCAAAATACATTTTCTTAGTATGGCATTCGGTTAGTGTAGAGCACGTGGAAGGTTTACATGAACGATTGAATGGAATGGTAAGTTTAATTTTATATGTTCTTTGTCAATATGAGCCCGATGAGGTCAATTTCGTTGGGTAATACCACGAATAAGTCCGAAACATGTCGTTCGTTAAGGCGTTTGAATTTTATAATTTTTTTTTTTCTTTCTATTTGTTTCATTCGTTATTGATTCCTAATACGGTCCTGACTACCGATGTCCTGCTACAAATTTGTATTTTGAAATTCATCTACTTTGTAGATTATAACGACCTCTATCTCAACTATTTATTTCTTATTCTTAGTTTTTACGGTCGACAATTAGGATTTTTGAAATTTCATTTCATTTACCGTTATTTTTTAGTTTGGTGAGATAACAGACTTGTAAGTTTAGATATCCCTAGTGGACGCTTACTAACTTTCAAAATACATTTTCTTAGTATGGCATTCGGTTAGTGTAGAGCACGTGGAAGGTTTACATGAACGATTGAATGGAATGGTAAGTTTAATTTTATATGTTCTTTGTCAATATGAGCCCGATGAGGTCAATTTCGTTGGGTAATACCACGAATAAGTCCGAAACATGTCGTTCGTTAAGGCGTTTGAATTTTATAATTTTTTTTTTCTTTCTATTTGTTTCATTCGTTATTGATTCCTAATACGGTCCTGACTACCGATGTCCTGCTACAAATTTGTATTTTGAAATTCATCTACTTTGTAGATTATAACGACCTCTATCTCAACTATTTATTTCTTATTCTTAGTTTTTACGGTCGACAATTAGGATTTTTGAAATTTCATTTCATTTACCGTTATTTTTTAGTTTGGTGAGATAACAGACTTGTAAGTTTAGATATCCCTAGTGGACGCTTACTAACTTTCAAAATACATTTTCTTAGTATGGCATTCGGTTAGTGTAGAGCACGTGGAAGGTTTACATGAACGATTGAATGGAATGGTAAGTTTAATTTTATATGTTCTTTGTCAATATGAGCCCGATGAGGTCAATTTCGTTGGGTAATACCACGAATAAGTCCGAAACATGTCGTTCGTTAAGGCGTTTGAATTTTATAATTTTTTTTTTTTTTTCTTTCTATTTGTTTCATTCGTTATTGATTCCTAATACGGTCCTGACTACCGATGTCCTGCTACAAATTTGTATTTTGAAATTCATCTACTTTGTAGATTATAACGACCTCTATCTCAACTATTTATTTCTTATTCTTAGTTTTTACGGTCGACAATTAGGATTTTTGAAATTTCATTTCATTTACCGTTATTTTTTAGTTTGGTGAGATAACAGACTTGTAAGTTTAGATATCCCTAGTGGACGCTTACTAACTTTCAAAATACATTTTCTTAGTATGGCATTCGGTTAGTGTAGAGCACGTGGAAGGTTTACATGAACGATTGAATGGAATGGTAAGTTTAATTTTATATGTTCTTTGTCAATATGAGCCCGATGAGGTCAATTTCGTTGGGTAATACCACGAATAAGTCCGAAACATGTCGTTCGTTAAGGCGTTTGAATTTTATAATTTTTTTTTTCTTTTTTTTTTTTTTTTTTTTTTTTTTTTTTCTTTCTATTTGTTTCATTCGTTATTGATTCCTAATACGGTCCTGACTACCGATGTCCTGCTACAAATTTGTATTTTGAAATTCATCTACTTTGTAGATTATAACGACCTCTATCTCAACTATTTATTTCTTATTCTTAGAATATTTGAATAAACAAGAAAATTACGCTATAGAAATGATAAAAATTACTTAAAATTAAAAAACTCTGTAACATAATATAAAGGCATTTATTTCACGATTATTTCCGATCATCAGTCATGTATAACAGTAAAAATTTTTTTACATATAAATACTATGTTATAGAACGTTTAACTTACCATGTCTTCTATAGTACTTCCAAGATATCCAAAATATCCAGCCGAAAATAAATAAATGCCAAATTCTGCTTGCATTAAAATGATTCGTGGCGTGATTGGATTTGTTTTGCTTTCAAAAAAGCAGATCATTGTTACAGTAATGGTCGATATTAAATTTATTGTACAAGCAATAATCCATATCATGGTTGTAGGGTTTACAAAATCATTAAACAGGTTAATAATCTTTTTCAGTTGAATGTGTAATTGGGCAAAATCCACTAAAATATTTTTTAAATTTTTGTTAATAAAAAATATTTCGAGTAATTCATTTTCTAAATGATTTTGGTAACTGCGATAAGTGCAACAATATACTTCTGCAATCGAACCAACAATAAATACTAACAGTAAATTAACGTAAAAAGAAGTCATCGTGCCAAATTTTTCAATAACACTCCAATTGGTATCGAGTGTTGTACAAAATAAAACCATGGCGTAGCCGACCATAAGGACACCTATCAAAACCAAACTAGTGTAGATTTTCCTCCTAATTCTTAAGGTATCAATTTTTGATATTAAAATCTGTGAAGTGAGTTCCTGCCATTTATCTACTGCTCTTTGATATGTGTTTATCATCTCGATATTTATATTCACGTTGAGCATAGACACCGTTATAGCCGTTATAGAGCAGCCAAGATTCATCACATCAAATGCATGGATCATAACATAAAGATATGGATTTTCATTTTGAAACGAATTCTTTAAATTCATTGCACATACACCGCAAACGATGATTAAAAACATCAGGACAGCCGAACTGGTGCAAAACTTAACTTTGGATGGACGAATAATTATTTTAAATGGATCCGTATTGGTATGTTCGCAACAGTATTTTATAAATGGTAACCCCAGAAAAGATGTCACCAGTACTGCTGTACCAACAGCACACGGTATGCAATTTTGAAATTTCATTATATCACTGGTCAACTTAGAAATACTAATACCACCTAAATTTGACCCGAGTTATATGTAGGTAGTGATTTTCAGAAAATTATGAATAAATAAATAGATAAATATAACAAAATAAAAATAAAAGAAAGTAATTGGAAAATAATATGGTATACTTATTTACTATCTTCCAATATCAGTTGCAGTGTGAACAAGTTATCAATTTACGATCTACAGGGAAAAAAACACTTTGGTTTTTGCCTATGTTATTACCAATGTTCAGTCTAAATTTTTCTTGTACAATTTTGTCGAAGAACAATCGAGCTCGAGAGGATAACGTCGAAAAACACGGTATTTGTAAAAAGTAAAATTTTCGGGGGTTCCCCTTCCGGTAATTTTTATTATTACAAACAAAGTTCCTTTCTTTCTTATTCGCAAAATTATTATTTATTAGAATAACGGAATCGGCAGTTGCTGTAGTCACTGGCAATATTGTAAATATTTTTAATAGGGTTCTACATTGGAAAAAAATTCTTCAGAACATTTTGCCAATGTATCTAATGAATTCTTCTTCACGAATTGCTGGGTATACCTTCTCTTTGAAATATACCTATTTTTTTTTCGAAATTAAAATTTTTTACTTTCAAAATTTTTCTTTTTTATCATTTTGGGGAGGGGGGGGGGGGCTGACCTGGAGGTTGTACCAATCAAATGGAAGAGACGCTGTGTGCGGATGGGGTTCTTACAATGGCCTTCCCTCAATTTTTCTGACGATCAGGTAGTGGTGGAACTTAGTTTTGACAAGAAGATTATACACACAATATAAGGAGTGGGGACTTCACATGAGTATGGCAAAGACGAACTCTGAAGCTAATTTCGAAGTAATGGTAGACGTCGATGTAATGATCAAACAGCTAAACAGCTTTAAATCCTTCCAAAAAGGAAAAAAGATTATGAGACGTATGGATGGTAATAGAAAGGACATTGGTGGAGTCAGTTATGTGTTAGGGATGTAAGGTGTGAGAATATCAAAATTACACAGAATCCTAACGGAGAAATTAGAAGGCAAATGGAAGCACCAGAAACCGTGGCAGACAGAATCAAAACAAGAGGTCTGAAATGGTTTGAACATCTGCTAAAAATGGACGATGGCCATAACGAATATTTAAATGGAAATCAATTTGAAATATACTGAGATGACCCTAGCTATACAAATCTATAAAATTCTCTCAATTTCCAAAATTACTCTAGCTGGGTATCCATTATTTGTAGCTATGAGCTCTTGTAGTTTGTTTAAATCGTAAATTAAATTTAAATGCTTATGTTTTTTTTACCTTGCATGTGGTATTGAACTTTTGCTTCGCGCTCGCTTCGCATATATTATATATATGATATTCCAGCTGGCGTCTTGTCAAGCAAATTCCGAATAAAGTTTCACTAAATTCTTCATCTTCTAAATTTATTAGCACTTCACTTTACCACAATTAAAACAAAACGTCAACTCAACTTAACTTATTTATTAATTAAAAAAAAACAATTAACAATTTTAATTTTCATTGCGGGAATGATGTTCGTCCGCTCGTCTATTCGACGTCAAGGCATGAGCCCAACTCTTGTACAACAACCTTCAAGCCCCACTCTCTTCTCTAGTTTTATCTTCTAGCCCTACTCTTTTTTTATACAGCAAATAATTTAACTAAGAATTTTTTTATATACAATATTATACAAATAAATAAATACTAAAACAAATTCAAACTTTTAAATTAATTTAAATTTTTTAGTGTTTCGAAACACGACAATATATATTCCAAACAGTCGACTAAGGGTGCCGATAATACTCAGTCCTCTATGACACTCTCGCCTATCTTAAACAATATTACCAGTGGTTTTTACCATTTGATAAGAATAAAACGGCGTGACGTCATGGTTGTCATAGCAACCATCCTAATGGTGCAAAAAGTTTTGTAAAACAAGATAATTCTTTACCTCTTGATTTCAAGCGCGCTGAAACTGGAATACAGCGTCGTAATAAATGTTACCGTAATAATAAAATATTATATTTTATGGTACCATAATTTAAAAAAATTATTACAGAAATTAAGTGAAGGGGCTCTCCACCTACTTCACTTGAAAAGCCGCTACTGGATATCACATGCGATATCTTCCACTCTTTTGGAATTCTATTTAGTTTACAGTAGGTAGAGACTAATAACCAAATATGCAGCATTAATAATCTCCAGCACAACAAAAATGTGAATGAAAACATTAATATGTACTTTTATTCAGTCAGGGAAGTCTTTGAGACTGCGTCTCTCCAGAAAAAGTCAGTCACCAAAAATAAACAAAATGTTTTATTAAATATCATAATTTTTAATAAAATTTCCACAGACACTGTTCGTATTTAAAAAAATTATGTGGTGTTTTAATTTCTTAATTATATTTTTACATAATTATTATCTAAAGAAAAACATTTGAAATCAACACCTGCAGTTAAAATTTAATAGTGATGCTGAATTGCTATACGATAAGATAACGACGGCTGCCAGTTGCAAGAGACGTTCTTACAAAAAACTCATACTTAAAATGCACCTATGCTAAATGCTATCAATACATATCGTAGACGAGCATAAAAAAGTGGGGAAGTTGCATACAGCTAATATTCCAACGTTGAGTCTAGTCTCTTTAAAGTTTATGCAATATAATTTATCGGTTTTGCTATTACAAGTTTTACGTTTTTGTGCATTTATTGCTTTATTATTTATAAAATTATTATCACGTGTTAATAACCTTAACCATATTATTTATTGCTTTATTATACTTTTTAAATTATTTTCATCAATGGAAATAAACGATAAATTAAAACCTAATACACCAACAACTTTTCTTTCAGTCTTTCAGTGGAATATAAAGAAGGTAACTTTAATAGAAAATTTCAGTGCAGTTGGTATAATAAATTTTTATGGCTTACTGGTCGCGATAAGCGAAATAAAATGTTTTGTTTTACTTCCGTAATTTTTGGCGGAGAAAAAGAATGTTGACGAATTGTCGACAATAAAAATTTTTTATAAGAAAAGCAGAAAAACATTCTATTTTCAAAAATCATTTGATAAATTAAGAAAAATTTCATGTTAAAAAAATTTCTCAGAAGAAAAGTTACTTAAAGAACATTTTGTGTGTAACTTCAGTTTTAAACTCAAGAATTATTATGTACCTACATTATTTACATACATATGTATGTACATAAAAGTTTGTCTTTTTTATACAGGGTGTCCCCGGATACACTTTACATAACTTAGGTGGTGATAGAGGACACTTTTCTAAGAAACATTTTTAACAAACATTTTTTTTTAATTCAAGTCTTTGAGAGTTAGGTATCTTTAAAGCATTTTTTTTTAAATTTTTACCGTCATGTTGTCATAGCTCAGAAAATATTGATTTTTAGGTAAAAATGGATTAGAGCTTTTTTAAAAAGCGTGAAATAATCTACATACTAGATTTAAACCTTTTATTGTCTAAAATTAACGGTTTTCGGGTTAGAAATTAAAGTAAGTAAAAAAATGTTGAAAAATTCGATTTTTTTTTGGTTATTTTTTCAAAACTCTTGTATCTTTTAAACGAAACATTTTATATTACAAAAATTCTGACGCCTCATTTCGGATAGAAAATTTAACGGACTACAACTTCTGTCTAGTAAAATTTTTTGAAAAACCAATCTCTTTCGCAGAAAATCAAAAAATAGTAAACAAGGCAGCTACAAAACAAAAACTAAAAATTTTGTGAATTTAATTTTTTGTTTTGTAGCTGCCTTGTTTTATTTTCTGATTTTCTATGAAATGGATTGGTTTTTCCAAAATTTTTATTAGACAAAAGTTGTAATCCGTTAAATTTCCTATCCGGAATAGATCGTCAGAATTTTTGTAAAATTTTTCGTTCAAAAGATGAAGGGTTTTGAAAACAACCAAAATAAAAAATTAGCTCAAATTTTTCGACATTTTTTTACCTACTTTTATTTATAACTCGAAAGCCGCTGGTTTTAGACAAAAAATTCTTGAATTTAGTTTGTAGATTACTTCACGTTCTAATCCATTTTTATTAAAAAATTAATATTTTCCGGGCGATGGCGACGTGAAAGTGGAAATTAAAAAGAATGCTTAACTCTAACTAACTAAATAAATTTTTACATCATTTTTACATCATTACATTTTATTTTAACATCACAAACTACTAAATACCACAAAGTACTTAAAAATTCATTTAATTTAGTAACGCAGGGGCGTCGTATATCTTAAGACGGCCCTGTGTGCACATTAAAAATCATTCGTGAGCTGTGAAACCTAATTAGGCAATTTAATTTTTACTTTTAATCCATGCGATGTAAAATTGTAATACAACAACAGCATAGGTGATTACCGTTCCACACATCTACAAATAAAAATATTTTATTTTTTTTCAACATTTTTGAATGAACTTACAGATCCAATTAACCGAATTCCTATAGGAAACATATTTGAAGCTGTCCAAGATGGATTTAGTTTGACGAAAAAGCTCTTGAGTATTTCAAACTAAAATGTTACTATTGAAACAATAAAAAGGGATCTTACAGGACGAAAAACTTAATTTATAGTAGCGATTATTGAATGAATAATTATTAAATGAAACCATCACTGACCTTTACTGCTTCTTCGTAGTCTAATTTGCTCATTGGAAATTTATTAAAAAATTTTAACCTCTTCCTTCCCTAAAATAAAAATTTTCCTAATAATCTTTTTGAGTAAAATTTTAAATTTAACAAATTTTCAGCAATGGCCGACAAGATTTTGGAGACAAAAGTTGTAAATTTTGGATTAATCAAAATTGTTGCAAATATATGCAATGCAGTCGGAGGCGCAGCTCATGTAAGTCCTATTTTAAATTTTGGTTTTTGAAATCTTTGTAAAATCTCTATGCCTAAATAATGGTCAGAAATTATTAATATATAATTTTATATTTGAAGTTTTCAGCAATTTTGTTAATTTTATATGTAAACATTAAAACTCTTAATTATAATTAAGGATTTTTATGTTTGAAAAAAATGTTTACATACCACGTTTCCTAAAGCACTTCCAATATTTCCCAAATGTCTAGCAGAAAATAAATAAAAACCAAATTCTGCTTGCATTAAAAAAATTCGTGTTGTGATTGGATTTGCTTCGCTTTCAAAAAAGCACAGCATCGATACAGTAATGGTCGAGATAAAAATTATTATAGAAGCAATAACGCATACCATAGTTGTAGGATTTATAAAATCATCAAACAGGGTGATTATCTTTTTCAGTTGAATGTGTAATTGAGCATAATCCATCAAGACGTTTGTTAGATTTTTCTCAATAAAAAATATTTCGAATAATTCATTTTCTAAATAATTTTGGTAACTGCCATACGTGGAAAAATATACTTCTGAAATCGAACTAACAATAAACACTAACAGTAAATTAACGTAAAAAGAAGTCATCATTCCAACTTTTTCAAAAAGACTCCAATTGGTATCGAGTGTTGCACAAAATACAACCATGGCGTAGCCAATTATAAGAACAGCTATCAAAAACAAATTAGTGTACACATTCTTCCTAATTCTTAAGGTATCGATTTTTGATAATAAAATCTGTGATGTGAGTTCTTGCCATTTATCTAGTGCTTTTTGATATGTATTTATCATATCGACAATTATATTTACGTGCAGCATTGACACCGCTATAGCCGTTATAGAGCAGCCGAAAGACATCATATCAAATGAGTAAATCATAACATAAAGATAGGGATTTTTATTTTGAAACGAATTCTTTAAATTCATTGCACATACACCGCAAACGATGATTAAAAAAATCAGAACAGCCGAACTGGTGCAAAACTTAACTTTGGATGGACGAATAATTATTTTAAATTGATCCGTATTGGTATGTTCGCAACAGTATTTTATAAATGGTAACCCCAGAAAAGATGTCACCAGTACTGCTGTACCAACAGCACACGGTATGCAATTTTGAAATTTCATTGTATCACTGGTTAACTTAGAAACACTAATACCACAAAAAATTTTACCTAGGTAGAGATTTTTCGGAAATTATGAATAAATATAATTAATATTAGATTAGTTTAGGTAAATATAACAAAATAAAAATAAAAAAAATAATATTGGAAAATAATTTGGTGTACTTACTACATTATATCGATACGTTAAAAGAATAATGTAAATAACTAAAACAGGGCCGTATTTAGACTAGATTTTCGAGGGGGGGAGGTTAAAAATAATAAATATAAAATAAAAAATAGAAGGAACTCTATAAATAAATAAATATGAAATAATTATTATTACGAGGGCAACCTGAAAAGTTCTCTGTCTGACACATAGATGGCGTTAGAAACATATTATTTTAATATTAGTAGTTTCTGCAATGAGGAGGAAAAGAAAACTCCAACTGTTTTTACGAATTTTTTCGAGTTCTAGAAATATCCCAGAAGGTTGATTGTTGATGGAACTTGGAACTCAAAGCTATACTTCGTCGTAATTTTTAAATAAAAAGTATAGTACAAAAATTATTCGAAATAGTGAAATAAGTTTATTGCTCAATACTAACACACAAAGAGTATATAATTATATATTGAGATGACCCTAGCTATACAAATTTATAAAATTTGCTCAATTCCAAAATTCTTCTTTGCTCGGATTCATCCATATTTTTATAGCTATGAGCTCTTCTTCAATTATTTAATTTTTATAATCTATTAAAATGGTTGCTACGTTAAACTTTGTTACCTTTCATATGGCCTGGTAACTTGCACATGTATTTTGCAGCTGGCCACGCCTGGACGCCTGGTCAAACAAATTCGTTGCACTCTCATTTCAATAAAAGAACTTTCTATTTAATTTTAACTCACTTTTATTTTTTTACACTTCCACCGGCTCGTAAAAATAATATACCAAACAAAGATTGACAAAATTAAAAATACATACATAAAAAATTTTTGATTTTTAATTTTGTCGATCTTTGTTTGGTATATTATTTTTACATTTTTCTTATGTTATATACGACTGATGATCAAAAATAATTGTGAAATATACATATTCCAATCAGGCGACTAAAGGTGCCAGTAATACCCAGTCCTCTATAACACTCTCGCCTATCTTAAACAATATCACCAGTGGTTTTTACCATTTCATAAGGATAAAACGGCGTGACGTCATGGTTGTCATGGAAACCACCCTAATGTTACAAAAAGTTTTGTAAAGCAAGATAACTCTTTACCTCTTGATTTCAAGCGCGCTGAAAACGCGGCTTCCGAACAGCAGATCCACTACCGACGCAATCGACAGCGTGGTCCGAAAGATAAAAGCGGCGAAAGAAGACACAAAAACTCCGCAAGATGGCAAACAATTATGGACGGACTCGAAAGAAGGAAGGTGCCACCATACCTCCTTAACATCTTGGCAAGCTACTTCCGAGACAGAACACTGTTAGTGGACGAAAAACTGTGGCAGCAGACTTTGCCGGTGACCAGTGGAGTATCACAAGGTTCGGTACTCGGTCCTCTGCTATGGAACGTGATGTACGACGGCGTCCTCAGGCTCCCCACACTACCCGGGGTGAGCATCACCGGTTTTGCAGACGACATCACGATCGTGGCAGATGCCGGAACGGCGGATGAATTGGAGAGATTGGTTAACGTTACAATCAATGAGATATCCACATGGATGGCCGCCAGGGGTCTGCGACCGGTCACTGAGAAGACGGAGGCGGTGGCGATATCGGGAAAGAGGTTAATTAGGCCGGTCCAGTTTTCGTTGGGCGGCCACATCATCCCCCTGTGCGACCAAGTCGGGGTGTTGGGCGTAGACATCGACCGGTACCTGTGCTTCAAGCCCCACATCACAAGAGTGGCAACCAGAGGGGCGGCAACAGCAGACATTCTGATCAGGATATTGGCGAACGTGAATGGACCTGACCAAGGAAAGAGAATAATCCTGAGCGTAGTGGCTGAATCTATTATGCTCTACGCCGCTCCGATATGGGTCTCGGCATTGAAAAAAGTGATGTACAGGTGCCTGCTCGAGTCAACTCAGAGGAGGAGCGCCCTGAAGATAATCAGAGCTTATAGAACGGTATCCACAGAGGCAGCACTTGTGTTGGCGTCCCTTCTGCCAATCCACCTTAAGGCGGAGATGCGTGACGCCAAATACAGATCGGCAAACAAGACCCTATTTAAAAGCAGATGTATGGATATCCAAGAGCGATGGCAGGCCACCTGGACAGCGTCGGATAAGGACAGATGGACCCATCGCCTGATTCCGGACATAGCGCCATGGGTCAACCGGAGTGCGACACAAGCCCTGAGTGGACACGGATGTTTCAAAAGCTACCTAGATCGCTTCAAGAGATCAGATACTCCCAACTGCCTCTTCTGTGGAGATATAGACGATGCGGAACACACCATATTTTTCTGCATCAAGTGGACGGACCACAGACTTACCGGCAAAACGCAGTTGGGGCAGAACTTGTCTACATCAAACATCGTGAAGCTGATGCTAGATAGCGAGGAGTCCTGGAAAACCATAGACAAGATGCTGATGGATATTATCTCAACCAAGGCCAAACTACAGGACGAGTAGAGAGAACGAAGAGAAAAGTCCCGAAAGGGTGAAAACAGGCAGAAGCAAGAGAGTGTACGGAAGAAATGCTTAGCGATTCCCGGTACCTACCGACACTACCACCCAAACCATCGGGGTGGTGTCTTATTAAAGATTTCCCCACTCCCAACGCTCGCAAAAAAAGTAGGTACAGACTAATTCCCAAATTTGTAGCATCAATAATCTCTGACAGATTTTAACATCTCTACCAGAATATCTCTCAGCCCCGGTGCCCTTCCATTTTTCAAAAACAAATTTTTAATAAGAAAAGAAACATCCGAGTAGTTAATGCCGGGTAAAAAATTTTACGTAAGAAATTTAAATTTTTAGAAATATCCCAAAAGGTTGATTGTTGATGGAACCAGTGCCGTCTTAAGAAATGTAGGAGCCCTTTTAGAAAGTCAGAACAAAAATATGCATGAAAACATTAATATATTGTCGTGTTTCGAAACACAAACAACATAATTTTTTATCATTTTGTAAATTATTTTAAAGTTTAAATTTGTTTGTAAAAAAGTAAAAAGTAAAAATATGTTTGTTAAGTTTTGCTGTATAAAAGAAAGTGGGGAGCGTAGAAAGAGTGGGACTTAAAGGTTGAAGGTTGTAAGACAGTTGGGCCGAGGCCTTGACGTAGAGTAGACTTGGGTGGACGCCTTTGCGTCGTGCGGATGAACATTTCCCGCAATGAAAATTAAAATTGTTAATTGTTCTATTTTAATAAAGAAATAAATAAGTTGAGTTGATTTCTTTGGTTTATTTTAATTAATGCAAGTGAATAGAACTTAAAAAGTGGAAGAAAAAGTGATAAAACTTGGTTATTTGTTAAAATACGTCGCAGCAAAATTTGTGTAACCAGGCGTACTGAAGCCACCTGGAAGACCATGTGCGCTTCAATACCACATGCAAAGGTAACAAAGTTGGATCATTTTAATTAACAATTTATCTGACAATTAACAATAATATCTGAAAAACTTTATATTTGTTGTCATAAAGTTTTACTTTTAAAACTAAAATACAATTATTAATTCAATATAAGATAAGCCATTCGGTGCCAAATATCCAACACATTTGCACGATGACATTCAATTTTCTCATATTTTTTTTGCATTGGTACCTAATTTCGGCAGTATTAATAATTTTTTATCGTGGTATGAAAATATCACGGTATGTAAAGATTATTAACACCCTAGGAGGGTAATATAAATTGAGGGACCTAAGGCTAACTTACGTGAAATAATAAAAAAGAAAAACTTTGTAACTTTTTATCAATATCATTTTTACGGCGTTTGAAAATTTTAAAGGGACTTTTTTCATGAAAAATTAAAAAAAGGATTTGAAATCTATCATGGAAATGAGTTGGGTATTATAGTAAACGTTGAAATACAAAATATTAGGATTGTGCAAATTCAAAATCCGGGCATAAGTTATGCAATTTAATTTTTACTTTTAATCCATGCGATGTAAAATTGTAATACAACAACAGCATAGGTGATTACCGTTCCACACATCTACAAATAAAAATACGTTGATTTTTTTCGAAATTTTTGAATGAACTTACCGATCCAATTAACCGGATTCCTATAGGAAATATATTTGAAGCTGTCCAAGTTGGATTTAGTTTGACGAAAAAGCTCTTGAGTATTTCAAACTAAAATGTTAAGATTGAAAGTGATTATTGGATGAATTAAATTATTAAATGAAACGATAACTGACCTTTACTGCTTCGTCGTAGTCTAATTTGCTCATTGGAAATTTATTAAAAAATTTCAATCCATTCCTTCCCTAAAATAAAAATTTGCATTATAATTTATCTGATTGTAATAAAACTATTAAAGTATATTTTTTAGTAAAATTTTAAATTTAACAAATTTTCAGCAATGGCCGACAAGGTTTTGGTGACGAATAGAGTATAAGCCAGTTGGTTAATCAAAATTACTGCAAATATATGCAATGCAGTCGGAGGGAGGAACAAAATATTAAAATAATAATTTTTAACTGTTAAGTAAATAATTACATACTACCAAGAAACAAAATATTTAAAGAAACCAAAATGACAATAATTCACATTTAACAGGGTTGAACTTAGAATATTTGAATAAACTAGAAAATAGAAATCTGAAAAAATTACGCTATAGAAATGATAAAAATTATTTAAAATTAAAAAAAAAAATTCTGTAACATAATATAAAGGCCTTTATTTCACGATTATTTCCGATCATCAGTCATGTATAACAGCAGTAGTAGCTTATTCAATAATTTGGAGTAACTTCGCAATGGAGAGTAGCAGACTTCCCTTCGACCACGTCGGTGTCTTTGGGAGCGTTTGAGAAATACATGTCGGTTTGTTCCGAAAACGACGACGCTGGAACTAAACATAAAAATAAAACAATTGCAGTTGTAAGTCATCGAGGGATAATCCGTTTAGCTTCTGTTCTACTGTTGGAAGAGAACGGCCGAGGAATTTACCGAATATAATCAATAGGTAACAAGCAGATTTCAATGGCAGAATGTTCTCAGTTCGTTATGCTTTGTCTGCATTTGAATGAGCGAAAACAATCGTGGCTTTTGCATTACGTTTTATTATCAAGTTATGATCGCTTGAAAAAATATCAGACTAATAATCAAACCACCCACTAATAATAAATTTTACAACGAACATTTGTTTTTATTTTTACTAATTTTAAAGCAAATTCATATCAAGACTTAACGTCAAGATACACAGCCCACTACTATCGCTTACTGCAAACCCATAATATTTGGATGGCTTAGAACTCGATTGCCCAGGTTGTGCGGCCTGAAGGCCGCACTGATGCATCACTTTCCGGTAATTTCTCAAAACTTCTAATTTTTTTAAGACAAGAAAAATGTACCAATCGAAAGTGCTTTACAGAAGAAACGACAAACTTGATTTTTTATATAAATAATAATATGGTACTCGATTGCCCTGGTTGTGCGGCCTAAAGGCCGCACTAATGCATCACTTTCCGGTAATCTTCCGAAACTCCCAAATTTTTTAAGACAAGAAAAAATTATCAATCGAAAGTGCTTTACAGAAGGAACGACGGACTTGACTTTTTATATGAATAATATGACACTTTAATAGAAAATTAACCTAAAAAATGAATTTTTAAGTCGATAGTGTGGTAGTTAGTAGTATGTAATGTTAAAATTAACAAACTAAACAAAATATTAAAATAATGAATTTTAACTGTTAAGTATAGAATACATAGTTACATAGAAAAATAATATTTAAAACAACAATAATTGTTAATAATTATTGTTTTTATTGTATTCTTAAATATTATTTTTCTATGTAAGTATGTATTCTTTACTTAACAGTTAAAATTCATTATTTTAATATTTTGTTTAGTTTGTTTATTTAATATGACACTCGATTGCACTGGTTGTGCGGCCTAAAGGCCGCACTGACTTGACATTCTTTCTAAAATATTTTAATTTTTCAAGTTTAACAACACTAATGGTCGATTTATACTCAACATTTAACATTTATCATTTAACATTTAACACTTAACATTTATCATTTACATTTAACATTTAAGGGTCCCGATACATACTGATCCCATTTAACATTTAACATTTAGCACGTGTTGACAGTTTTTCGATGTTTGACATCTGTAAATCTTAGTGAAATTTTTATTTGTGTGAATATCAGTTTGTTTTGTGTAATGAGAAAAGTAAAAGATATTGCTGTGGTAACGAATTACTACTATTAATACTAAAAAATACACGCAAAATACACGATAAATTTTCGCGCGCAGTTAGACTTGCGCAGTGTGAACAAAATTTCTTAAATGTTAAATGATAGATGAAAGTTGGTTATCTCTTAAATGATAAGTGATAAATGTTAAATGTTAAATGAGGAGTATAAATGCTTATACACAATTCCTATTGTTTATCTTCTTAAATGATAAATGTTAAATGTTAAGTGTTAAATGATAAATGTTAAATGTTGAGTATAAATCGACCATAACCTAAACTAAGCTAAGCAAGTAAGAAAGAACTTGGCCAGTCAGAATAATTTTATATGCCTCTGATGGTCGGTACAAATTACTTCTTCACTCTTTCAATTGATGGTGTAAAATTTTTCGATTGTACTAAATTACCTAGGTAAAAGAAGGTAAAAAAATTCCCATTCTGTGAATGATTCAATTCTTTATTTAGTTAAAATTCATTATTTTAATATTTTGTTTGGTTTGTTTATTTTAATATGACACTCGATTGCCCTGGTTGTGCGGCCTAAAGGCCGCACTGACCCGACATTCTTTCTAAAATATTTTAATTTTTCAAGTTTAACAACAATAACCTAAACTAAGCTAAGCAACTAAGAAAAGATTTGACCAGTCAGAATAATTTTATGTCTCCGACGGTCGGTACAAATTACTTCTTTACTCTTTCAGTTTCCAAATAACAAGTGAGAGCAAATATACCAAACAAAATTGAAAAAATTTTTAAAAATTAAAAAATTAACAATTTGAAAGGAAGTTTCAAATTTTACCACGAAACTTCCTTTCATATTTATTTTCAAATTTAATTTGTAGTATGTAATTATTTACTTAACAGTTAAAATTTATTATTTTAACATTTTGTTAGGTTTTATTATTTTAACATTACATACTACTAAATACCACAAAAATAGTTAAAAAATCTTAAAACCTTTTTTAAGTTATTTTGTATTTTAAGGATTTTTATGTTTGAAAAAAATGTTTACATACCACGTTTTCTAAAGCGCTTCCCATATATCCCAAGTATCTAGCAGAAAATAAATAAATACCAAATTCTGCTTGCATTAAAATAATTCGTGGCGTGATTGAATTTGCTTCTCTTTCAAAAAAGCACAGCATTGATACAGTAATTGTCGAGATAAAAATTATTATAGAAGCAATAATGCATACCGTAGTTGTAGGATTTATAAAATCATCAAACAGGGTGATTATCTTTTTCAGTTGAATGTGTAATTGAGCATAATCCATCAAGATATTTGTTAGATTTTTCTCAATAAAAAATATTTCGAGTAATTCATTTTCTAAATGATTTTGGTAACTACCATACGTGGAAAAATATACTTCTGCAACCGAACTAACAATAAATACCAACAGTAAATTAACATAAAAAGAAGTCATCGTTCCAATTTTTTCAATAACACTCCAATTGGTATCGGGTTTTGTACGAAGTATAATCATGGCGTAGCCAATCATAAGGACAGCTATCAAAACCAAACTATTGTAGACTTTCTTCCTAATTCTTAAGGTATCGATTTTTGATAATAAAATCTGCGCTGTTAGTTCCTGCCATTTATCTAATGCTCTTTGACACGTATTTATCATATCGGTAATTATATTTACGTGTAGCATTGACACCGCTATAGCCGTTATAGAGCAGCCGAATGACACCATATCAAATGCATAGATCATAACATAAAGATATGGATTTTCATTTTGAAACGAATTCTTGAAATTCATTGCACATACACCGCAAACGATGATTAAAAAAATCAGAACAGCCAAACTGGTGCAAAACTTAACTTTGGATGGACGAATAATTATTTTAAATTGATCCGTATTGGTATGTTCGCAGCGGTATTTTATGAATGGTAATCCCAGACAAGATGTCACCAGTACTGCTGTACTAACAGCACACGGAATGCAATTTTGAAATTTCATTGTATCACTGGTTAACTTAGAAATATTAATGCCACATAAATTTATATGTAGGTAGTGATTTTCAGGAAAATTATGAATAAATAAATAGATAAATATAACAAAATAAAAATATTTAAATGCATTAACTTGTGATAAATTATATTAAATATTTAACAAAATAAAAATAAAAGAAGTAATTGGAAAATAATATTATGGTTTACTTACTATCTTCCAATATCAGTTGCAGAGTGAGCAAATTATTAATTTACGAATCAACATAATAAATATTGCATTAAATATAGTTTAAGTAAATATAACAAAATAAAAATAATATTGGAAAATAATTTGGTAGCGGTAGCTTATAGTCAGAAAAGTTTTCCGTTTAACACATAGATGGCGTTAGAAACCATAATTGTATCGAAAAGTTCCATCCTTTATTTATGAACACATGAAAAATTTTATTACGATACTACATCAAGACCTCCATCGAGCATTTCGAAAGACCCCCACTGGAACTAAACCACCTAGATGCCACCACAATCGACGTTCTTACGAAGAACCACGGATGGCTCCAAATTTCGTCAATATACAACGCCCCCAACAGGGAAATCCTCCGAGAAGATATCACAGCCCTCCTCGACGGACCCGGAGGGAAAATCATCGCGGGCGACTTTAACGCAAAGCACTCGACCTGGGCCTGCAGGCACACCAACCAAGCAAGAAGAACCCTCTCCAGGATCGCAATGGATCTCGACCTCATCATCGCCGCTCCGACAGCTCTAACCCACTACTCCCCGGCAGGCACGCCAAGCATCATCGACCTAGCCCTCATCAAGGACACCCAGATGCAGTTTCAACTAACAACTGCACAGGAGCTCACCTCGGACCACTACCCAGTGCTCCTCTACCTGGGAGACGACATAAGGTCAAGACTAAACCCGACGAGACCTAAAATCTCATGGTCCTCCTTCCACGACCACCTTCTACAAAACATAGACGCCATTCCGATCATTTCCACAGAAAACGACTTGGAAAAATACGTTGAAGTCCTCCAGGACAACATTTTGCGATCCATCCAGCACGCAACGAGGCAAATTGACGTCGCTGACATCAGAGATCGCTTCCCTCCGGAACTGAAGGCACTCATCCAGGAAAAACGTCGAGCTAGGAAACGCGCACAACGCACCTGGCACCCGGACGACAAACGACGTTACAACCGCCTCAAGGAGCAAGTCTCCGAAGAAGTCAAAGCGCATCACGATCTGGAATGGGCAAACAAGATCGAATCGCTCAACTTTGAGGACCAATCCGCCTGGAAAATGGTCAACGCCCTAATACGCCCCAAAAACCGCCAGACGCCCGCCATTACCCGCCTCGACGTTACGCAAGCCAAAAGCGACCAAGAAAAGGCCGACACCTTCACCGACAACCTGGAAATCCAGTGCAGCCCCCTCGAAGAGCGCTTCAACAAGACCATATCGGAATAGTCGAGGACTTCGTCAAGAGAACCCTCCCAATCGAAGACCCCACACCGATCGACCCAGCATCGACAACGGAAGTCACCCAAATAGTCCGATCTCTGAAGAACAGGAAGGCACCCGGGATCCGACGCGATCACCAATCGATCCCTCAAGGCGATGCCGCGCAAGGCAATCGCAGCACTCACTGTCATCATCAACGCCTCACTCCGCATCCGCTACTTCCCGCAGAAATGGAAAACTGCCGATGTAGTGGTCATCCCCAAGGCAGGTCAAGACCCCCGGAATCCCCAAAGCTACCGCCCCGTCAGCTTCCTCCCGTCGCTAGGGAAAGTCGCCGAAAGAGTCATCTCCACCCGGATCAAGCAAACCATGTTCGATCATAGCATCCTGCAAGACGAGCAGTTCGGTTTCCGACCAGGACACAACACGGTCCAGCAAGTCCTCCGCCTGGTCGAACACATCTTCCTTGGTTTCAACAAGAAAGAGGTCACCGCACTTGTTCTACTCGACGTGTCGAAGGCCTTTGACAAAGTGTGGCATCAAGGTCTTCTTTACCAGATGTTAAACGCCAACATCCAACCAGCACTCGTCAAGCTGGTGGCGTCTTACTTTGAAAATCGGAAATTCAAGGTCAAATTCGAAGGCACCCGATCATCCGAGCGCTTCATCACTGCCGGAGTACCCCAAGGATCCATCCTCGCCCCGACCCTCTTCAACATCTTCATGAGCGACATGCCAGCTTCAACCGACCCGAGGACGAAGATCTCACTCTACGCGGATGACACGGCCGTCTACACTTCCTCCATGAGTCAAGATCTCGTCACCGATCGTCTGCAAAATACTGTTAACAACCTCGAAAAATGGTTCGCAACATGGCACATCGGTGTAAACTCAACGAAAAGTACCGCGACGATGTTCAAGAAGAAACGAAGGCAGATCCGTCCTCGAACAAACATCTTCATGTTCGAGACCTCAATCCCATGGACAGACACTTCAAAATACCTGGGAGTCACGTTAGACTACAGACTGCTGTGGAAGGAGCACATCAAAGCCACCGCAAACCGGGGAAGAGCTGTCTTCTGGAAGCTCTATCCGCTCCTAGCTTCAAACAGCAAGATCACCAGCAAACAAGCTGCGCATCTACAAGGCCATCATCAGGCCCATCATAACCTACGCCGCGCCCGTATGGGGGACGGCTGCTCGAACACACATAAAGAAGATCCAAGTAGTGCAAAATAAATGCATCCGGCACGCATTCTCCAGCCCGTACTACGTCACCAACAGACCTTTTGTAATCTTACTTTAATGTAATGTATATGGTAATGTAAAATAATAAGTGCTTCGGAGGGCACGTAAAGCCGGCGGTGATTTGCCTTTATCAACAACGAAAACTAAAGTTACTGGCACATCTGAGACAAACCTAGCAAGCTAATAATAACTTTGGAAAAACAGGCCGTAGACATAATGAAAGAAGAAGAAGAAGACTTTAATGATGGTATTTAATTATTGAAAAAACCTTGGAATAAAATGTATCGAAGTTTCAGGAGATTATATTGAAAAATAAAATATATTTCACGTCAAAAACAAAAGTTTCGATTATTGTCCGGTCGAGAACTTTTCAAATTGCCCTCGTATTATCAACTATGATCAGGGCCGTTCTAAGATATACGACGCCCCTGGGTTTCTAAAATTAAAATGCGTTCCTCTTCATAAGAAAACACAAATATAAAGTAGTAAAAGTCAATTTATTATCATTACACTAAACAAAACATTAAAATCATATAAAATTAAAAAAAGTTATATAAACATAAAAAAACTTCAGAGTAAACAAAAAACAAAAGTTGTTAAATAAGCCATTTTCTATAATTATAGAAAGTGTCCCCGTGACCGTAGAGAATCTTTGAGGTGGTGATAAAAGACACTTCTCTAAGACAAAAAACCACTGAGGGGAGGGGGGGAGTACCTCCCTTAAAGCAATATTTGAATTTCTAATTTCAAACGGTCATAGCTCCGATATTATTAAATTTTTAGGTTTAATAGATTAAAACTTTTTTAAAGATCATTCGCTTATCTACAAATTAGGTTATAACCTTTTATCATCTAGAATCAACGGATTTCGAGTTATAAATTAAATTAAGAGAAAAAATGTTAAAAAATTCAGGTTTTATTTTTTTACTTTTTTTGCAAACCTCATATCTCTTAAACGAAACGTCTTAGAGAAAAACTGATGACGCAAACCGGATAGAGAATTTAACAGGCTACAACTTTGATAAAATAATTTTTTTTGGGAAAGCAACCGTTTTCACAGAAATTCTAGAAATAATAAACAAAGTGTAGTTTAAAAAAATTCATCACTTCAAAAGTTCTCCACGGGCACGGGGACACCAACAGAGGCGGATTAAGCAAGCGCGGGGCCCGCAGCAGATATTACCAAGGGGCCCCTAGGTTTTGCATAATAATAAAAAATTAAATACATATAATATTATAGAGTATATAATTTCAACAAATTATGTGCGTTTTTCCAATCGTAAAATCCTTTTTTCGTAATCGGTGACGAAGAGCTCAAATCAGTAACCAATCTCTCACGTGAGTTTTATGGGTATATATGAAAAACAACTTTTGACGAAATTGTGGATTATTTTCTTTCTTTCAGTTTCAAATATTTTCTACTGCAGACGCGGGGCAAATTATGCGGATGGTGCAAATTAAAAATCATTCGTGAGGTGCAAAAACCAATTTATCCAATTTAATTTTTATTCTTAATCCATTCGATATAAAATTGTAATACAACAACAACATAGGTGATTACCGTTCCACACATCTGAAAATAAAAATGTAGATTATTATATTAATTACGCATTAGCAGGGTACGCAATCGAGATCGTTTTGGCTGTGTTGGATTTTTTCTACGACTTCGTTTTAAAAAAAACCAACAATTTCAAAATTGCGATTTTTAGTTCTTTCTTCGCTATCTGCAATCTGATAGTTGTAACTTACCGATCCAACTAACCGAATTCCTATGGTAAAAATATTCGAAGCTTCCCAAGATGGATTTACCTTGATGAAAAAGCTTTCGAGTACTTCATACTGAAACGTTAAGATTGAAATAATAAAATAATAATAATAAGAAGGATCACAGACCTTTGCTGCTTCATCGCAGTCTAATTTGCTCATTGGAAATTTATTGAAAAATTTCAAACCATTGCTTCCCTAAAATAAATTTTAATTACAATTTACCAGACTTCAACACTAAAGAAGAGACTTGAGGTCGCCGAAAAATTTAATAAATTATTGGAAATTGGATTAATTAAAATGACTGCAATTATATTTTATTTAATTATTCAATTTTGTCTTCACTGTAATAAAATTTTATGTAATATTTAATTAATTTATTATGATAATATTAGCAAGTTATTTTTTATTTTTCCTGAAACCTATGAATGATTTTTTCATTATTTTGCAATTTTGTCATTAAAATTCTTAATTTTTATTTTAAGTTTGAAAAAAATAATTATGTTATAGGACATCCTACATACCACGCCTGTTATTTTATCTCCAAGACGTCCTAGGTATGCAACTGAAAATAAATAAATACCAAATTCTGTTTGCATTAAAATTATTCGGGCAGTGATTGGATTTGTTTTGCTTTCAATAAAGCACAGCATTGATACAGCAGTGCTCACGATTAATTTTATTAAACAAGCAATAATCCATATCATGGCTGTAGGGTTTACAAAATCATTAAACAGCGTTGGTACCTTTTTTAGCTGAATGTGTAATTGCGCAAAATCTATCAGGATATTTTTTAAATTTTTGTTAATAAAAAATATTTCGAGTAATTCATTTTCTATATGATTTTGGTAACTGCGATAAGTGCAAAAATATACTTCTGCAATCGAATCGACAATAAATACTAATAGTAAATTAATGTAAAAAGAAGTCATCATTCCAACTTTTTCAAAAAGACTCCAATTGGTATCCATTGTTGCACTAAATATAACCATGGCGTAGCCAATCATAAGGACACCAATCAAAACCAAATTAGTATAGACTCTCTTCCTAATTCTTAAGGTATCGATTTTCGATAATAAAATCTGTGAAGTGAGTTCTTGCCATTTATCTACTGCTCTTTGATATGTGTTTATCATATCGATAATTATATTTACGTGCAGCATAGACACCGCTATAGCCGTTATGGAGCAGACGAGAGTCATCACATCAAATGCGTGGATCATAACATAAAGATATGGATTTTCATTTTGAAACGAATTCCTTAAATTCATTGCACATACACCGCAAACGATGATTAAAAAAAGCAAAACAGCCAAACTGGTGCAAAACTTAACTTTGGATGGACGAATAATTATTTTAAGTTGATCCGTATTTGTATGTTTGCAACAATATTTTATAAATGGAAATCCCAGAAAAGATGTCACCAGTACTGCTGTACTAACAGCACACGGTAGGCAATTTTGACATTTCATTGTTTCACTGGTCAACTTAGAAACACTAATACCTACCACAAAATGATCTAAGTTATAATTTTATTTGTAAGCAGTAATTTTTAGGAAACCATGGATAAACATAATAAAAATTGCATTAACTATAGTTTAGGTAAATATATTAGTATCTATATGTAAATATAAAAAAATAAAAATAAAACAAATTAGATAATAATATGGTATTTACAAAAAGATGAATAGTTAAAAGAGGAGGTAAATAAAATAAATTAAAAAAATAAAGTAAATAAAATAAATTGAAGTTAAGAATCTTTAAAAAAACGTAAAAATGACAAAAAACAATAATCTAGATAAAAGAAGAGGAAGTTAATTATACTTGCATCTTACTCATATTTATTAATAAAATTAATTTAAAAAAATTTTATTTATTTTATTTTATATTGAAAATATATAAACTGCGTTAAAATTCGCATTTTTAGAAATAAAGTAGGTTTTTTGAAAAAAAAAGCCTTTCAATTTAATTAGTATTTTGGATTCTATATTTAAAAAAATCAAGTGCGATCTTGCATGTAAGAGAAAAACAAATCATCTACATACCTACAAAATTACCGAATTGGCAGCGATTTTTCTATACAAAAAATTTTTGTGAAAAGCAGATTTTTAATTAAAAAAAAAAATACGGGTCTCTTCATTTTTCAGTGAAAACGAATTCTGAAATATAAGCCAACCAACCTGCATGATTTGAAATATGCATACAAAAACTTATATTCTGATTCGAATTAAAATAAATAAATTATTATTTACCCGTGCAAAAGTATTAATTGCAAGATTTTTAAAATATGCAGGTTAAATAAACTACAAAACAAATTCTTTTATAACGTAAGCTTTCAGCAATGGGATTTTATTAAAATAAAGATCCCTTTTATCCGCACAATTTTAATATTTTGATTATCAATTTTCTACTAGTTTCGCTTTATAGCATCATCAAGACTGCAATATAAAATAACTTTCCAACACTATTTAAACTTTTTACTTATAAGTTAAACTTTCTAAAAATGTTTAAATAGGAAGAGAAAACTAACTTATAATTTCAGACCCGATGATGATAAAATATAAAAATCCATACGAGCAAATTTCTATAATTATGGAAAAATACATTACAAAAATACAATTTATTTATAAGAATTTTTCCAATGCCGGTTAACTCAAACTTAACACATCTCGAAAATTTCAGATTTTTAAAGCAATTTTTTTAATTTCCTTTCAAGATTTATTTTTTTAAATTATTTTTCCAGTAACTGTTTACTTAAATTGAACGAACGCATTCCAACGTTGAAATTTCTTAACATTTTATATAATATGTATTTCATGTTAACATTTCATCTGTTTAAATATTTTTTCAATTTCTGTGGTCGATTCTACATCTTCGTAAGTCACTGGTTTTTGTCATAAACTATTTGTTTCAGATTGTTAAAAGAGAGTGAGTTTATACTCATTTTATAGTTTTGTCTCAATTGTATCTGTGCACAATAAAAATTTATAATTTCAAAAACACTTTATTTGTCAAATAATTAGAAACCTAGCATCGGATGTATATGAGAGCCTCAAAAAGAACCTCGAGTTTCTCGACATTCAGCTACGCGATTTCTTTTTCCACTTGGACGATGTACAGAAGTAGATAAACTTCACGTAGTGGTTGTTCGCTACCTTTCCAATAATATTTTATTACGTCGTCATTCCGAGAATCAAACATCGACATCTATAAAAATAGAAAGAGTTATAATTTCATTCAATAAAAGGTTAGAAGTTATAAATGACCTCTTCGTAGAGGAAAACAAGTAAGTAAAACCATCTTTTTACGTCTTCTAATTTTATTACGTGACAGGTGGTTTAATGATAAGTTTCTTTGCAAATAAGAAACTACAGAATCACTCGTTGCAATTGAAATGTATAAGTGGATATAAAATCTATCTATAGTAAACATCAGAAAACTTGACAGCTGAAATATCATGTAACTACGCTACTGCGATACTCGCTCGGCTCGATTATAAAAAAACTTCAAATTTTGATACTAGCAATGGTTTTTATTACTAAAGAATTTGTTTAGACCAGGGATACGGTTCACAAAGACATTTTAATAAGAAACACCTACGTAAATGTAGGGTTTTATAAATAAATCAACGCCGAAACCTAAAAAATTTCAAGTAGGAAATTGAACCAAAATAACATAATTGGCAAAAAAATTTAAATATATTTAGTTAGTTAGCATAATTGGCAATAGATTTCCTTCATTTTTAATTGGCTACATGTTAATTTTAATTTACAAAGTACATAAAATTAATTTTGAGGTTAATGTTTCGTTAAATGTAATTTTGTAAATAAATGAGCTAAAAATCGTTATTAATGATAATAACAGAAGGGTGGTGTGTAAAATAACGTGTTTTTTAGTTATTTCAGGAAAATAATGCATAGTTTTGGTAGTTTTCGACAATTTAATGATTGACATTTCGGGGGCTTCAGAATGAAATTACCAAGTAGCTATCGCATTTGAAGCAATAAATTAGGTCGAAATGAGCTAGATATAGTATATTTTATTAAATTTAATCATTTCCAATGCAGTCCGATTTAAAAAAGAAAATTATGACAGGTAATTTTCAAGGTGATCATTTTTAGTTATTATAGGCATTTCCGGTGGAAAAAATGGCTTATATTGTGATCTTAGAACTATTTTAAGGCAATATCAATACAAAAAGTAATTTAAATCATCGTAATTATTCTAAAAAATCGAATTCAAATTTGAAATAATTCAAATTTTCAAAAACGATGTGGGCGACATCTAGATGCGTTCTTAGTAACACTAAAAACGACGATTCCCGAACGATGCAATGACATATTTTTTGCAGTTTTTTGTTAAGAAAATCAGAATTACGTCGACACGACGGACCCGAATCAGTTTAAAGTTGAACGCGTCGAAGTGCGGTCGATGCGCTTCGAAAATTATAAATAATTTTTGTGATTTCATTAATTTAATCGGTTTTAAACTATTTATGACAATATAAAACGATCATCTAAATTAATTTTGTTCAAGTAAAGCAATTTAAATTGATATAATGATAGTTTTTAGTGACGCGCGTTTTTTTAAAACAAAAGAACGCGCTTTTTAGTGTGTTGTGAAATTGGTCGATCTTCAAAAACTTGATGTAATTTGTTCATATTTTAAATGGTAAATAAACTTGAAATTTTACTTAAATGTGTGCAATCTTCAAATTTTTACTACAAGGTATCGAACTCATTCGACTCGCATATGAATCATTACGCTTTGATCAATCCGAGAGTGCGAAAGTGACATATTTGCGTATGCGAATCAAATCAAGCGAGTTTGAGAATCTGACAGTTGTTTTGTATTGAAATATCTTTGTGTACTATACCATCAACTGCATGTAACTTTCTTTATTCTCAAAACAATATTTTTCATTGGTTTCCTACCGAATTCTACCACTTAACAAATTTTTTCAAATAAAATTGTCATTTTCCATTTTATTTTCGATAGATATTTAACTGCAATTTCTAAAACACTTTCTTCTTTCAGATCGCTAGCTATTAGAATGGAAGGAATTACATCGATTACGTCAGCAATTCTTTCCAGTATGACCATCAACTTTGTTCTTCAAATTCCTGGTAAGTGATCGATAAAATTTTATGTCAACCTGTAAAAATTAAATATTAAAATTTCGCAAACAACATTTTTCTTTTTTTGTAACTTTAGGTTTAATCTTAACAATGATAAACAAATATTAAGTTCGGCTACCACACAAGTAAAAATCATAATTGTTTTTTTAATTTTTTTAAAATAAATTTAGTTGAATGAATGTAGGTTATAAATAAACTAATGTCACTTGAAATTCGAGGTTCTCCTGTATGAATTTTAAAACAAAAACCGATGACAGGCCGTTTTTATAACAAAATTTGGTCAGCGTGTCATTTGTTTCGTGTGGCGTTTAGTTTATTATTAACTTTAAGGTAAAAATGTTTAGTGCAGATAACATAAATATAAAAATTAATGAAGATTGACTCGATTTAACTTAACGGTTATCGAGGTAAGGGACTTCCAATATTTAATTAAAAAATAACCGAATTTAGAAACTCACTTCTTTTGAAACACAACCACGGACAAAACATTTACATGACGATACCTCAGAATTTGGTCAACAGCAACCTTGGTGTTCTCGTCACTTGTTTCGAATCGAGTTTGTTGAAAATTATTCAGCTGCGGTGGCATCGATGGATGAACCTCGTACGATGATCCATTCGGTTTTTTTGTGACCATTTTCCAAGTTTCTGTAAATTGAAGTTAATTTTAAATTATTCGTTAGTCAAAATTGCTTGCTTGAAAAAAGTATAAATATGTTTTGTTCAACGTATATTTTTTAATGTTTTCATCTAAGAATTTACATAAAAATTCTCTTTGGAAGTGCCACGAATTTTCTTACAGCCATAATAATTAAGTACTTGGTTACAAGTAAAGCTACTATATTTTATTGTTGTGTTTAGCATTCAATTCTTATTTATTATCGTATCATCTCAAAACATTTTTTTTTCTTTCAGATTATTGGCCAAGAAATATTAGCAGTTAAATAAATCGTGTACGCGGTTTTTAATAATCATAATTCTTTTCGCGAACGGTTTGTGATGTGGCGAGTACGAAATTTTTATGCAAAAGCTTATTAAAAGCTAGAAAATTACTTGGGTCATTTTTGCTTGTAATAAAGTGTTCATTTTGAAATATTTTTTTCACTCGAAATCGATAAAAATATGTGGGTGCTTAAGTGCCGTTGAACTTTACGATTGACTTTGTGGATCAGAGGGCTCATCTTCGACAGTACAACTCTGGCAAAAGGACTACAGTGTTAAAGGTAATTAAGCAACAAAAATTAAGTTGAAAATCTTTTAATCGTGTTTGTTTGGCTAACCTAATCTTATCTTTTAATAAGTGTTAATAATTTTTTTCTTATTTTAGGTAAGTCCCACGGCGTGGATTTTGCAGCTAAAAAGGTTAGTGGAAAAAAAATGTTAATCTTTTTTCCATGTGATGTAGCAGTGGATTGAAAAAAGCAGTGAGTGATAAAAGAAGACGTGGTACAATAATTGTGTCTAATTGGCAATTTTCTGAAATTATAGAAATTTTAGAATACATGAGATATTTAGAAACATTCTAGCTTAGTTTTTCTATAATTTAGTTTTTTTAGTATTAGTCGCGGCAGATACATTATAGATAATTAGAATATAGTTTAGATAGGCAACTTGGCGTTAATTTGCAAATTTGTGAAAATAATGCGGTTTCTTAATTACAATCGTTTTTAGTTTTTTTTTTTAAGGTAAGTAGCAATAATACAGTATTTTTAATTTAAAGTTATGTTTTTGTGAAAATCACCAAAGAATTAGTACCATCGGCTATCCTAATTTATTGTCTGCAAAATTCGACAAGGATTATGAAGATGCAAATAGCTAGTTCAAGCAATGGTATTCGGAAAAAAGATTAAAAATTATAAAGGAAAAATTTTGATGGCTTCTTACTTGAAATTCAAATCGAACACGTTGAAAAGATTCACATTGTGGACCCTCTTTAAGATGTTTAAGGAAAGGGGGCATAAAATGGTATAGAAAAAAGTTACAAAACGCAAAGCTGGCACCATCGGGAAGATTGTCTACAGGAGCTAAATTTTAAATAAATAAATTAATTGTTATAAAAATAAATATATTTTTTATTATTGTGTATCATTAAAACTCAATCATTCGAAAAATGAAATATCCCAGTTAGGGATTTATAAATTTCCTAACCGACCTACCTCAACGAGAAAAATTATTTTAATTTAAGGGGGGAAAAGGGGCTGAGATACAAAAAAACAGCATATTTTTGTGATCTTTTTTTTCAGAGTATAATATCTTATTAATATTTTTTAAATTGTTTACATTATTAAGCATTATTCTAAGAACATTTTGCTAAATTTTCATAATAAAATACTGAAAAATAAGTCAGTGGTAATGGTGAAAACCGAGTCACCTCAATAAAAAAGTTTCTATGTGGTAATCAGGATAACTCATGATTGGTTCATCTGAAATTAAAAAACCAAAAAGATTTTGTTTTTTTTTCAATTACAACTTATTTTTTAATTAAACCAAAACAAAAAATTTTAGCAAAAATCAAAGTTTTTTGATTGCGCCTTTACCAAAAATTCAAAAATCAATATTTTGTCAATTCCTTCGTTCAAAACCAAGATAAACTTATGAACTAAAGAAATCTTTTTGCTTTTTTAATTTCAAATGAAGCAGTTATGAGTTATCCTGACTACCGCAAGGAACCTTTTTTTCTTAGGTGACTCGGACATTTTTTATGAAAATTTAGCAGAATGTTCATAGAATAATGCTTAATAATGTAAACAATTTAAAAAATATTAATAAATAAAGTATACTCTGAAAAAAAATCACAAAATATACTACTGTTTTTTTTTGTATCTCAGACCCTTTTCCCCCCTTAAATATGCACATCTTTAAATTTAAAAGTTTAAGATAAGTAATTTTTATTAAAAAAAATTACTAAGTAGTAATAACGATCATGTTTTTTTATATTGCAATGATTTTAAGATGTTTAAATTTTATGTTAGAAAACGAAATGCCTCGATCGAAACAAATTTAAGTTTCTTAAAATCAATTCGACAACTTCAGTAAATAACTTTAAAATAGAATGAAATTGAGTTACATTACAAACACCCTGTCGGTTACACCGTGATGCATTTTTGGACAAAAATATTTCAGAAACTCATCAGGCTCTATATTGTATCCCGATTGGGTTACCATTATTTTATAACAAAGCGCTGGGTTTACTCTAATCAAGTTCAACTAAAATGGTAATCACATCTGCCTGAAATGAATTAATCCAAAAAATAAATGTAAATAGAAATTAAAAGAATTATTTTAGGATAGCTGATTTAAATTAAGGATTGGGGAACCCAATTTTAATATACAGGGTGTACATACATTGGAAAACGACCCACCTTAAATTTTTCATGAGATATCGAAAAAATGTAAAAGAAACTTATTATAGCTTTAAAAAATAAAGTTTTTACTTCTCCCGGAGTCGAACCAAGCACTTGACATTAACGGTCGCGCACTTAGTAGGTCCAATTGTTTTGTTGCAGCTTAAATAATTATGTTTAGATTAACCTAAACTTATTGGTTTAACCTGCAAGTGAACGAGCGAGCCTTAAGGGGTTAGGGCCAGTCGGGAGGCTTAATAATAAGTTATTATGTTGCGTTGTAACTTTATTTGAGAATAATTAAAACAAGAAAGTCATTTCACTATCTTGAATCTTATTATAGCTCATTTTAAAATAAGAAACGGACTTCTAGTTTCACCCTAGTCGAGCTGATCAGGACTTGCTGATGGTTCTAGTAAAAATTACATTGTTAAGAGCAGGTTCTCACGAAACGAGTCAAAAATAAGGTGTTTTTTGGATTTTTTTTCATAGAAGGAAGTAAATCAATTATTTATTAACTCTTAAAGTACAAAAAAATATGTTTTCGATTAAGAATAATGTCATGAGATATTGTAGTACATACTGTAGTGTGACCGTCTTGATAAAAGACTGTTGGCTCCCAATCTAGCGCTTGTAAAAATTAACCAAATTCAAAAAAATTTATAATTTATATACTAGTATATACCAACAATAACAATAAAAAGTCAAACATTTAAAAATGGCGGAAGTGCAACTCATCGGAACCGATTTTTCAGGTTTTTTCGCACTTAAAAGTACTATAAATATATAAAAAAAACTACAAATAATATCATCTGGGTTCCAATAAATTTAATCTACTTAAAAAAAAAGACGATCAATCGAGTAGTTTTTGTGATATCTTGGGAGCCAGTTTAAAAATGTGGTTTCAAGAAGAACGCATTCAAAAACTCGTACTTAAAGCTTTACACTGTGCGAACTCCCTTTTATTATAAAAAGAGGGGTTTGATTATTATGCAATATCTTTTTAATAAAATTACTTTTGGTCAAATCGTTTGGGGAATATATTCTAAATTTCATTAGCTATTAAAAAATGAAAAAAATAAACATAGATTTTTCGATTCTGTAACATGAGAACCTGCCCTTAAATAGAGTGAAAAACATTAAGATAGTTTTTACTATATAATAAGAGTAAAATTCGATTTTAATAATCAAAATTCAAAGACCTTGACGTTTTATAAACGAAAACTTGAAAGTTATCACGTTTTGTTATGATTTCGCTATTTGAATTCAACTAGGGAGACCGAGAGAAAATGTATAGTACCTTTAACGTCTAATATAAATGGTTTTTCTCACACTCGGTAAGAATAAGAACGCGTTTGGAAGACGATTTTGCTAGCGAAAGAATGTAGATTACCAGTTAGTAATTGATGGCACTTTGCCCTTAATAAGATTAGCCAATCGTTGAACACATTTTTTTGACCAAAACACTTTTCCACAAATTTCCGGTCATCAAAATAATCAAAACAAATTTTCTATATTCTTGGAGTAGCAGTTTCATCATCCCGAAACATGTTTACTAATTCCATAAAATCGATATTATCTTTTAAATCCATAATCACCGTAGAAATTGATTTGTTCTCATCGTGAAACGTCCAATTTTTCTGTACCAATGTATACATTCATCAAAATGAATATATCTGAGCATTGAATCTAGAGGAATGCTGTTTTTTTCTATTTTTCTTTAGTTTCAGTATACCTATTAATTTAAATCTTATTTAGCTCTCTTTGTAAAAATGAGAACATTATCAGTACCTATTTAGCAATAAAAACATTTTAATCTTATATTGTAATAGGAGTATTATAGATTTTAAATTAAATCCAACTGTGCCAGACTAATTATTTTTGTCAATTTGACTGTTTTGGGTCAAGTCGATTAATAATTTAGCAAATCTTTTCAATCATTCTAAATCGATAAGAACAAATTTTGTTAGAATCTCAACTATGTTTAGTTTTGCATTCAGGTTTTGAAATGGAAACAAAAATAATTTATTAATAACAATACGATAACATCCTGTGTATTTTTTTAGCATTAAATTTAAAACAATCGGAGATTTAACAGCTGTTTTGTTTTCCACAACATTAGCGTTTGTAGGTTCTGTGGTTGTAGGTACCAACCTAATTTCTTATGTCAATCGCTGCGCTAATAAAAAATGTCGTTGAAGTTTAATTTAAAGTAAAACCGTCAACTTCTTTAGTGATTAAAGAAAATATTGAATTTACTCTTATCACATAAAGGTTTTTATTAATTTAGGGTATGCACGATTGCGTTTTAAATTATTACTTAGCAAAAACAAAATATTTTCATTATTGGAAATGAACATCTGGAAATTTTTTTTCTAAACAATAATACGCCAAAATTTCGACAATGTAATGGTGCTTTGAGTGTGATTAATCCAATTTGTGAATTTATCAAAATAACGTGACAAAAAACATTTCCTTTTAACTTGCGCAATTAATAGAAAATTAGAAAGTTCAACAGGTGTTGCTGTACTAATTTAAATACTGTCAGGTGGGTGTCAAAAATGAAAAAAATGACTTCGAAGGTTAAAACTAGTATTAAATTATAAGGTAGAATTTTATTTTTCTAATACTCTAAACTAACTACAGTGGAACGTGGATTACTCGAACCTCGTTAAGTTGGTAATCATCGGTAAGATGAAAAAAATTACCATTCCCTTACGCGGAAACCCCTAAATACGTGATATCTAATATGATATCATTAATCATCATAAATATCATATCAACAAAATTAAGTTAGAATAGAATTTTACATGTTCCTCTTCAATACTCCCGAGTGTTGAATAATACTGTAGTAATTTTGACAATCTCAAAACAACATCATGCATAATGCAGCTTAAGATTTCAACATTATTCAGTACCTTTCTAAACTTTTATTTAAATTTATATTTCTAATGTGTACGATCATTGTGAATCCATCACTAATATTTTCTATTTTAAAATAAATTTACACTTACGTTTCTGAGTTTACCGAATGCATCGTCCACATAATAATAAATATTCATGCTCGAGTCGATAATTGCTTCTTCGTAATTACATATTTGTGAAATTTGAATCATTATTTGTTTAAGGTTCTGAAAATAGAAATTAAATTAAAATATATAAATTAGTAATATGTGCAATAAAATTAATTTTAAAAGATAAGCAGGAGAAAACGGTTCAATTTAAAATGCAATATGGAAATGGCTTTCCAGCTTGTTTTGACAGCAATTACAGTGATATCAGAATCGAGAAGAAAATCGCTGTGAAAATCAGAGGTAATTCTGTGGATTGATTTTTGAGGAGTGTAAGCTTATTAACTTGGAGCGAATTTGCTAGAAATCATAGGAATACTATCAATTAGCTTTATTTTTTGCTCTTCTACTTTCTCGAAGGAAAACCGTATAATATTTTTACATTACGTTCTTTGAACTTGGCCACACTTTAATGATTTTTCTTATTTCGTTTGCATCGAAAACAGAAAACATTTAAGAAAGGTTGAAATTGAAACTTACAAAAAAAATTACCTTTTTTCCTCCGTCAATATGCTAATTACTCGAATTAATGGTTTTTGAGTTGTGATACTTTTACACATAGCATCAGAGGAGCTATACGTAGGCCATATTGTGATGGAGGATTATTTGGATTATTTATTAAAGAAATATGTTATAAAGAAATACAGATTTTAAGCTGTATTTTTTAATTTTACTGTTGAGTTTTTAACAATAATAATTAATGAATAAAATATCAAGTGTTTGGTATCTTTAGACGTGGAATAAAAATCTCTTTAATTTTATATCTTTTTCATTCTAATCCATGGGGAACAGAAATTTAGAAAAATCAATATCCCATGCCCAGTTCTTTGGCCGGTTACCCTGTATAATATAGTAAAAATTTTCATTCAATCAAATTTTGTATCTAGTTATTTCTAATAAATTTATTATTTATGATTTCAAAATATTACTGATGAGGTATGGTTGCGTAAAAAAAAATTAGAAACGTTGCTATCATATGCAAAATTAGATTTTGGTAGGTTCAAAATTTCACTGTTGCGATTCCAAGTTTAACATTAATCTATGCACAATGGGGAAGGAAACTAGCCCATTTAGTACTCACAAGCATACCCTACAACACCCACCAATTTCAATAAACTTGTAGTCTCCAAACGTGTAAACCTTTTGGCATTGACTAATGTTTAAAATGTTGCCTTATTTGTTTGCACATGTTGCTTGTCGAATCAAATCATTGTATTTTACCAGCAGTGCTTGTTTCCGTAACTGACTGTATCGATTTCATCCGATAACTTTTTAACTTGTTTTGCTGTCGTCAAAATTTTTCTAGTTTCATTTTTCAGGTTATTAGATTTGATGAATACTTGTAGTAGGAAATCTATAAAAGTAACTTGAATTATTATTATTAAACATTAAATACCAAACATTAATAGTACCATCTTTCTGGATTCTCTCCAATACGTTCATTTCTTCGATCCTTTTTACTAAAATTGTCCAACGGCAGTTTTTTTTTAAATGTTATCCAATTTGTGATATCTTTAATTACAGAAAGGCGCTTAAATTATCATATACAATTTTGTATAACAACAAAAAGATTTTGGTTTTCTTTTGCAGGAATTTATCATTTATCAAGAAAAACTTCTTTCACTTTTCATTATTTCATTAATTTAAGAAATAGTTGACCGAATACTAATAAAAATATTGTTGAGGAAGAAATAATAATCGATCAAGTATCAAATAGACCAATAATTGTACAGAAATTAGCAGCCCAGTTCAGAATTTTATAAGATTTGACATATCGTGGGTATTCTGCGAAAATACATTAAGTCAAAATTATTTTGTTTTTTGTTCAGTTAATCATGCTCCGTTTTTGCTTGGTGAACGTTGTATAGACCGTAAAAACTCACTAAAGTCATATTTATACAACTAACCAAGATAATTTCTGCTATTAACCAAAATATATAAAGATGTTCAGGGAAAACAAACTTTCAAATTCAATTATGTCAAAACTATGATTATTGACTTAATACATTTTTGCAGAATACCCACAATATTATGTTTTATCGATAACTAGTTTGGTGAATTATTTTTATTAGGTATACAAAAATTATTAATTTTCTAAAATATCTATTCATTTGATGAAATGATTACTTTTATAAAAGAGTTATAATATTTTAAATCCAGTTGTTTTTTAAGTTGACGTCATCGAAGCGTTACTTCATTTGCTTATTTTTCGCGATTATAGTGTCTTTCTGTACTTTTTGCTATTTTCGCGTTTTAAATTTGAAATTTTCAAGCTCAATTGCATTAAAATTTATAGAGCGTAAATAATTGTGAAAATTTAAAACAACGTAAACTAATAATAACTTAAGTTTCCGATTTGATGTTAAAAATTTGTTTGATAGTACAAACGGTTTTTCGATATGTGATGTTCTTATAAGAAGAAATAAAACCACTAACTTTATTCTTGCAATTTTAACAATTTCAATATTCAAAGATGACTGTCCAAATCAAAGCTATAAATTGAATGTAGAATTTTTTTATTTTTGAACTATTTTAATTTAAGAATATATAAGTTAAGTAATCTCATAATATGGTGCAATTTTGCTGTAAATTTGGTTTGGCCGATTTAGCCCCAAGTGCACTGTCGAACATAATAGTACTCTTATATGTATAAATGATGTTGAATAAATATGGGTCGTCATAGCTCAAATTCTACACGGAAATGATAAATGTTTAGGATTGCCCTCAAAAAGTCTTACATTATTGCCTTCAAGCTGTGCTTTCGAATAAATCCAAACGCAAAAAATATTATTCCTTATTGGTCAAAACTAATATTATTAGGTACTCATTTTTAAATTAATACTCACTTTTGCTTTATTTTCAATCATATTTTGTTTTATCACTATATAAAATAGTAGCTTGATATAAAATTTTCTTAACTTATCGGCATCGACTTATTTGTGTAATACTTTTGAAACAAAGTTACTGTAGATACTTTCTTTTGGTGTAAATCCTTCCTAGTATAACAACACTTTTGGTCGTACTTCTTTCATGTAATTATTATAATTAATGATTATTAACTGAAACAAAAAAATGCTATTAGTAAAGTTATAAATCCTTTAGCTTTTATTCTAAAAATTCTATTCGCCAATCAGAATTCACCCACAATTCACAACCTGTACGGAGTTACCTTAACATTACTTGTACTTATGCAAAACAAACGATTTTTCAATGATAACATCTTTTATATTCGTGATACGTCAAAAATTGTTATATAAAAACTTAAAAAAAAAGTTTCTATAGATATTTTCTCTAGGACCGATACTTTCAGCGCTGTGGTCGCTCAAAATTTTTGCATGGAAGTTCTTGCAGGAAGAGAAAGAGTTAACACGTTAATATTTTTTTACATAGAGGTGAGACCTACTAGTTGTAAGCATAAACCAAATATCAAATCTGAGATTTACCACTCTTTTCCCGAGAATTTTCAAAGATTAGAATTTAACTTCAATTTTCTTCTTGTAATGATAGATCACGGACCTGTGTCTTCATCAACAGTAACCTCGACAACCTAAGCTACATTTAGTATTATAAGCATGAAGGCAAATTATCAACCCAGGAAGACCACCGGCTTGACATGCTCTCCAAATCACCAAAAATTTTTAGTTCAAAATTCGACAACTAGCAACTAGATGTTGCCAGCATACAATGTACAAATAATGTAAGCTTGTTTCATTTTAAACAAATTATTATTTTTAGCTTTCGTTGATAGGGTAAATAGAGGCCCAGATAGTTCAATTTCAAAATAATTGTTGGGCATGCAAATATTTAGTTTTGAAATTTTTGGTAATAACATTGAGATTATTAAGTACAACGAACTTACATAATTTTTACCTTTCCTGTCCTTGCGAGACAAAATTAATTTCTCTTTGAGCGAAATATTTGCATTGATATCATATCAAAATAAATCTTCCGTAACATTTACGAGACCAAGTTTTGTTCCTATCCATAACTTTTTCTTTTTGTTTTATAAGAATCTTTGTCGTTATCCTAGCACTTAATCTAGCCTAGTTCTAATCGTATACTAATTTGTAATTTTTAACATTGAATACGGGCCCAAATTTTGTAGTTACTACAAACAACCTTGACTTCGTCTGTCAAATATTTTGCTAAAATTTCAAAATATTTACTCTTCCTTCACACCTTCAGTAGGTGTGATCTAATCTCGGTATTATTTGTCATTTTCCAAAAAATAATTAAAATTTTCAAAGATCAAGATTCTTTTCTGGACATAATTCTTTCAATTTCAAGAGGTCACAGGTTTGAAAGTATAGGTCCTATGACTAGGCAACATATTTTTGTATGCTTTATTAATTTCGGTGTGCCGATTTCAAATCTGACGTCATTTTAGTCGTAAAAGAGACAGTAATTTTTGCACCGTTTTTTCAATTTCAAGAAGACACTGAAAATTACACGACTACGTTCAGTCATTCGGAGCAATAACAAATCATTGTGCGAACAATTTTAAAAAATGGCTAATTTTGAGTAACGAAAAGAAAATTCCATTGTTTTTTATTTTCAAGTAGGCACTATAAATTAGATATAGAAAATGAACGTTTTAGTTATTTCTTTGATTCGAATCAAATACAATGAAATGAAATTTTCGAGGCGCACTTGAAAATGAAAATAGAAATAGAGAGTCCATCTCAATCCGAGAACTTAAAAATATCCTGTCATACCCCAATAATAATTAGTCGGGTTGAATAAAACGGTCTAATTTTTGTTTTGTTTTTAGATGAGCTCTCTACCACGTTAAGTTATTGTACAATATAATTATTGTAACATAAAAATGCGTCAATTTCTTTATTTTTCCTTCATTTCCATTGTAATATTTCATTATTACTTAGTTTCAATAAGATTTTTTTAAAACATGCTTAGACCCTTTTACTTTGCGGTACCGAAATTATTAAATCCAAAATCGGATTTTTGAGCTTGAGTATGTAATCGAGGTTTTCTTCTATATCGAGAGATAAATAGATATTCTTATTTTATAAACTAAGCAGTCACTGATACATAATAAGCCGATAATTTTATAACAATCATACATCAACATTTTTATACAGCAATGTCATAAATTGTAAAAGTAAACGCAGAAACTTATGACAGTAAACCTATAAATTTTAGAGTGATATTTCCCTCCCCAACAAAGGGATATCAAAATTCTATAAGAATGTAATATTGATAATAATAATAATAATTTTCAGCGATCTCTCATTATAATTGTAAAAAATAAGAACGCATCCATTATTTTTATTTTTCGTAGTCATACCGGAAACTTCTAAAGGTAATATTTTGAAATTTGACTGTATTTTTTGAAATTGTTTATTGGAAATGCACCTACTATTTTCTAAAATTTGTTTATTAAATGACAAGATAAATTATTAATTTATAAATAAACTAAAAATTTATATTACTTCTTCTAGTACAGAATGTAAAAATTTGATCACAGTCATACAGATGAACATTTTTTGGAAATAATGATTTTCAAGTTTTAGGCCCCAAAAATTCTAAAATTCACAAAAATCTCAACTTCCTCCATATACCAATCGAGAAATCGTACAATGTACACCATGTCAACAGGGTACAATCATACTAAAACTTATTGCACAAGACAGCCAAGATGTGTTAGTGTAGGAAAAGTCATTGGACTAAAGATTGTACTAAAGAAAAAACAACTGAACACATACGTATTTCGCACAATGAACAATTCGCATCTTGCAAATTATAAATTTTGTACTATCTACAAGGAAATTCCCTACGACCTAAACAGCAAATCAAAGAAACATCTAAAAAACCAACTTACAACAATTAATAAATTTTTATTACAACCGATAATTATGTCGTTTTCAAATACAGCAAGCAGAAGTAAGCAAAAATACCAACAATCAAATGTAGCTAATCCACAGCCATGCCATGCCAAGAAACAGAATATTTAAATAAAAAATAAACTGGAAAAAATGAAAAATAAAATTTTTTGATGAATGACAAAAAAAGGCTTGAACGATGAAAGGCAGTCCAAACGAGGAAATCGCCCGAAGAGGTAACATTTTATCTGCCTGTTAAGTCTTTTACCAGTTCTTTCCAAAGTTTTTGAGCAACTTCATCTGGAGCGATTATATCCTTACTTAATTAAAGAAAATGTAATTCCAAAACAATAGTTTCGTTTCAGAAAACATCGTGCTACTATCGACCAGGTGCATCAATTCACTTAAATTATAAATGAAGATCTTGAAGAAAAACGATGCTGTTCAATTGCATATTCAAACATGACGCAAGCTTTTGATAAGGTGATTGTTATATAAAATAAAAACTAAGATAATATCCTATTCGTATTTTCAAATTTTAAAGCCTTATATGTCGGACATAATTTTCCATGTTAAATATCAAGACGAGTCATACAAATTTTATTTTATAAAATTGAGTATCCCATATCAGGTATTGGATTGAGACTGATATTGTATCTGCTTTATATGTACGTCAGATTTGCCTACTACATCTAAAACATCAATTGCATCTTTCACGGATGATACAGCAGTAACCGCATCTCAATCAAAAATCAATAAAGCCTCGGAACATTTACGAAACCACCTCAATCAAGTTCAGAACTGCATCGAAGTCTGGGGAATCAGAGCGAAAGAAAGTAAATCTGTTCGTGTTACGAATCGTTGATGGCCTTTTGCTTTAATACGTCTCGATGATTGAAAATGTATATCGATGGTAATTAGTAAATAAAGGTATAAATTTGGGTCAAGACCAGAAGTAATTTAGTAAATGCATTCATTCTAAATTGATAAGAACGAATTTCGTTAAATCTCAATTTTGTTTAATTTTGTATCAAGATAAATTTTATTAAAAATATCCAAGGAATCTTAACAAAAATAATATCCTATTAATAATAATGACTTTAAAATTTTTGTATTGTCCTGTATAATATTTATTCGGCGTTAAATTTAAAACAAACGAAGTTTATCTTTTTAATTCCGCGAAATTAGGTCTATGCAGTTGGTCTACCTGCACAATTATGTTGTTTCATTCTAGATTTGGTGATTAAACAAAATAGACAATTGAATTTATTGCATCAAAATAGTTTGTTTTTATTATTATTATCAATTAATTAATTATTAATTGGTAATCATTATTATTATTAGTAAGCTGATGGTTTTAAAGTAGTAGTTTTTAAATTCGTCGTGTCGCATCAGTTAAAATTGAAGTTTTTGCAATTGTTTTTTTTCACCATTTTGTGACGCGCGTATGCGTTGGTTTATTTATTTCGTTTTCAATATTATTATTACCTAACAAAGTGTTAAATTATTAAAAGTGAAAATTGTAGTATCTTAATGCGGTTCGCGGAAGGTGAATTATGTTTTGGATTCGTTTTAGAACATAACATTTTAATTGCTAATAATAATTAACTTGTAGAAGTTTCTTATCGAAACAAGAGACGCATCGAAATTTTAACATTTTTATGCTACGTGGAGTGAGCGAGAGATTAATCCGATTGGTGAATTTACAAAATTACACAAGTGTTAATTAAATATCAATTAAAAAGAAAATTCAACAGGTTGGTGATGAAATTACTTAAAATTTGCGAGTGTCAAGAAATGAAGTGGAAATTATTAAATTATAAGGTAGAATTTTACGATTTCTAATACTCTAACTAAATTAACAAAATTAAACTTTTACGTTTTCAAATGCGTCATCACGCCATAATGCCGGGTAATGACATTCATTCGAGCACGTATTTGAGAATAAAAATCGAATGCGTAAACTATAAATTTGTTCGTATTGGTAAAAAAGTTAAGCATTTTTGTATGTAATAGCTATATTTTTAATTAACTATGAATTTCGATTAAGGTAATTCTTTGGTTAGGGATAAATGGCGATTTATATATCAATGGAAATCTGACAAAACAGCGTAAGAGTCAAAAATGAAAAAATAGGTTTAGTACATATTCGTATAGTTTAATGTAAGCTTCATCGATCGATGGATACCCCATGTATTCATATTAAATTATTTTTCTCATTATTTAGTTTTAAAAGATCCGTAAGTGCCAATTTTTGATAATGCACATGCAATTCTTGTTCATTTCGTGCACTTAATTTTGGTACTTCGACTTAGCCGAATTGTCACAGTTAGTTGTATTATGCAATACAATGGCTTCTTTATTAATTCTCACTGATATAAATTAATTATTTAAAAGATAGTTTAGTTTTAATTTCTTAAAAAGCATAATAAAAGTCATACAGTTTACGCGTTTGCGGTTTCAATATTTTGTTTCCCTATGATCCACATTTAAATGCAAAATAAAAAAGTTGTAGATACGTTTACAATCAACACTTTCGATTAATTTTTTTATTGAGAATGCTAGGGATTGTCAAAAATTATACAATAATTTCATTCCAAAACTATTATTTTAGTACATAATAAAATCAATATTTTTGTTTGATATTTGTTGCTTTATTCATTATCGATTCATTTAGTTGATATAATTGTTATAAAAAAATTGTTAAAGATTATTATTTTTTTCTAAAACATTACAAATTATCAACGGATTACGCTAGTGAAAACCGCTCATTAATATCTCTTGTGCATTAAACATAAATAAGATTTTTTGTAAAATGTTGCTATGCCGTTTTGTCAGATCTCCTTCAATATTGGTCTTAAATGGAATTTGATTTATTTACAATTCAATTTCAAGCTGTTACATTTGATTTTATAAAATAAAATTTATAAAATACTTCCAACTATCATTCTATCTCGAATACTTACATTTCTGCTTTTTTTCTAATGCATAGATCACGTCGTTCTAATAATTATGTGATTGATAATTTTTAATGGGTAGAATGATGATTCCAGTTGTATTACTGGTCCGTATAGAAATTATTTGTGAAATTTGAAGCGTGGTTTTTAAGATTCTGAAAATGGAAATTACATTAAAAAAATAAAATATAATAATAAATGAATCACGATGAGATTATCAAATAAATCGTGGGCATACTGGAAAAAGTGACTATGTCAAAAATAGAGTTTCGAGAAAAGTCAAATTGAATGTTTCGCATTTTGCGAAAAATCAGCTTTATAATATTTTAATTTTTGTTTTTGAATAATAAAACATGTTCAATACGTTATTAGAACATAGAAGTTTTTTCCAGACCTGAGTCTTATATTTTTACGGTACTTGAACATTTTAACTCATTTTCGAAATTTTTTGACATAGTCACTTTTTCCTGTATGCCCACGAAATACTACCTATACCACTTGAAATAATAATTACAAGCTTCTTTTGTTTTAGCTACTTTACTATCAATCGTATCCCATTTTTATACCACATTATTTGAAATTTTCACATTTTGGTAACTTCTTTCTGCGACAATTCATTGTACTCAACATATTATTCATGTTAAATTTAAACAGAAGTCGATTTAATACGCACTTCTTATTTTTTTTTTAAACAAAGAAATTAACTTCATATTGAACTATTAAAATGAATTAATTTTAACTATCAATTTAAATATTAGGCCATTAATTTTCGATTTCTTCACATCGGCATATCCATCAGATAAACTAACCAGGAAACCAACCAAATTTTTGATTTGTTGCTACAAATGTCAATGTCTCTTACATTTCACTAATGCACTTGTTTATTTTATTAACTATGTAATAATGGGGATTTTTGAACTAATTAAGGTGTTAATAAAACCACTAATTTCTTTTGTTCGACTTTTAGAAAATACATAGGTATTTATTCTTATTCGAGATCTAGAAAACTTACCTAGTACACTTTAGCAATATCACAAAATACATCGTTATGGATATTTACCAATAAAAGTCTAAATTAACTAGAGATGAAATACACAATCTTCAAACTATCCGTGTTGGATTTGAAGATTTATACTATTTTGTATTTTAAATATGGATAATCATGTATTTGGTTGTATTGCTAAATGTGTAGATGGGTAATTTGTATAGATTATAATAGTCTAAGATCCCGAATAAGAACGACCTTCACCTATCGAGTTCCTTAATGAAATTAAAATTTTGATAATAATATAATGTATTAATAAACAAAACTTGTTTTGGTCGCCATCCAATTTCCCTGCATGGTTATCTTTAATAAAGAATTAAAGTTGTTAATTTTATTTCATAAATGTAATTATAGAGTTTCCTTATAATTTATATATGAAAATGTAGATAATTTTATTGCGAACACGATGGTATTTGGTCGGCATAACAAAAACTTGCAAAACTTAGGGTCTACAAGAGTTAAAGTTCGAAAATTATAGAAGCGAGTAGGGTGGGTTGATGAATGATCTTCCTCATTCTCTTTCCTGTTTGTAACCAGTAAGATGTCTTTGACTTCTAAAGGTTTTGGATTTCCAAGAAACTCTATTAGTTTTAAGTGGCCATCCATGTACCATCCACAAGATTCGAGTTTTAATTTTACGCAGCAAGATTCGGTTGCATTGAGCCACATGGAATTAACAAATATTGTGCGTAACATTTTTTTTCTCTGTTGCACCTTACTCGCTGCTATAATTTTCGAACTTCAAGTCTTGTAGACCCTAAGTTTTACAAGTTTATGTTGTAATTTTTTTAATGTTTTTGTTGTAAATCAACAACTTTAATTCTTTATTAAAAATAGCCATGCAGAAAAATTGGATGGCGAGCAAATCAAGTTTTGTTTATTAAATTATAAATCAATTATATTATCATTATATCAAGTAAATTTAAAAGTAAACAAGTTAATTAAACGTTAAATATAATTTTATTTATTTATATTTTATAAGCTTTCGATGAGTTGTGTCACCTTCGTCAGAATAATAACGTTTAATTAACTTGTTTACTTTTAAATTTACTTGATATAATTATCACAAGTTAAAAATTAATATATTTAAATATTATCATTATATTATCAAAATTTTAATTTCATTAGGGAACTCGATAGGTGAAGGTCGTTCTTATTGGGGATCATAAAGAAATATTCTAAATTTCAAAATCTTTGATTTGCATCTCCCATTGATTGTTATACATAATGTCTCTCTAAAATGACCAGCAATTCTTTATGGTAAATTCGTAGAACAATATTAGGCCGATTGAACTTTGTTTATCCAAAACTGAAAAAACCCACTGGAAGTCAAGTTTTCAAAATTTATTTATTTTATATTGGCATAACCATTCGAGATAGAACATTGGAATTTGGAACATGTCTGTCACACATGTGATGCTTACAATCTTACAAGGTTTTGGAAAACAATGTACGCTGGAAATTTGACCAGTTCTCTTACAAAAGAAAATATTCCATTCTCCAAGAGCTGTTGTGGAAATCACTTTTTGTGCATTCATAATCGTGATTCGTCTTTAGGCTTCATTGTTAGCAGCATAAAAAAATTACGTTTTAGGTGACAAAACAAAACTACCATTTAATAATCAATAGATAAGTGGTTTAGGTAGTGTAACTCGATATTAACCATATCAATTTTTTTAGAAAAACCAAAAAGTTCATCGCTTGATGATGCCATAATATGGTGAAAACGTTTGCGATAATATACACACGGTGTATTTATATTGTGTTTAACTTAAAACATTTCAGTTCTAAATTGTTTGTGCATTTTTTGGTTTTTCTAAAAAAATTTGATATAGTTTACCATTTAAACTAAAATAATTTTTGTATTTTTTGTACGTTTTTCCACTTCTTAAACGAATTATATATTATGGAAATCGCAGGTGATTCTGATGTTTAGTAGGTTGGTGACAAAACATAGATCATTGCGAGCGAGTGATTACTAATTCTTTACAAACTGATTACTACTAATTAGTAGTTGCGTCATGCGTGAGTCGTCATTGAAATAGAAAAACCTCGATGCAGAAGCTACTGATTAGTGATTCGGGTTAGAAACTGGTTTCTTTTTAATAGCCCCATTGTGAAAGGCCTAATAGTAATAGTAAAAACTGGAGACCGGTAACTAAAACAATCGCAAATATGAATTATTTTCTTGTTTGTCGAGAGCGCTTCGTCGATATGATACTAAAAGTGAATTATGAGCAAAGCCAACACCTGTCAATAAAATAATAAATTTTTTCTTCAAACCATGTCTTACCTTAAACTCTGACATGACTTCCTTAACACAATTAGGTTAACAATTTCTTACCAATTTTGAAATAATTGGTAAAATAATCACCTCTTAAACAAACACCAATATTTGGTCGATCTGCTATTGTGCCCATGTTTCTACATCTTATACTGATAATCTGATACTTAAGTCAAATTGATATTGAACAAAACTGGTAACTAATTCTGGTGTATCGGTCCCGATTGCAATACCTACAAAAAAAAAACTATTATTATTAATATAAAATTTAATTCCGGGTATGTTCATCAACAAGCAATTTTTCCATTTTTGCTTTTAAGCCAATAACTGCGCTACCTCCTACTCATTTTTAAAACGTTTTAATTTAATACCTTGCAGATAAGTTTCTCAGTTTGCTAGTCTAGTTTGATATGGGATCATATTGCCAGCGTATCCTTATAATACCACTAGATATGTGAACGGATTATGTATGTATGGTAAATCTTCGTTGCAGTGAGTTGTTGCATATCGGTAACAATTATAGCAAAACGAGTGGTGACCGCTACTAGATATGGTAGCTTACGAATTACGTAAAGAATTGTTTCGGCGCAAACCTTATGCAGTTTTATTTCTAAGACAGGACATTAAAAAAAAAGGATATCCTGTATAAAGATGGACGGAAAATAGTAACCTCAAGAAAGATGACTCGAAAATAATTCTTTCTGTATTTGTTTATTTACATAATATTAAATTTATAGCGACGTTTCTAATTTTCGGGTGTATTCAATGGTTTTATAAGGTAAAATACTTAATAAATTTAGCGAAATTTTCTTAATCTAAGACGCGTCATTTTTGAGTAATACTACAAAATTCAAAACCTTTCAAAAAAATAGTTACTTGCACTCTAAAACGGTTGATGTCACAGATGAGGCTGTTAATATAATTTTTTTATTGTAACAACTTCGAGTGATGAACCGGAACTCTAATAACTTATAAACAAAAGTTCTCCAGATCCTTAATAAAGATCAATTTTTTATACAACCAATAATTAATAAATTATATTATTATTACGTTATACCCCGTAATTATAATACATTATGCCAATAATTTTATGAACTAACTTTGTGATAATGACAAATATTTTAATAATTTATTTAGGTACTATTATTATTATTATTATTTTGTGTGTAGTAGAATATTTTGCAAATTTGATTTAATATGAATTTTTACATTTTTCGTAACCTTTTGATATGCATTTATAATTATGTATAATTATTAATTTAATGTTTATTTGACTTGCACAATAATTTTGAAAAGCTGTTCCAGTTTAAATTGAAAGTATCTGTAGTTAGCGACGAGGAAAGCGGAAGAAAACTAGAATGTAGCCAGAATTCTTCTAAATTAAATTCCGGGAGAATGAGGACTGTGGTTAGCACAGATTAAATCGTAGTCACAAGATCTGATAGCTCGAGTAAGAGCAAATTCGTTTCATTAATATCATTAATTGTTCAATTAGATATTTTATTCCAGGACTCTTACATCAGCATCGATTGAGGAAAATTCCATCTACTTGGGTGGACACCAGTAGAGAATTTGTCACACCAGTGTGGTGCAACACATGCCGATTTTCCCACCATGTTCGAAAAGCTTACGTGAGAGGAAATTTATTTTGTTAAGTATTCTTAATTACTAATTTAGAAATTTTATATCACGCGTTACATCTCCAACGCAAAAAGAACATTCTAGCTACTTAAAAAGATGCACAAGTAGAAAAGTTGAGTTCCCCACGATGCTGCCGAGGGGGAAAATACAGATTCCGGATATTCGCTGGAAAACCAAGATGAAGTAAGTTCTACTTCTTTGGGTAGTTGAAGTCATTGGTCGAAGTGGGTCAACATAGTAGAAAGAACTTCGGTGAACCTTAAATTATTTTAATTATTTATGTAAAATTCCTACATAAGATGCTTGTTCCAGATATTACATCTGAGAGGTAACAACGGTGTATGTGGATGCTATTGCAGGTGGATGAAGATTTTGGACAACGAAGGAAATTCTATAGTTTTTTAATAATTTTAATTTTCTATCTAGAAATTTTGTTTCAGAAATTACATCTGTAAAGGGAGAAGTGGATCCAACCCACTTGAAAGGAAACGACGGTGAAGATGCGTTCTCTAGGCAGTACTTGAAAATAAGTGGATGAATATTCAGGATTACACAGGAGAACTCCCAAGACGAATTTCAAAAGAAGTTCGGGTGGGCGATAAATTTAGGTAAGAGTTAATTAATTTTTTATTATTATTCTTATTTTATTTTATCATTAATTAATTAATTAGTTAAATTAAATGAAATTATTTGAAAATCCATTAAAATTTAGAAGAAAAGTAGAACAGCTGCAAATTTGTTCAGAAAACTGATTTGATTCATTTAATAAATAATGACGTATTTGAAACAAACGCAGGTAGTCATAAAAAGGTCCGTTTCAATTGTTTTTTGTGTAGCGTCTTTTTCACTTGACGCGCTGCTTAGCAGTAAAATGAATGTGCGTTCAATTAATTGTGAAAACTTAAAGCAGTGCCAGCGAATAATAATAAATAAGACTTCGGATTTGTGGTAATACATTTTGGTTACAATACTATACACCCTTGGTGTTGTTGTTTTATATCGAGGATTATTAGAAAGCAAAAATGACATTCTTACAAAGTTGATTGCGTCATCTTTAAATTTCACATTTTCGGTAAGAGCGATTGATAATGATTTTATTTCGGTCTGTATATTAAATTTTAAATAACTTAATTTAATTAACTCAAGATTTTAATTAATAATTTGAGTTCTCCTGCTTAAAATTTAAAACAAACAAAATTAAATTTTATAATTTCGCGTTCTCAAATAAACTTGCGTAAACTTGTTTAACACTGACTCATTTATTAAAAATCGATGACAGTTGTATGCGTTTTTATTGTTTTTAAAATAAAATTTCGTTATCAAATGTCATTTGTGTTTTGTAACGTCTTAATAAGCCAAGCCTACTTGTTGCATTTAAATTAAAGAATAAAATGTGAGTGCAGCAATAAATTTTTGAATATGATGGTAATTATAAGTTTAAAAATTGAAAAATGTTGTCTTCACTCTTAACATTTAATTTGTACAAAAAGTAGTTTAATATAGAAATTTGTCTCTCTTGATCTGTCGAAATGCAATCACTGATAATTTGGTGTTGTCGTCATTAGTTTTGTCTCGAGTTTGTTGCAAATTTTTGAACCACTGTGTTTTTGATAATTCAAATAAGTTAAAAAATGAACTTTTTATGATGTATTTATAGAAAATGTTTAGTAAAAAAACCCTTCGACGTGTTCGCATGGGATTAATCCTTTCCTTATTGTCAATCGTCAAAGAAATTAAATGACAACTCTGAAAAATAACTTATTTGTTTACTAGTTTGAAAGTAAAATAGGTCCTATGTATAACATAACGTAAGCATACAGGGCTCGGAATGAGTTACTTTTATTAGCAAAAGTTACTTTGTTTTTACCCGTATTTTTCATAGTAATATTTATTTAACTTCGTAGTTTAAGTAGATACACCTAAGATTTGTCGAATTACTTTTTTCGATTAAATTTTCGTTCCGAGCCCTGTGTGCATACAATTAATTTCATGTGTTATAGATTTTTAAAAAACTTTTTTTTTCCAGGAAATCTGGGCAGTCAATTTGCTAAGAATATTAACAGTGAAATAAATCGTGTACTCGGTTATCGATAATACAATTTTTCAAATCGCGAGCGGTTTTGTAACCTAAGTGGCGAGTACGAAATATTTTATGGTAAAGCTTGTATGAAGCTCGGAAATTACGTGGGTCAATTTTGCTTGTGATAAAAGTGTTCATCTTAAAACTGCTTTCAAACGAAATCGATAAAAAATATGTGAGTGTTTATGTGTCGTTGGACTTCACCATTGACTTTACGATATGGAAGGCTGGAATTGAATGGACTACAGTGTTAAAGGTAGGAAACGATAGTTTTCTTTTTGTTTTACGAAAGTTTGACAAGAAATCTTTCTTTTTGTCTTTTGTTTGACCAATCTAATCCTATTAAGTATAAGTATTAACAATCTTTTTTTTCTTCCAGGTAAGTTCTACGGCGAGGAGTGGTATACGTTCATCAACTAAAAAGGTTAGTAGAAACTTATTCTTCTTCATGTGATTTTTAGTGAAATGAAAAGTTAAGTGATGTGTTACGATAATTTGTGTTCAATAGATAATTTTCTGAAATTAATAGATTTTAGAAAACATGAAATATAACCAGCAGTGTTACGGGCACTAAACACACACCGACGGGCTAGTGAGCACGAAACCGTGGTTGCATTCCTGGTCGCGCCGGAGTACACAAATTTTTGCATAATTTTTAAAACTCAATTGTCGCGTCGCTAGTGACTCCGGTCTACTAATATTGCAAGCGCCAAATACTAAACAATGGTCAAAATATTCATTTATTTAAAAATTTTGTTGAGATATTTTTAATAAATTTATTATTTATGATTTCACAATAATAAAAAATTATGTATTTTATAGGTACTTATAAAATTAGAGACTTTGCTATCATAGACAAAATTAGATATTAATAGTACAAAATTTCACTGCTGTGATCTCAAATTCAACATTGATCTATTGATTAATGCAAAGGTAAACCACTCCATTAGGTATCGACAAGGGATTCCATAGTAAACCGCCCACTAATTATTGTACACTAATGCGGCTTATTTTCGTCTAATCAAGATAATTTTATTAATTTACATTTAATTTTATAGTTCTGAGCTATTGCGGATGTCACCCTTTTAGACAAGAAAGAATAAATTTATATAACATCATATTTATATAAAATTTCTATTGTGTACGTGGCTAACACTAACGTAGAAAGTTAATTTTTGTTCCATAATTACACGTACCTCTTCTTTTGCTCTTCTACAAACCCCGTCGTCGCTCGGGATTGTTTATAATGTGTTGGGCAAAATTTTGCAATTTCTTCTATACAACTTTTTACATCTTATCTTCAATAAGTCGTAATTTGTCTTGCAAAGATACAGCTTTTAATATTTAAAAGTTGTATCTATATATCAAATATTAACCCTGAGATTATCTACCTATTTTTTTTTAAATGCTCGAAATTGTGGCTACAAAATAAAATACAATAAATAAAACAGATGCAATTTACAAAATGACAAAGGATGATAACTTACATTTACGTAAGAGTTATAGAATTACAGAAGTACAGTACAATACATCAGAACAATTACGGTTGTAATGGAATTTAAAATTATAAATAATACAAAAAGTTGTAAGCAGCGATTAGACTACCAAATACAGCCAATCCATCCCTCGTAATCATCGTCATTGAATTACGTCAAACAAAGTGGTCGTATACAAAAACTAATTTTGCTGAAATTTGTCCGGATATTCAAGTTTTCCGAGGCGTGAAACTTCTGAACCTTCGTAATTGAAATCTCTTTCGGATTGTTAAGTACCGCACCTTTTTTTAGATGGTTTTAATACACGGAAACCCGTTTCCATTAGATAATTAATTATGTCCGGTATCTAGGAGGTGGTTAGAAAAAATCGACTCCTTTTTGTTCTTAAACCAGCATATCAGATGTTCTTTAAGTCGGACCTGGAACGATCTGTAACGATTTATAAGTTTGCATCTGTTTTAATTGTTGAATTTTTTTTCAATGCTTTTGAGACAGCTGATGGAAATAGTAAATTTCCCGAAACGTTTCACGAAAATAGAAGACTTGGAGAAAAGATACTGACAAAGATTATTTCTGTGTGTATTTCGATATTACTCAATCGATATAGACAAAAGAAAGAGCCTAATTCACACAAAAAAGTGTTAGTAATTTATTATTATTCCATGGAGTGCACGGTTTTTATATAAATCAATGAAGAGTGTGCGGTATCGAAGGAAGTTTCCTATTTTTATTCTTATAATTTATCCAGTGCGGACCTAGCTTTTTCGGGCCTTACAACTAAATACATTAAGAGCTTTGTTTAAGATTTGCGCCCTAGTTGTAACGAATTACAATTGCCGCCAAAAATATTATTATGATAAGATTAATTTTTTACACGTTACATAAAATTGAAATTAAAATTTAATTCATAACTTAATATAACAACTTATAAGTTAAAAACTATTAAATTGAATGATAATGTTATTGAATCTATCACATAATTTTTCCAGGTTTGTCTGAGGAGAATCGAAAATTTAGAACATAAAGGTAGCGACTGGTTTGTAACTAAACGATGTAACGTAATATAATGTAACGTTCGCAGCGAGCATTACATTACAAAGCTCGTTCGACTAAATAAACGCGTTGCTTAAAACAAACACGTCACCATGTAATGTAACAATCAAAGGAATTGGCAAAAAACGACAGTCAAGTGGAGCATGGATGCTTCGCTCGCCGTTCGTGCTCGTTTATCGCCACTGTCTATCGAATACTCGTGTTACATTATACATTACAACGTTCAGTTACAAGTCAGTCGCCACCTTAATGTTAACAGTATGTACCAAACTATGTCATTCAATTAAATAGTTTTTGAATTTATATAATTATTATGTAAGCTATGAATTAAATTTTAATTTCAATTTCATGTAACATGTAAAAAATTAATCTTATCATAAAAATATTATCAAATAAATTAATTTTTTAACTTGTGAAATATAATTAAATAATCTTAGAATAAGCAAGTTGATTAAACGATTTTTAATAATGTTTTTATTATTAAGCTAAAAGTAAGCTAAGCTATATTAAAAATCGTTTAATTAACTTGTTCATTCTAAGATTATTTAATTAAAAATATTATCACATGTTAATAACATTAACCATATCAAAAATATTGTCTTATTATATCCAATCAAAAAAGCTTGAACTCTGTAAGCTGCCAATTACAGAATACGGTTTAACAACATATCTGAGGACTCTTGCGAACCATCACACACCGTTTCAAGTATGAAAACACACCCACATACAAAATGGTTATTTAGCGTACACTCTTTGTTAATTTGCATAAAAACTGCACTAGACGAGTAATTATTACTACTGCTTCCTTTCAGGAAATGTTGTTACATTTTTAATGAATAACTTTCTCTATATCGATGAAATTCACCCCTATCATCGTGATCTTGTGGAGTTGTTCAGCAATTTATACAGGGAATGCCTTTTTGCTACAACAATGTAATGACAAAATGTACATGTATACCAAATTTCAGAACTTTAAATCTGTGATTGATTGATTGATTCGTCAAATATTTGGCTAATTTAACTAGGCTATTAGTTTTGTTTCAAGGTAAATTTTGTGCAAAATAACGAGGAAATTTTTAATAAAAAATAATATGGGTTCATCGATTCAAAAAATCAAACTATGGACATTATTTCAAAAACTGTAAATTTTACATAATATATTGTAGCCTTTCGAGCGTTGCAATTAAGAGTTTAAATTAATCCATAATTAACCACTGCTTTGATCTATTTTTGCTGCGACTTGAAGCATTCGATGCCCAAAATAAATATTTAGATGACCAATTTCGGTTCTTAATTTAGTTGGATAACTATCAACTACTTTTTATTGTCCTTTTAACCCGATATTGTTCCCGCTACTTAACTATCAAAACTTTGAAAAAACCGTACATTTAAAAAAATTTATCACTTTTCATTCCGACGACTTTCTTCCAAACGTTAAAAAAAAAACACATTAAAATCGGGTGAAACACATAAATGCGGATGACGTATGGCCACGTTAGGTATAGTAGAAATTCTACAACATAATTATTTGAAAATGAGATTTTGAAATCATGTCCGAAGTTTGATTGAATTATTTTTGTATAAGTGGTCACTCGTCGCGTTTCAACATTTCGTAACGCCCTGTATACTATTTGGTCGGCGTTAAATTTAAAACAAACAAAGCATTAAAAGATGCAGTGCAAAAGATGTAATGCAGTGCGCGAAATGTAAATTATGTTTTGGATTCGCTTTAGAAAATAATATTTTAATTGCTAATTAACTTCAATGTCGAGACAACGACTCTCCGAAACACTTTTATGCTGTGCGTCAGTGAGAAATTAATCTTATTTGTAAATTTATCGATATTACACAAAATTACGTTATTTAAATAACTAAAAAGGTATTCCTAAAATTCAATACGTTCATCGTAAACTTACTTAAAAAATTGATTGTGTTGAAAAATGAAGTAAAAATTACTTCCGTTGTTGAAATTATTAAATTATAAGGTACAATTTTATGTTTTCTAATATTATAACTAAAAAAATAAAATTGAACTTACATTTGTGCATTTTTTGAATGCATAGTTTGCACTATAACAATAATTATGTGGTTGGTGATCGAATTGTGTCCATTACTGGTTTGTCGTAATTATTTGTGATATCCAAATTGTTACATTTTGTGATTCTGAAAATTGAAATTACATTAAAACATAACAATATTAGCGTCATGTATTAAGTAAATAATATCTATACGCCTTGCAATAATAATGAAAGGCTTTTTTAAGGGGTATACGCTGTTGCAAGTCCCGAAAAAAAGGCGTTTTTCGCGTTTTTTAATAATTTTTTATAGACAAATACAAGTTATAATTATTCAGGTAGTGTCTACTCTTAAGGTACTAACGACAATTAGATCATGTAAAAATATTGATATATACTGTTCCTGTAGACGATCTTCTGAAGTTGGTCCAAAAAAAAGGCGTTTGGCGGTCATCATGATATCTCTGGTTTGGATTATCTAAAATCAAAAAATAGGTCAGATTCTTTTAGTGGATAGACAAATCTTGGGAGTGATCGAAGGTATAACATTTCTGATAATTATTTCTATTGTTTTAAACAATTTTTCGCTATTTTGACTATTCCTTCGATCAATCCCAAGATTCGTCTATCCACTAAAAGAACCTGACCTATTTTTTGATTTTAGATAATCCAAACCAGAGATATCATGATCAACTGCCAAACGCCTTTTTTGAACGATCTTCAGGAGATCGTCTACAAGAACGGTGTGTGTCAATATTTTTACTTGATTTAAGTGTCACTAATAACTTAAAAGTAGACACTATCTGAATAATTATTACTTGTATTTGTTCAATAAAATCGTTGTCTATAAAAAATTATTAAAAAAACGTCTTTTTTAAGACTTGCAACTGCGTATAACCCCTTAATAGAAGATTGAAAAATAAATCGAGAGAGAAACTTCTAACATCCTACACAACGAAGTACGATTTTCCCCTTATGTTCAAGATCATAATGACGATACAGATTCCAATACGTGCATGGATACCGAGATAATCAAATACACGTTGAGATGTGCATTGTTCTCTTTACAATTTTTGTTGTACAAGAGAAAAAGAAAATACCAACTAAAGCAATGTTCGGCTGCTTACTACTAAATATATCTCATTTTTACATCACATTCTTTGACTTAATTCTTTAGCTTCTTTTATTTGTGGCAATTCGTTAAATTCAAAATTTTATTCAAGTTAAAATTTAACCAAAGTCAATTTAATAACTATTCATAAATGCTAATGATTAACTATAATATATTTTGAGACTTTAAAACGAATTAGTTTTCACTTTAAATTTAAATATTAGGTCATATTAAGTAGGAAATGTTTGATTTTTTTAAGCACAAAGTTTGACAAAAATGATATCTTATTCCCCTAAGATACTTTTAGTATAAGTTATACGGTAATTTGCGAGTTGTCCTTTTCAAAGAATAATAGTGTCGTCCCAGTTGACTCATTATTTGTTCTAAAATTCCATGTTTTCCTCTAGTTAAAATTATATTAATATGGACGAAATTAAGAAATATATCCATCAAGAAACAGCTATTGTATTTATTTTTTAAAACCATGGATTTGGAATCATTAACAAAAATTATTGTATTTTTTCGAATATGAATACCGTCATTTAACTTTTAATCTCGAAAATGCGACACGAGATCAAGATGATTTATGATGAGAACGCCGTTCAAACTACGGAAGCTACATTTGGACGATCTCATTCGTTCACCTTATTCACCAGATTTTGCACCAACTGACTACCAGTTCTTTCGGGCATTGCATCAGTTCTTACGAGGAAAATGTTCAATTCTTAATGATCTGTGGAAAACACTTTTCATGCTTTCATCGTCACTTTCTCATCGGGCTTCCTTACCACCGGCACGAACAACTTTACCTTTAAGAAGGAAAAACTGTGTGGAGGATTTAGGTGCATAATTTGATTCAAACTTGCTCCGACAGACCCCAACATATTGAAATAATTAATTTATTTGACTTTAAAAAGTCAAATAAATAATTTAACTTAAAAAGTTAAGTTAAAGACAACTCTAACGAACAAAAAGAGGTAACTCTTTTATCTAATTTTATGTGAGGGAAAAAACAAACTTTAAAATTATTATTCTCGTTAGGATTCTTACTTTGGTAATAAGAAAAGTTGCCAATGTGATAATTACTTTCTTCCCCGAATTATGTCTTACCTTAAATTTTGACATCACTTCATTAAAATAATCTGGTAGGGATGGATTATTTCAGAATTGCCTCATAAATAAACGCCAATATTCGATCGAACTGCTACTCTGCCGATGTTGCTACATCTATGTTTTCACGATTCGTAAGTGGTATTCCTCCTATTGTATGAAACCTATTACGATTTTTAGTGCATCGATCTGGATTGCAATACCTATAAAAGGAAAAACTATTCTTAATGCAAAATTTAATCCAAGTATCCCCGCCAGTATGTATTCTTTTCTATTCTAATATAACCTTCTACTCACTTTTATATTTTAATTCAAGATCGTACACACAGACATCTTTGTTTGCTAATTAAATTTAGCACGAGATCGTATTGCCAATATGCCACTCGAATATTTCATTTAATCTCATCTTAAACTTCAGCTTTTTGATTTTTATTTTTTCCACAATCATATTCCATCTTCCTTGTAACGGCCCTTTTATATCTGGAATCGTCATGTCGATATTGCAACTATGTATTAAATTTAATCGGCAAAACACTACCAAATTATTTTCGAGTTCATTTTACTATTATTCTAAAAAGAAAAGTATAAACTAGTTTGGTCAGTAGATAGTAGGTTCCTCTATTTATTTTGGTTATCAGAAATAAAATGCAAAGTCCTAAATTTTTCCTAGTGGTGAACTTAACATTGTATCCATACCGAGAGATATAAACAAAAAACCTGTTTTAGAAGTATTTGAAGCTCTGTAGAAGAATGTTAAGTACACAGAAATCGTGGGAGACTTGCAATTATTTCCAGCAATCAAATAAACGTGTATAGCCCAAAAGTCAGCTAGATAATTATTTGTTCTATCTTAAGTAATTCAAAATGAGTAGGTTACTTTACATGAAATGATTTCCATTGCCAAATTAACTAGTTCAATAATACTTGCACGAATTGTTTCTTCAAAAAAATTAATATTAAGTGGCACTTGACTAAAATATAATTAAATTAATAATGCAGCAATTTAAAATATTTGAGGTAGAATATTATTTCGCTAATTAATTAATATCACAACTTACTTCGATATGAAAATAATAATAATATGGTACGCAATAAGGACGACAACCTGGCGAAATCGACCAACATTCAAAATACGTTTTCACTAAATATTTGCAGTGGCGTAACAACTATTGGTGTGTGTCAGTGCTCCACTCTGGGGCGCAAAAAATGATAAAATATTATTATTATTTTTTAATTTATTTCGTTCTTAATTTGTATATATTCTGTTAGAAATTCAAGACCACTAAATTTTTGTCGGCAATTTACAATAAATTATAATATGCGACCGACAACAACCTTGAAAATATTTTATTTTAAACATGAAATTATTACGTTTCCAACACATCAATAACAAGAAAAACCTGTCAATAGCTGAACTGCAAATCGTAACAAAACGGCTATTTGTGAAGGAACGTTGACACCGTCTTAGTATACACTTATCGGTGACCCCCTAAGTGACCATTTTCAAAAGCGGGCCAAATTCCAAAGCGGAAAATGAAATATAATTGCACTTATTTTTTTATTTTCTTAAATGGAATTGAAAACAATTTGTTTAAAAAGAAATAAGTTACAAATTTGATTTTTAGATATTTCCACCAAAGATACGGGCAATTATTTTCACCTAAAGGCTATCGTAAGGAGGTTTATGCTTTAAAAAAAATGTTAGCGGTCTGAGAGCTTCGGAAGTGCGAGTTTAGTTGTTTTCGAGGTCAAAAAGGTTGTCAACCGCTGCTTTAGGTATTACTATTTAGGTGTGCTAACTGTTAAGTGGCAATATTCTGCCACAAATAGCCGTTTTGTAACAATTTTTTCTATTTTGCAATTCTACCAGAACATAGGTATCAAAAACCTTTTAAAGAATAATAAATTTTAAAGGAATAAATTTGGAAAAATAGCGACAAAAATTATAGAATGTAAACAGCCATCGCAAGTCATTCATAAATGGGTTGCAATGCTCATAGTCATAATAGTCCTGGGGCCGATTTAATAAAATAATTTTCCGTAGTATTTTGAATGCCTTGCCAGTTGTTTTGCTTGAATTTATGGCAGGTGGACTGAGTAACGACTTAAACACAATACGGCGCTCATTAATGGGAACAATCGATCATAACTCTTTTCGGGAATATTTTACGAAAATTTTGTAATCGGCTTGGTCTAGTATTAGAAAATAATTTCTTTTATTGATTAAAAACATTTGTTATTTTATATTAATTACACACTAGAGTTTTTACAAGTCTTTATAACACAATGTTAACTTCAACGATGTTAAATTAATATAAAAACATAGTAATTTTTTGATCTTCATCTTTAAATTTTTCAACACGTCCAAGTTTCCCGCGTTATGAATACTTTTTTGCAATAGCAATTTATGGCCACGTGTGACCACATTTACTGCTAAGTGTAGGTTTACCAAATAGTTTGTAGTAATTCACGCTCTTAACTCTTGTATCTTATAAATGCGATGATGTCTATTAAACAATTATTTTATTGACAATGGGCTAGAAGTGACTGGATCCTGAAAAGGGAAAGGGGGTATTAAAACTAAACGCGTTTTAATTAGAAGAAATCTGATCCGGAAGTTACTGGGGGGGGGGGCTTTAATCCTTTGGTCATTGTGAGGGCGCAGGGTGGTTAGAACCTAATCGTTAGATGAACTTCGTACATGAAACAAAAAGACTGCAGTTGGCGAATGGGGAGGGGTGGTATGTCTATTGGAACGATGATGTTCTTGGGACGGCTGTGATCTAGGTTGTAGCCGGGTTCGTATTGTCCAAGTTGAAGAATGAGTGGGTTTTTTAAAAACCGGGTGGAGCTGCAGAGTTTTTCTGCCTGCTTTCGAATGTGATCGTCGATGATTTTCAATTTTTCATCGGAATGAAGGCGTCTGTTTCTGGCGTAGTATGGGCATAGGTATGGGCAGGTGAAGGTGTGTCGGAAGCATCTGTTTTGAACGACTTCAATCTTCTTGATGAGATTGAGGGACACCGTTCCCCACACTGAAGCTGTTTAGGTCAGAGTTGGTCTGATGGATTGCCTTGAAGATCCGGAGTTTTTTGTCGGGTAGCATCGTACTAATTGGAATTGATCATCGGATAGAGCTTACCGAAGATGAATTTTCCGCGATTGGTGTCTGTGACGATACAGTGGTTTCCTCGATGCGCTAAGTTTTGAACCATTTTTCGAACTCGTTGGCGGCTTTTTGGAGTCGGGCGGTGGCAGTGGTCCGGTTCACGTACGAGATGTAGACGGCGGTGTCGTCGCCATAAAGAGAAATCTTTGTTCTCGGGTTGAGTGGGGCAAGAACTCATGAAGTTGTTGCAGAGGGACTCCTGTGGCGATGAAAAGCACGGAGGAGCGAGTGCCTTCGAGTTTGACATGAAACGTGAGTCTTTTAGGTAGAAGGTAACCAGTTGAATCGGGGCTGATTAAATGTTGGCCTGAAATTTCTTGTAGAGGAGACCTCTTGGTGCCATACTTTGTCGAAGGCTTTCGATACATCGAGCAGTACTAATCCTGTGTATTCGTGTTTGTTGAATCCTAGGGTGATGTGTTCGACCATGCGGAGGATTTGTTGGACCATGCTGTGGTCTTGTCGGAATCCGAATTGTTCGTCTTGGAGGACTGCGTTGTCGAAAATGGTTTGTTTGAAGAGCTAGTGACGATGATCCTTTCTGCGACTTTCTCTAAGGACGGGAGTAGGCTGAAGGAGCGGTAACTTTGGGGGTTTTCTGTCGTCTTGTCCTAGTTTGGGAATGACGACTACGTCGGCTAGTTTCTAATCCTTGGGGAAGCATAATATGCGAAGAGAGGCGTTGATGATACCGGTGAGAGCGGCTACTGCTTTGCGTGGCATTTCTTTGATTGATCGATTTGAAATGTCGTCGGGTCCTGGAACTTTTCTGTTCTTACGGAATTGGATGACTCGGACGACTTCGGCTATGGTGGTTGGGTCGATGTGGGCGAGATCGTCGATTGGAAGATTTCTTTCTATTCCTTTCTTTTGGGTTCATAGTTGAAAGTATCCGTTAGATTCTAATCGCAGTACGTTATCAAATTACAGCTCCGTATTTAGGATTTATTAAATGAATTATGAAGCCAGGTTCATATTTAAGAATTCCGGTTTGTTTACTAGGTTTTCTGTAATTTGATTATTTGTACTTGTGAAAGGGCGTTATTACTTATAACAAAAAAAAAGAAAGAAGAAAAAGATTAAGACATGAGGGCGGTTTACTACAACACGACAATATTTTCTCTCTCATTTAATTAGGGGATGTGCATTACGTCGGTGATAATTTTTTTAAATAGATTCAAGTTATTTTTCATTCATTTTGTTTGTCTTACCGTTTTGTAAGGTTTACTGGATATTTAAACAAAAATCACTTCACTAAAAGCTACCTATGTATTTGTTCTCTTAATTTTGTAGTTTTACTCTATTGTATCTAAAGTTTTTGCCTACAAAGTATAGCATAATTTATTATACCGCGTTTAGTATACTAATATAAAAACGAAGAAGCTGTTATACTTCGCTCTCGATAAAAATGAGTCGATGCAACGACGCACTCAATTAATGTTAACAGCTATAAAAGATAAATGCAATAGTTTTTAACCATCTATAGGGGCTACAATTTACAACGGGAATTTAACGGGCTACAATTTTGGTGCAATAATTTTTTTGAGAAACTAACCGTTTTCACAGAAATTCTGAAAATAATGAGCAAGGTGTAGGTAAAAAAAAATAAATTTCAAACTAATTTACAATATAAATTAATAATTTTATAACAATGAAATAACATATAATTAAATAACATAATATTTAATGCGCTTTATAACAATGTCGCTCAAACGTCAAACGCTACAATACGTTTTGACATTAAAACAAATAAATTATAAATCAAATTGAGAATTTTAGCAATTTTGTGAATTTATTTTTTTTTACCTACACCTTGTTCATTATTTTCAGAATTTCTGTAAAAACGGTTGGTTTCTCAAAAAAATTTATATGACTAAAGTTGTAGCCCGTTAAATTCCCAATCCGGTTTGGGCCGCCAGTTTCTTTCTAAGACGTTTCGTTTAAGAGATACGAGGTTCGCACGAAAAGTAAAAAAAATAAAACCTGAATTTTTTTAACATTTTTTTCCTTAATTTAATTTATAACTCGAAATTCGTACATTGTAGACGATAAGGGGTTATTACCTAATTTGTAGATAAACGAATGATCTTTGAGAAAGTTCTAATCCATTAAGTCTAAAAAGTCAATAATATCGGAGCTATGGCCGTTTGAAATCAGTAATTCAAAAAATTGCTTTAACGGGGGGTATCTCCAGAGGGTTTGCACTGGACAAAAATTTTATTCGAAAATTTGTCTTAGAAAAGTGTCTTCTAACACCACCTCAAAAGTTCTCCACGGTCACGGAGACACCCTGTATATTATATGCAAGTTCTTAATCTGATGACTGCTAATAAAGTTGCTTTTTCAAGCCACCCGTTTCGGCTCAAAAACAATCCAAAAAATTAACCATAAAAATTATATACAAATCACATTTCTGCATGAAGAGCAGCATATAAATTACGGCGGAAGGACCACACGGACCACACACTTGTGGAGTCGTCAAAGAGGCTATTATGTCTCCACAAAGCTGAGCGGCAAACACGCAAAACACCGCTCGAAATCTGCAGTGGAATGGGAGAGCACATCCCGCAAAACACGTGCACGACAAGCCGAACGGAGCCAAATCATTTGCCGTAGATAACTCGGCTCCCCACTCCCAAAAATTTTGAACATCATAACTCCAAGGAAGATGTTCTATTTTGAGTATGCCAAGTTCCCGATAGGAAGGAGTGACGTGGTCGCATCTACGCAGATCAAAGCAAAGACGCGGACACGAATTCTGCAGGAGCTTGCAGCCTGCGCCTATATTCCTGCGTGAGGAAACCGTAATATCGTCGTACTAGAGGTGAAGAGAGCTAAGCCTCACATTTGCTATTTTGAGATAATTAGCAAAAAGAGTTTTAAAATGTCATCTAAAATAATGTGATGTTTATATCATTCACAGATTAGCGGAATTCAATGTTAGAACAAAAAAATTACTTAGCTGTATTCACCACTATATTCTTCGTTGTTTTTTGATTGATGAGATGAAGTTCACTATATTTTTTTCAATTTTTGTGGCTTAGCTCTCTTCACGTCTACTACGACGATATACCGCTGCACGGTATTCTATGTAAGATCGTAGTACTAACAATTCACTGTCCAAGACCAGGCCCAGACTCCGAGCACAATCCACAACCCTGACGGTTGGATTACCATTCGCAACAGGCAATGTTGCAACATTTAAAGTCCTACGCACCAGCCCAGGACTACCCAAGAACAGAAGCTCCGAATTCGCGGGGTTCAGAGCCGGACTATTCGATAACGACCAAACACGTAACGATTCGAGATTGCGACTCAAAACATCTATCGCAGTGTCAATGTTCGAAGGCTAACATGACACGTGTATTCGAGAATCATCAGCATAAAGATCGAGAGAGAAATCTGGATCCACTATTCTCCCCAAATCGGTCGTATATAATATGAATAACAGTGGGGCAAGAATGCTTCCCTACGGAACACCACGAGAAATACTCAACGGCCGAGAAACATTTCCCGCCAACTCAACCACCTGTGATCTATCACGCAAATAATCCTCCAACCACCTATAGAGTGACTCGTCACAGCCATAATGGTGTAGTTTGGTTAAAAGACGATCAGGCATAGCCGAGTCAAAGGTCTTAGAATAGTCAAGAAGCACCAAATAAGATGACTTCATCAGAACGAACGACTGATGAAGCAATATCCGAGGTGAGCCGCAACAAAGAGGTTCACAGTACTGTGGTGGAATCTAAAACCAGACTGGGCAGGCGACCAAACATGGTGGAGTGCCAAATGCTCACATAAAGCATCTCCAATGAAAGACTCCGCTATCTTTGCAAAGGGCATAAAATGGTAATATGACGGACATGAGAGGGCTCCACGGCCATTAGAAACTTGAAAACGGTCTGAAACGTGATGGCTTCCAGATAGATGGCACCTCTCCGGTTCTAAAAGAAAAATTTAACAAGTTGCAGATCACCTCACTGCAAAACGGAAGTACGAGCCTCAACATACGAAGGCTGATACCATCAGGACCAAGAGCATTGGAGCTATATTTGGAAATTCAAAATATAAATTGAAAATAAATGATTATTTGGGTGCATCGAACTTATAACCAATTGATTTTACAAATGTGACGTTATAGTACAATTTAAAATTATAACTAATTTCAGTGGTGAAACGAAATTCAATAATTTTAAATTACTTTACAGTGTATAATGTGTTTTCTAATGTGCACTCTTACACAATACTTACAGTGTATTTTATTTGTGATGATTATCTTCAACACATTTTAGTTTTAAAAAGTGTGTGCACTTCTTCGGTATTCAAAAATTTTGATACGGTTTATTATATCGGATTACATTACTTAAACCGCGCATCCATCCATGATATTTAGTGTGATAATAATTTTCAGCCATAATTTTTATAACAAATAACAAACATTTTAATAATTTTTTTGATTTTAGGTACTTAAATATTTTATTTATAATTTGTTTTTAAAAATTTATTTATAAATTATTTCATATCTATTCTATTATGTAAATTTATAGTGTTTCTTTTCCTGTTGTATATTTCATGTTTAATATCGTAATTTTCATTTCTAGCAGTAGAATAATATAGAATGTCGATTTTAGTATAATTAATATTACGATTTAATTTATTTGACTTGCACAATAATACAAAAACTGTTTTAGTTTTAATCACATCTGCAATTAAAAGACGTAAAATTGCCACCAAGTAAACAAATCAAGGAAAATGGTAACCTTATGCAGATTTAAAAACCAGGAGGATGCAGCGCGCAGATACCACAAAACACCGATGTAAAGTTCAGCTGGTAACAATTAATTAATTTTTTTAATAATTTTTTATTTTAAATCTTAAAATTTTGTTTCAGAAATTACATCTGTGTAAGGATTTGTGAGCCTACCTACTTGAAAAAATAGGAATGTAAAGGTGGATTCTCCGCTTTAACCTTTTTCGATGGTGAAAAACCAGGTTAACACAGGAAAACCCCGTCGTCGAAGTTCAGGTGGACGGAAAAATTTAGGTAAGAATTAGTTTATTTTTTAAACAATTTTTATTTTAAATTTATGTTTTATGTTCCAGAAATTACATCTGTGTATGGGTTTGATGATGCGACCTACCTGAAAGAAGGGAATGCCAAGGTGCATTCTCAGCTTTAAATTTCTTCGTGGTCGAAAAACCAGGATAACACAGGAAAACCCCGTCGTGGAAATTCAGGTGGACAGAAAAATTTAGGTAAGAATTAATATATTTTTTAAACAATTTTTATTTTAAAATTTATGTGTTCTGTTCCAGAAATTACATCTGTGTATGGGTTTGCTGATGCGACCTACCTGAAGGAAGGGATTGTAAAGGTGCATTCTCAGCTTTAAACTTCTTCGTGGTCGAAGAACCAGGATAACACTGGAAAACCCCGTCGTCGAAGTTCAGGTGGACGGAAAAATTTAGGTAAGAATTAATTTATTTTTTAAACAATTTTTATTTTAAATTTATGTTTTATGTTCCAGAAATTACATCTGTGTAGGGATTTGATGATGCGACCTACCTGAAAGAAGGGAATGCCAAGGTGCATTCTCAGCTTTAAACTTCTTCGATGGCGAAAAACCAGGTTAACACAGGAAAACCCCGTCGTGGAAATTCAGGTGGACGGAAAAAATTTGGTAAGAATTAATTTATTTTTTAAACAATTTTTATTTTAATTATTTATTTTATGTTCCAGAAATTACATCTGTGTAGGGATTTGATGATGCGACCTACTTGAAAAGAAGGGAATGTAAAGGTGCATTCTCAGCTTTAAGCTTCTTCGTGGTCGAAAAACTAGGATAACGAAGGTAAACCACGTCGTCGAAGTTCAGGTGAACGGAAAAATTTAGGTAAGAATTAATTTATTTTTTAAACAACTTTTATTTTAATTATTTGTTTTATGTTCCAGAAATTACATCTGTGTAGGGATTTGATGATGCGACCTACCTGAAAGAAGGGAATGCCAAGTTGCATTCTCAGCTTTAAACTTCTTCGATGGCGAAAAACGAAGTTAACACAGGAAAACCCCGTCGTCGTAGTTCAGGTGGACGGAAAAATTTAGGTAAAAATTAATTTATTTTTTAAACAATTTTTATTTTAAATTTATGTTTTATGTTCCAGAAATTACATTATCTGTGTAGGGATTTGATGATGCGACCTACCGGAAAGAAGGGAATGCAAAGTTGCATTCTCAGCTTTAAACTTCTTCGATGGCGAAAAACCAGTTTAACACAGGAAAACCCCGTCGTCGAAGTTCAGGTGGACGGAAAAATTTAGGTAAAAATTAATTTATTTTTTAAACAATTTTTATTTTAAATTTATATTTTATGTTCCAGAAATTACATTATCTGTGTAGGGATTTGATGATGCGACCTACCTGAAAGAAGGGAATGCCAAATTGCATTCTCAGCTTTAAACTTCTTCGATGGCGAAAAACCAGGTTAACACAGGAAAACCCCGTCGTGGAAATTCAGGTGGACGGAAAAAATTTGGTAAGAATTAATTTATTTTTTAAACAATTTTTATTTTAATTATTTGTTTTATGTTCCAGAAATTACATTTGTGTAAGGATTTGATGATTCGACCTACCTGAAAGAAGGGAATGCCAAGTTGCATTCTCAGCTTTAAACTTCTTCGATGGCGAAAAACCAGGTTAACACAAGAAAACCCCGTCGTCGAAGTTCAGGTGGACGGAAAAATTTAGGTAAAAATTAATTTATTTTTTAAACAATTTTTATTTTAAATTTATGTTTTATGTTCCAGAAATTACATCTGTGTATGGATTTGCTGATGCGACCTACCTGAAGGAAGAGATTGTAAAGGTGCATTCTCAGCTTTAAACTTCTTCGTGGTCGAAGAACCAGGATAACACTGGAATACCCCTTCGTCGAAGTTCAGGTGGACGGAAAAATTTAGGTAAAAATTAATTTATTTTTTAAACAATTCTTATTTTAAATTTATGTTTAATGTTCCAGTAATTACATCTGTGTAGGGATTTGATGAGCCTACCTACCTGAAAAGATGGGAATGTAAAGGTAGATTCTCCGCTTTAAACTTCTTCGATGGCGAAGAACCAGGATAGCACAAGAAAGCTCCGTCGTCGAAGTTCAGGTGGACGGAAAAATTTAAGTAAGAATGAATTTATTTTTTAAACAATTTTTATTTTAAATATTTGTTTTATGTTCCAGAAATTACATCTGTGTAGCGATTTGATGATCCTACCTACTTGGAAAGAAGTGAATATAAAGTTGCATTCTCCGCTGAGTACTTTTTGACCGCGGAAGATTCAGGATAACACGGGAGGAAAGTCGAAAAAATTTAGGTAAGGATTAGGTTAGAGCTAATGTCATACATTAATATCGATTGATTTTTATTAAATTGTATTTCCAGGAATTAATATTGGTGTTAACGAGTAAGGTACATGCACCGTGGTTCAATGGCGCAAGATCCAGAACCTGTATTCAAGTGGAGTACTCCGAACGACGATGCGATGCGAATTTGGATATAACTGGTGAGCATTGATGGCGATGCAGTCTTAGGTAAGAGATAATTTGATTTATTTAAATTTAAAACGCTAATTTAGAAATTTCGTTCCAGCAATTACATTTCCAGCGAGAAGAAGATCCCGCCCACTTATAAGTTTCAGTGCCTTGACTGAAGGATTCTAATCTTGGATACAAGTATCTTCCGAAGACAATGGTTATACGATCGGAGAAACTTAAATAAGAGCAAACTCCTCTATTAATATTCTTAGGTACTAATTTAGATATTTTATTCCAGACTTTACATCTCCAGGGAGAGAAAAATATTACATATACTTGAAAGGAATCAAGTAGAGGAGCTGCGTTAAGCGGCGGCGGGACTCTGATCCCGTATGCCACCGGTGTGTGTACACATAATTAGTAGATTCGGTTTGGATAATTTAGGTAACAGAAATTTATGAATTTATTAAATTTGTTGATTGTAAATTTCTAAAATTTCTTCCAGGAATTACAACTACAGGGAGAGACGAAGATCGCGTCCACTTGGAGAGAAATAAATTGCGAATTGCAGTTAAAAAACTCGTGAACGATGTTCACCTGGGCGGGAGAGGCTAGGTACTGGCAAGTTCTTTTAATTGATATTGTTAATTGTGATTTTCAGGAATTAATTATGTAGCAAACTAAGCAAATTTCAACCACTTGTAAGTATATTTACAATTGGTTACGACTGGTAAATACAGTGGACCATATGTCCATCAGGACGTGGGAAGAACTTGGTTAAAAGCGAATCCGTTTTATTCTTAATGTTATTTAATGATTTAGAACATTATTTTCAGGAATTTCAATGCAGCTAGAAATGAATTTCGTATCCACTTGGTGAATATATAAATAGAGAAGCTGCGACACAAGTGAACCCTGGAAGACGATTTTCAGGTGGTGGGAACAGTTTGGTTAAGAATAAATTTTTTTAATCAAAATTCTTAATTTCTTATCTTTCCTATTTTTATTATTTCCTAAATATCGTATTATTGTTTATTTTTAATTTAGATTACTGCCACCTGGAAATATGCAAGCGGAATGCATACATCGGGATGTAATTGTGGAAGGATGTTATCACAGGACAACCGAGAACGGGGTTCACCGGGTGCATATAACTTGGGTAAGAGAAAATTTGTTTTATTAATATTCTTAGTTAATATTTTAGAAATATTATTTCAGGAATTACAAGTGCAGCGAGAAAAGAAGATTCCATCCACCGAGAGGGATACAAATGGTTTATCCCTGGAATCGACCACCAGGAATAAAATCTGGGAAACTCACCACGACGGATTGATTTCACAGCAAAAATTTTATTAGTTTGTAAGGTAACGAATGAACTTGGGTTAGATTATTATTGATTAGTGTAATTATTATTCTTAACTTATTAATATTTTTATTTGTATGTTTTTTGAGTGTTGTTATTTATTTGCATCATGTTTACGTTGTTTATGAGTCAGACATTAATTCTGGATCGAGCAATATATTTGATACATTTGCAAATGCAATATTTCAGTGTGCGTATTCGAGTCGAACCGTGAAGTCGATGTCCACCAGCTCCAACGATACTTACCAGGTAAGAACCATGGCTATGCTCATTAAAATTTTTAATTACTAAATCTGTACAATTTCTGTTCCACATAGGAAATTATGGGATTACGAAGATGACATCGAAAAAACTCGGAATAATAAATTTTTTTTCGGTAGAAATCCAGATTTGTAGTATGTTGGTTTGGTGAATTAATTACTTAGTCCAACTTTTAGATATCTAATTAATTTTACGTAAGTTATTTGCAATGCTACCATTAGTAACTTGTTCGTTCTAGGTTGACCAAGTTTCCGGAATGTGGTGAAACAGAAATAGGAAGGACCGACGCCGATCAATCCCCACGAACGCAGATAGATAATCGAGGCAACGAGACTTGAAAGGTAAGAATAAATTAATTTGTATAATATTTTTAATTACTAATGTAAAAAGTAATTTCAGTGATTTCAACTTGGAACGGAATAAAACAAAGATTGTTACGCCCTTGGGTACGACAGGAGAACAAGAAGAAAATGGCATCACCTGGAATGAATTCGAGTGCCAGTACCGACCGTCGATACTGGAAGAAAGAAAACCGGAAAGACGATGTCCAGCAGGTCTCAGAACTTATCGGGTAAGTACACCAGGTTAAAGCAACTTGGGTAATAGCATATTCGATTTATTAATAATGGTAATCATAGTTTTTATTCCAGAAATTACTACTGGATCCAGAGAAGAAGACGCCCGCCCTTGTTGGAAGGATTAAAGTGGAGAAGTTGCGTGCAGCTATCATCACATATTCACCACCAGGAGGACCAAACTTTGGTAAGTGCAAATTATGACTAATAATGTGGTTAATTATTCATTTAGGAAATATTTCCAGGAATTTATGCAGCAAACAAAGAAGATCCACCACCTGGAAAGTGGAAAAAAGTGGAGCAGGAAATTGGTCTTTCTTCATATAGGAAGAATCTTAGAGGCGGGATCGACAGATAGCAGCCGAACCACCGAAGATCGCAGATTCACCACGATTCGGACGACGGTGGATTAGAAGACATCTAATTAAGGATCGCCGTCGACGATGGTGGGAGACGGCGCGGCGTCGGTCGATAAGGTAGTAGTTAAAGTTAGTTTTTTAATTTTGCATGGATGCAAATGGCGGAACGACGAGAATTCAGCGAAATATTTTGGCAAATTTGAAAGTTGGGATATTTTATTTTTTAGAGCGCTACCGAGGCAGCATAGAGTCGGACAGGAGTAGCGAACCTGAATTTGCCTGTCCCCATTTTGATTTGCTGTAGATTTGCTTTGCCGGTACGTTAGATTTTTTCGGTGTAGTAATTAATCAGCTTTTTGGTAGTAGGGCCCCAGTGGTCCTTGGGTTGGTGTGAGAAGGTATCCCACCTTCATTTAAATGTAGCTATAGCAGTGAGGACGTGGAATAGCGGGTCCCCCTCGCGATTGCGTGTAGTATAAACACTGCATCTTTTGCTGCAGAAACTACAAAAAAATTAACTTTCGAATTTCCGTGCGGAAACATAAATTGTTAGGTTGTTTATTTTCATTTTATGCGCAATTAGGAATTAGACTGTATATAATACGAGATTAGTTACCCGACCCGGACCCGCTATTGGGGTTTGTCATAAAAAATGCTACGTACACGTGTAGTAGCATAGGATATCCCCGCCGTCGTGACCCCAATGTACACGTAACACCAGTTCGGCCCCGATAAACCTTTTTCGAGTACAAGCCGTGTGCCGCCACTGTTGTCAGGTTACCAAAAGGTGCAACCGAACCTAGTTGGCCTAGTAAGCCGCAATCGTATAAACGGTTCGGTTGGGCGGCTGTAGATGCCAAAGCGTACTCGGAAGATGTAAAATTAGTATTAGTAAAATTGATGCAGAATTGGATAGATAAAATGGACTATGGGCTTAATTCCAAACGATTTAGGAATAATTTACGACTTTTTTTTTATTTATTTTGAAGTTTCGAATTTTTACGTGCTCGACCTAAAAAAAAGCTGCTCCAGTGTGGAGCCGGCCTTAGTTGACTGTCGGCTATGCAGCTACTAACATTTGATAAATGTATTTTAAATTGGATTTCGTTAATTGTAGCCGAATTTAACTTAAAACAGCCATCTGCGTCTTTGGAGATCTGTAATTTTCGAGTTCTGGATATCCCAGCGATTTTTTTTGTTGTACTCGGAAATTTGGGCTTCTCTGGATCGATAAATTTCGAGTTCCGAGTATGTGAAGAATTTTTTTTATGACTGCAGGGACTCTGAAATTCACTGCCATTTCATAGTGCAATTTATGACCGAAAATAACTGTAAAAAATAAAAGTAGGTGTTGGGCTGGGCAAGGGGGGCAAACTTTATGGAAACAACTTATTTCTTACGGTTTTAGGGACTTTTTACGCCAACTTGTGAAGGATCCATAAATTTTAATGTTTGTAATTTGTAATTGTTTGTAATCTACCATAGTTTGGTTTCCTAGTAATCCCCAGGCGGGCGTTCTAAGTCCGGTTGTCCTCTTGTTAAATTCTTACAACCGGCGGTTCGGGGACCGAACGTCGGTTAAACATTGGCTAACTTGTTGGGGCTAAGGGGACCGAGAGTGTGTTTACCAAGGCATAAAATCGCGGTGGGAATCCTCCCGAACTACTTCAAGCCGTACTTGGCCCGAGGGGACTTGGAGTACGGGCCTAGGTTTCCAAAACGCAGGGCCGTGTAATTAGTGCACCCAAAGGCCCTGCGCGCGTTTAGTTAGCTAACATGTATTATTAGGAACCCCGGAAACCTACGCTCGCTTTTGGGATCCTCTTTGAAAGCAACCGTTACTGACGGTTACTTATGTAGTACTGTGTACATTACTTAAAGCCGCTGGTCGGTTACCGTTGGTAGCGGTGGGCTCGTTATTTGGGTCGCGTGATATAAGATGTTTTAGTGCGTCACCGGCAAATCCGCTTATCAACATTGGGCGGGCAAACATCGAGCGTACGGCAGTCGATTCGCACCCCGGACTGCAGGAAATATTAGGTACGCCAATTTTACGCGACTTGTTTTTTTCTAGCTCGATTAATTTCGACGTTTGTTCTAGGCTGTCGTATCGCACAATCGGATTGCTTCAGGTCCGAGGATTAGGGGCCACCCTCTTTTGGGAAGATAGAAATTTCGTGGCCAACTTTAGGTAAATAAAAAAACTTTTTGATTAGCATGTGATTTATTAACTTAAACATTTATTTGCTCTAGGTTTTTCGTATGGTAATTACGGAACCAGATTACAAAGTGAACTTGGGTGAGTACAAATTTACTTTATTAATTTCTTATTTTACTAAGTAAGTTATTTTGTTTCAGGTGTTTTCAACTTGCATAAAGTGACGCAGTAGTTGATCAGAATGAAGAGACAAAGGAAGAAATTGCGGACGCTCAGAAGCACAGTAGAGAAGTTGCGGTTTCCGGTTATCACAGGTGAAAGACGAAGTTGGAGTACTCCGGACACCCATAAAGGGGTTGTTGGCGGTATCGGCGAAGGGGGAGGAACTCTGTTCCCACCTTGATCAAAGGGTAATAAGCATGGTGAGCATAATCATCGGGTACAAGGCCGAGGGTAACCTCGAATAGGTATGTATCGCCGAGGTGTACTTCGATGATGATCGTCGAAGTGCTTCTCGGAATTTGTTCTGCGGGGTACTTCGGAGATTCATCGTTGAGTACACCAAGGGGATACGGCCCAGTGATCCGCCTAGGGGTCGCTTCGCCGAGATCAACCCACGGGCGGATCCCAACAGTTCGCCGCGGGGATAAGTCCCCTTATGGCGTCCTACAGGGATCCACCGGGGAGGAAGTTCTCGGACTTGAGTCCCAAGGCGGAATACACTGAAGGGGCCAACCCTCCATCCAGGTGGGCTGTGAACACCTGCGGAGGAGGGATAAGCCGGCGAGACCGGAGGACGGCCGGTGTCGGGGGAAAGGAGGACGGCCGGTGTCGGGGAAATAAGGGGACACCGAGGCCGGAGGGAATAAGGAGGAAAGCGGGGAGGGGAAATTGCGGCAAGAAAATTAAAGCCCAAAAGGGGCGAGGGGTAAAGGGCGGAAAGGGGTAGAGGGACGTAAGGGGTAAAGGGGGTGAGGGGTAGAGGGACGTAAGGGGTAAAGGGGGGTGAGGGGTAGAGGGACGTAAGGGGTAAAGGGGGGGTGAGGGGTAGAGGGACGTAAGGGGCAAAGAGGGGTGAGGGGTAGAGGGACGTAAGGGGTAAAGGGGGGTGAGGGGTAGTGGGACGTAAGGGGTAAAGGGGGGTGAGGGGTAGAGGGACGTAAGGGGAAAAGGGGGGTGAGGGGTAGAGGGACGTAAGGGGCAAAGGGGGGTGAGGGGTAGAGGGACGTAAGGGGCAAAGGGGGGTGAGGGGTAGAGGGACGTAAGGGGCAAAGGGGGGTGAGGGGTAGAGGGACGTAAGGGGCAAAGGGGGTGAGGGGTAGAGGGACGTAAGGGGCAAAGGGGGGGAACACCGTGGTGTTAGGTAGGAACAAAGTTCCCCCTTCTTTCGAAGTCAGGAGAGAACAGAGTTCCCCCTTCTTTCGAACTCAGGAGAGAACAGAGTTCCCCCTTCTTTCGAAGTCAGGAGAGAACAGAGTTCCCCCTTCTTCCGAAGTCAGGAGAGAACAGAGTTCCCCCTTCTTCCGAAGTAAGGAGAGAACGGAGTTCCCCCTTCTTTCGAAGTCAGGTGGGAACAGTGTTCCCTCCCTATACACCATGGAACACCCCTGGTATTGCCCAGGGGTGCTTCTTACCCTTAAATCAAGGTGGGAACAAAGTTCCTCCCCCTTCGCCGATACCGCAAACCCCTACTTTTTATATTTTGAGGGGTTGGCCCTACACACAACATGGAACACCCCCTTATATGCAAAAGGGTGCTTATTACCCTATGATCAAGGTGGGAACAGAGTTCCTCCCCCTTCGCCGATACCACCAAACCCCCCTTTTGTATATTTTGAAGGGTTGGCCACCTTTGATCCAAGACCTGAGTCCTGGGTATTCCGGCTTCTTCACTTGTATTCTTGCTGGCAGGTGGTAACATCTTCCTTCGCTGTACATACAACTCCTGAAATAAATACATCGAATTTACTAATAACAAATTTTAACAAAACTTATTTGTTCTTACCTAAATCCATCCGGTTTGGTGAACCTGCAACTTCGTCCTTCACCTGTGATAACCGGGACCCGCAAATTCTCCACTATGCTGCTTCCGGGCGGCTGTAATTTCTTCTTTTGCGTTCGTTCTGGTACTACATGGAACAAAATAACTAAATTAATAAAAAAATTTAATAAAACATAATTTGTTCTCACCGAAGTTCCTCGGGAATGATTAACCTACATCTTCGGGATTGACATGCTGGATTCGCAATCAGCATCCTCCTCCTGTGCATCCAAACAATTGCAAATTATACCAAGCCTGCAGATAATATCACATGTAACAAAATATGTAAACTAGACAAAAAATTAAAAAAGTAAACTTGTTCTTACCCAAGTCTCGCCGGAACAGTTTTCCTACAACTTGGGTGTTCTTCTGCCACATCCCATGCCTGCATCTTTCCCGCAGACATCTGTATGCAAATTACATATTTCTTGGTATCCACACACCACCGGTGGATGGCCTAACCTAGATCATCCTATCCCGTTCGGGTTGTATTCTCTGCAATCAAACTTATAATAATTAGAAATTAAATATATTAAAAAAATGCATTAATTAAACTTAAAATAAAAATCGTTTAAAAAATAAATTAATACTTACCTAAATTTTTCCGCCCACCTGAACTTCGACGACGGGGTTTTCTTCTATTATCCTGGTTCTTCGCCATCGAAGAAGTTTAATGCGGAGAATCCACCTTTACATTCCCATCTTTTCAGGTAGGTAGGCTCATCAAATCTCTACACAGATGTAATTTCTGTTACATAAAAAATAATTTAAAATAAAAATTGTTTAAAAAATAAATTAATTCTTACCTAAATTTTACCGTCCACCTGAACTTCGACGAAGGGGTATTCCAGTGTTATCCTGGTTCTTCGACCACGAAGAAGCTTAAAGCTGAGAATGCACCTTTACATTCCCTTCTTTTCAAGTAGGTAGGATCATCAAATCCCTACACAGATGTAATTTCTGGAACATAAAACAAATAATTAAAATAAAAATTGTTTAAAAAATAAATTAATTTTTACCTAAATTTTTCCGTCCACCTGAACTTCGACGAAGGGGTATTCCAGTGTTATCCTGGATCTTCGACCACGAAGAAGTTTAAAGCTGAGAATGCAACTTGGCATTCCCTTCTTTCAGGTAAGTCGCATCATCAAATCCCTACACAGATGTAATTTCTGTTACATAAAAAATAATTTAAAATAAAAATTGTTTAAAAAATAAATTAATTCTTACCTAAATTTTTCCATCCACCTGAACTTCGACCATGGGGTTTTCTTCTGTTATCTTGGTTCTTCGCCATCGAAGAAGTTTAAAGCGGAGAATCCACCTTTACATTCCCATCTTTTCAGGTAGGTAGGCTCATCAAATGCTTACACAGATGTAATTTCTGGAACATAAAACAAAAATTTAAAATAAAAATTGTTTAAAAAATAAATTAATTCTTACCTAAATTTTTCCGTCCACCTAAACTTCGACGACGGGGTTTTCCTGCGTTAACCTGGTTTTTCGCCATCGAAGAAGTTTAAAGCTGAGAATGCAACTTGGCAATTCCTTCTTTCAGGTAGGTCGCATCATCAAATCCCTACACAGATAATGTAATTTCTGAAACATAAAACATAAATTTAAAATAAAAATTGCTTAAAAAATAAATTAATTTTTATCTAAATTTTTCCGTCCACCTGAACTACGACGACGGGGTTTTCCTGTGTTAACCTGGTTTTTCGCCATCGAAGAAGTTTAAAGCTGAGAATGCACCTTTACATTCCCTTCTTTTCAAGTAGGTCGCATCATCAAATCCCTACACAGATGTAATTTCTGGAACATAAAACAATTAATTAAAATAAAAATTGTTTAAAAAATAAATTAATTCTTACCAAATTTTTTCCGTCCACCTGAATTTCTACGACGGGGTTTTCCTGTGTTAACCTGGTTTTTCGCCATCGAAGAAGTTTAAAGCTGAGAATGCACCTTTACAATCTCTTCGTTCAGGTAGGTCGCATCAGCAAATCCATACACAGATGTAATTTCTGGAACATAAAACATAAATTTAAAATAAAAATTGTTTAAAAAATAAATTACTTTTTACCTAAATTTTTCCGTCCACCTGAACTTCGACGACGGGGTTTTCTTGTGTTAACCTGGTTTTTCGCCATCGAAGAAGTTTAAAGCTGAGAATGCAACTTGGCATTCCCTTCTTTCAGATAGGTCGCATCATCAAATCCCTACACAGATGTAATTTCTGGAACATAAAACAAATAATTAAAATAAAAATTGTTTAAAAAATAAATTAATTTTTACCTAAATTTTTCCGTCCACCTGAACTTCGACGAAGGGGTATTCCAGTGTTATCCTGGATCTTCGACCACGAAGAAGTTTAAAGCTGAGAATGCAACTTGGCATTCCCTTCTTTCAGGTAAGTCGCATCATCAAATCCCTACACAGATGTAATTTCTGTTACATAAAAAATAATTTAAAATAAAAATTGTTTAAAAAATAAATTAATTCTTACCTAAATTTTTCCATCCACCTGAACTTCGACCATGGGGTTTTCTTCTGTTATCTTGGTTCTTCGCCATCGAAGAAGTTTAAAGCGGAGAATCCACCTTTACATTCCCATCTTTTCAGGTAGGTAGGCTCATCAAATGCTTACACAGATGTAATTTCTGGAACATAAAACAAAAATTTAAAATAAAAATTGTTTAAAAAATAAATTAATTCTTACCTAAATTTTTCCGTCCACCTAAACTTCGACGACGGGGTTTTCCTGCGTTAACCTGGTTTTTCGCCATCGAAGAAGTTTAAAGCTGAGAATGCAACTTGGCAATTCCTTCTTTCAGGTAGGTCGCATCATCAAATCCCTACACAGATAATGTAATTTCTGAAACATAAAACATAAATTTAAAATAAAAATTGCTTAAAAAATAAATTAATTTTTATCTAAATTTTTCCGTCCACCTGAACTACGACGACGGGGTTTTCCTGTGTTAACCTGGTTTTTCGCCATCGAAGAAGTTTAAAGCTGAGAATGCACCTTTACATTCCCTTCTTTTCAAGTAGGTCGCATCATCAAATCCCTACACAGATGTAATTTCTGGAACATAAAACAATTAATTAAAATAAAAATTGTTTAAAAAATAAATTAATTCTTACCAAATTTTTTCCGTCCACCTGAATTTCTACGACGGGGTTTTCCTGTGTTAACCTGGTTTTTCGCCATCGAAGAAGTTTAAAGCTGAGAATGCAACTTGGCATTCCCTTCTTTCAGGTAAGTCGCATCATCAAATCCCTACACAGATGTAATTTCTGGTACATAAAAAATAATTTAAAATAAAAATTGTTTAAAAAATAAATTAATTCTTACCTAAATTTTTCCGTCCACCTGAACTTCGACGAAGGGGTATTCCTGTGTTATCCTGGTTCTTCGACCACGAAGAAGTTTAAAGCTGAGAATGCACCTTTACAATCTCTTCGTTCAGGTAGGTCGCATCAGCAAATCCATACACAGATGTAATTTCTGGAACATAAAACATAAATTTAAAATAAAAATTGTTTAAAAAATAAATTACTTTTTACCTAAATTTTTCCGTCCACCTGAACTTCGACGACGGGGTTTTCTTGTGTTAACCTGGTTTTTCGCCATCGAAGAAGTTTAAAGCTGAGAATGCAACTTGGCATTCCCTTCTTTCAGATAGGTCGCATCATCAAATCCCTACACAGATGTAATTTCTGGAACATAAAACAAATAATTAAAATAAAAATTGTTTAAAAAATAAATTAATTCTTACCAAATTTTTTCCGTCCACCTGAATTTCCACGACGGGGTTTTCCTGTGTTATCCTGGTTTTTCGACCACAAAGAAATTTAAAGCTGAGAATGCACCTTGGCATTCCCTTCTTTCAGGTAGGTCGCATCATCAAACCCATACACAGATGTAATTTCTGGAACATAAAACATAAATTTAAAATAAAAATTGTTTAAAAAATAAATTAATTCTTACCTAAATTTTTCCGTCCACCTGAACTTCGACGACGGGGTTTTCCTGTGTTAACCTGGTTTTTCGCCATCGAAGAAGTTTAAAGCTGAGAATGCAACTTGGCATTCCCTTCTTTCAGGTAGGTCGCATCATCAAATCCCTACACAGATGTAATTTCTGGTACATAAAAAATAATTTAAAATAAAAATTGTTTAAAAAATAAATTAATTCTTACCTAAATTTTTCCGTCCACCTGAATTTCCACGACGGAGTTTTCCTGTGTTAACCTGGTTTTTCGCCATCGAAGAAGTTTAAAGCTGAGAATGCAACTTTGCATTCCCTTCTTTCAGGTAGGTCGCATCATCAAATCCCTACACAGATAATGTAATTTCTGGAACATAAAACATAAATTTAAAATAAAAATTGTTTAAAAAATAAATTACTTTTTACCTAAATTTTTCCGTCCACCTGAACTTCGACGACGGGGTTTTCTTGTGTTAACCTGGTTTTTTGCCATCGAAGAAGTTTAAAGCTGAGAATGCAACTTGGCATTCCCTTCTTTCAGATAGGTCGCATCATCAAATCCCTACACAGATGTAATTTCTGGAACATAAAACAAATAATTAAAATAAAAATTGTTTAAAAAATAAATTAATTCTTACCAAATTTTTTCCGTCCACCTGAATTTCCACGACGGGGTTTTCCTGTGTTATCCTGGTTTTTCGACCACGAAGAAATTTAAAGCTGAGAATGCACCTTGGCATTCCCTTCTTTCAGGTAGGTCGCATCATCAAACCCATACACAGATGTAATTTCTGGAACATAAAATAAATAATTAAAATAAAAATTGTTTAAAAAATAAATTAATTCTTACCAAATTTTTTCCGTCCACCTGAATTTCCACGACGGGGTTTTCCTGTGTTAACCTGGTTTTTCGCCATCGAAGAAGTTTAAAGCTGAGAATGCAACTTTGCATTCCCTTCTTTCAAGTAGGTCGCATCATCAAATCCCTACACAGATAATGTAATTTCTGGAACATAAAACATAAATTTAAAATAAAAATTGTTTAAAAAATAAATTAATTCTTACCTAAATTTTTCCGTCCACCTGAACTTCGACGAAGGGGTATTCCTGTGTTATCCTGGTTCTTCGACAACGAAGAAGTTTAAAGCTGAGAATGCACCTTTACAATCTCTTCCTTCAGGTAGGTCGCATCAGCAAATCCATACACAGATGTAATTTCTGGAACATAAAACATAAATTTAAAATAAAAATTGTTTAAAAAATAAATTAATTTTTACCTAAATTTTTCCGTCCACCTGAACTTCGACGACGGGGTTTTCTTGTGTTAACCTGGTTTTTCGCCATCGAAGAAGTTTAAAGCTGAGAATGCAACTTGGCATTCCCTTCTTTCAGGTAGGTCGCATCATCAAATCCCTACACAGATGTAATTTCTGGAACATAAAACATAAATTTAATATAAAAATTGTTTAAAAAATAAACTAATTCTTACCTAAATTTTTCCGTCCACCTGAACTTCGACGACGGGGTTTTCCTGTGTTAACCTGGTTTTTCACCATCGAAAAAGGTTAAAGCGGAGAATCCACCTTTACATTCCTATTTTTTCAAGTAGGTAGGCTCACAAATCCTTACACAGATGTAATTTCTGAAACAAAATTTTAAGATTTAAAATAAAAAATTATTAAAAAAATTAATTAATTGTTACCAGCTGAACTTTACATCGGTGTTTTGTGGTATCTGCGCGCTGCATCCTCCTGGTTTTTAAATCTGCATAAGGTTACCATTTTCCTTGATTTGTTTACTTGGTGGCAATTTTACGTCTTTTAATTGCAGATGTGATTAAAACTAAAACAGTTTTTGTATTATTGTGCAAGTCAAATAAATTAAATCGTAATATTAATTATACTAAAATCGACATTCTATATTATTCTACTGCTAGAAATGAAAATTACGATATTAAACATGAAATATACAACAGGAAAAGAAAGACTATAAATTTACATAATAGAATAGATATGAAATAATTTATAAATAAATTTTTAAAAACAAATTATAAATAAAATATTTAAGTACCTAAAATCAAAAAAATTATTAAAATGTTTGTTATTTGTTATAAAAATTATGGCTGAAAATTATTATCACACTAAATATCATGGATGGATGCGCGGTTTAAGTAATGTAATCCGATATAATAAACCGTATCAAAATTTTTGAATACCGAAGAAGTGCACACACTTTTTAAAACTAAAATGTGTTGAAGATAATCATCACAAATAAAATACACTGTAAGTATTGTGTAAGAGTGCACATTAGAAAACACATTATACACTGTAAAGTAATTTAAAATTATTGAATTTCGTTTCACCACTGAAATTAGTTATAATTTTAAATTGTACTATAACGTCACATTTGTAAAATCAATTGGTTATAAGTTCGATGCACCCAAATAATCATTTATTTTCAATTTATATTTTGAATTTCCAAATATAGCTCCAATGCTCTTGGTCCTGATGGTATCAGCCTTCGTATGTTGAGGCTCGTACTTCCGTTTTGCAGTGAGGTGATCTGCAACTTGTTAAATTTTTCTTTTAGAACCGGAGAGGTGCCATCTATCTGGAAGCCATCACGTTTCAGACCGTTTTCAAGTTTCTAATGGCCGTGGAGCCCTCTCATGTCCGTCATATTACCATTTTATGCCCTTTGCAAAGATAGCGGAGTCTTTCATTGGAGATGCTTTATGTGAGCATTTGGCACTCCACCATGTTTGGTCGCCTGCCCAGTCTGGTTTTAGACTCCACCACAGTACTGTGAACCTCTTTGTTGCGGCTCACCTCGGATATTGCTTCATCAGTCGTTCGTTCTGATGAAGTCATCTTATTTGGTGCTTCTTGACTATTCTAAGACCTTTGACTCGGCTATGCCTGATCGTCTTTTAACCAAACTACACCATTATGGCTGTGACGAGTCACTCTATAGGTGGTTGGAGGATTATTTGCGTGATAGATCACAGGTGGTTGAGTTGGCGGGAAATGTTTCTCGGCCGTTGAGTATTTCTCGTGGTGTTCCGTAGGGAAGCATTCTTGCCCCACTGTTATTCATATTATATACGACCGATTTGGGGAGAATAGTGGATCCAGATTTCTCTCTCGATCTTTATGCTGATGATTCTCGAATACACGTGTCATGTTAGCCTTCGAACATTGACACTGCGATAGATGTTTTGAGTCGCAATCTCGAATCGTTACGTGTTTGGTCGTTATCGAATGGTCCGGCTCTGAACCCCGCGAATTCGGAGCTTCTGTTCTTGGGTAGTCCTGGGCTGGTGCGTAGGACTTTAAATGTTGCAACATTGCCTGTTGCGAATGGTAATCCAACCGTCAGGGTTGTGGATTGTGCTCGGAGTCTGGGCCTGGTCTTGGACAGTGAATTGTTAGTACTACGATCTTACATAGAATACCGTGCAGCGGTATATTACGGTTTCCTCACGCAGGAATATAGGCGCAGGCTGCAAGCTCTTGCAGAATTCGTGTCCGCGTCTTTGCTTTGATCTGCGTAGATGCGACCACGTCACTCCTTCCTATCGGGAACTTGGCATACTCAAAATAGAACATCTTCCTTGGAGTTATGATGTTCAAAATTTTTGGGAGTGGGGAGCCGAGTTATCTACGGCAAATGATTTGGCTCCGTTCGGCTTGTCGTGCACGTGTTTTGCGGGATGTGCTCTCCCATTCCACTGCAGATTTCGAGCGGTGTTTTGCGTGTTTGCCGCTCAGCTTTGTGGAGACATAATAGCCTCTTTGACGACTCCACAAGTGTGTGGTCCGTGTGGTCCTTCCGCCGTAATTTATATGCTGCTCTTCATGCAGAAATGTGATTTGTATATAATTTTTATGGTTAATTTTTTGGATTGTTTTTGAGCCGAAACGGGTGGCTTGAAAAAGCAACTTTATTAGCAGTCATCAGATTAAGAACTTGCATATAATATACAGGGTGTCTCCGTGACCGTGGAGAACTTTTGAGGTGGTGTTAGAAGACACTTTTCTAAGACAAATTTTCGAATAAAATTTTTGTCCAGTGCAAACCCTCTGGAGATACCCCCCGTTAAAGCAATTTTTTGAATTACTGATTTCAAACGGCCATAGCTCCGATATTATTGACTTTTTAGACTTAATGGATTAGAACTTTCTCAAAGATCATTCGTTTATCTACAAATTAGGTAATAACCCCTTATCGTCTACAATGTACGAATTTCGAGTTATAAATTAAATTAAGGAAAAAAATGTTAAAAAAATTCAGGTTTTATTTTTTTTACTTTTCGTGCGAACCTCGTATCTCTTAAACGAAACGTCTTAGAAAGAAACTGGCGGCCCAAACCGGATTGGGAATTTAACGGGCTACAACTTTAGTCATATAAATTTTTTTGAGAAACCAACCGTTTTTACAGAAATTCTGAAAATAATGAACAAGGTGTAGGTAAAAAAAAATAAATTCACAAAATTGCTAAAATTCTCAATTTGATTTATAATTTATTTGTTTTAATGTCAAAACGTATTGTAGCGTTTGACGTTTGAGCGACATTGTTATAAAGCGCATTAAATATTATGTTATTTAATTATATGTTATTTCATTGTTATAAAATTATTAATTTATATTGTAAATTAGTTTGAAATTTATTTTTTTTTACCTACACCTTGCTCATTATTTTGCAGAATTTCTGTGAAAACGGTTAGTTTCTCAAAAAAATTATTGCACCAAAATTGTAGCCCGTTAAATTCCCTATCCGGTTTGGGCCGTTAGTTTTTTTCTAAAACGTTTTGTTTAAAAAATACAGAGTTTGCAAGAAAAATAAAAAATAAAACCTGAGTTTTTTAACATTTTTTTAAAATTAATTTAATTTATAACTCGAAATCCGTTGATTCTAGACATTAAGGGGTTATAACCTAATTTGTAGATAAGCAAATGATCTTTAAAAAAGTTCTAATCCATTAAGTCTAAAAGATCAATAATATCGGAGCTATGACCGTTTGAAATCAGAAATTCAAAAAATTGCTTTAAGCCTTTAAAAAATACATTAACCCTTGGGATGTACCCGCCTAGGTACCCCCCCCCCAAGGGTTTGGACTTGGACAAAAATTTTATTTGAAAATTTGTCTTAAAAAAGTGTCCTTTATCACAACCTCAAAGCTTCTCCACGGTCACGGGGACACCTTGTATGTATATATAGTTTCTTAATAAATTAGTATTATTATTATTATTAATTTGATAGCGTAACTCAAAAATAAAGCGTTTAGAACTAATTTATTAAAATACTTTTTTGTTTGTAGAGATAAATGCCGCATAGATTTGGCTAAATTTATTAAGTTTTTCAGTTTATGAAAATGTTAAAAATACACGAAAACTAAGAAACTTTGCGTAACATAGATTTACTATTTTGGATGGATTTATTTAGGCATTAATATTAATCGATATTTTACCAGAGCAGAGAGTAATCATTTTTAAAAGAATTTCAAACAATAACGAGAATTTCATGACTGCCCGATAATAATTTTGTGAGCTGTATCTATGAGAAAGAGACCTAATGTTCAAATTGAACAACCTGTTCGACAATGGTTAGAATGCCGAAGAAAAACAATTTCCTAAACCATGTAATGACCGCTTTATAGAAAATATAGGCCCCTATAGATGGTTAAAAACTACTGCATTTATCTTTTATAGCTGTTAACATTAATTGAGTGCGTCGTTGCATCGACTCATTTTTATCGAGAGCGAAGTATAACAGCTTCTTCGTTTTTATATTAGTATACTAAACGCGGTATAATAAATTATGCTATACTTTGTAGGCAAAAACTTTAGATACAATAGAGTAAAACTACAAAATTAAGAGAACAAATACATAGGTAGCTTTTAGTGAAGTGATTTTTGTTTAAATATCCAGTAAACCTTACAAAACGGTAAGACAAACAAAATGAATGAAAAATAACTTGAATCTATTTAAAAAAATTATCACCGACGTAATGCACATCCCCTAATTAAATGAGAGAGAAAATATTGTCGTGTTGTAGTAAACCGCCCTCATGTCTTAATCTTTTTCTTCTTTCTTTTTTTTTTGTTATAAGTAATAACGCCCTTTCACAAGTACAAATAATCAAATTACAGAAAACCTAGTAAACAAACCGGAATTCTTAAATATGAACCTGGCTTCATAATTCATTTAATAAATCCTAAATACGGAGCTGTAATTTGATAACGTACTGCGATTAGAATCTAACGGATACTTTCAACTATGAACCCAAAAGAAAGGAATAGAAAGAAATCTTCCAATCGACGATCTCGCCCACATCGACCCAACCACCATAGCCGAAGTCGTCCGAGTCATCCAATTCCGTAAGAACAGAAAAGTTCCAGGACCCGACGACATTTCAAATCGATCAATCAAAGAAATGCCACGCAAAGCAGTAGCCGCTCTCACCGGTATCATCAACGCCTCTCTTCGCATATTATGCTTCCCCCAGGATTAGAAACTAGCCGACGTAGTCGTCATTCCCAAACTAGGACAAGACGACAGAAAACCCCCAAAGTTACCGCTCCTTCAGCCTACTCCCGTCCTTAGAGAAAGTCGCAGAAAGGATCATCGTCACTAGCTCTTCAAACAAACCATTTTCGACAACGCAGTCCTCCAAGACGAACAATTCGGATTCCGACAAGACCACAGCATGGTCCAACAAATCCTCCGCATGGTCGAACACATCACCCTAGGATTCAACAAACACGAATACACAGGATTAGTACTGCTCGATGTATCGAAAGCCTTCGACAAAGTATGGCACCAAGAGGTCTCCTCTACAAGAAATTTCAGGCCAACATTTAATCAGCCCCGATTCAACTGGTTACCTTCTACCTAAAAGACTCACGTTTCATGTCAAACTCGAAGGCACTCGCTCCTCCGTGCTTTTCATCGCCACAGGAGTCCCTCTGCAACAACTTCATGAGTTCTTGCCCCACTCAACCCGAGAACAAAGATTTCTCTTTATGGCGACGACACCGCCGTCTACATCTCGTACGTGAACCGGACCACTGCCACCGCCCGACTCCAAAAAGCCGCCAACGAGTTCGAAAAATGGTTCAAAACTTAGCGCATCGAGGAAACCACTGTATCGTCACAGACACCAATCGCGGAAAATTCATCTTCGGTAAGCTCTATCCGATGATCAATTCCAATTAGTACGATGCTACCCGACAAAAAACTCCGGATCTTCAAGGCAATCCATCAGACCAACTCTGACCTAAACAGCTTCAGTGTGGGGAACGGTGTCCCTCAATCTCATCAAGAAGATTGAAGTCGTTCAAAACAGATGCTTCCGACACACCTTCACCTGCCCATACCTATGCCCATACTACGCCAGAAACAGACGCCTTCATTCCGATGAAAAATTGAAAATCATCGACGATCACATTCGAAAGCAGGCAGAAAAACTCTGCAGCTCCACCCGGTTTTTAAAAAACCCACTCATTCTTCAACTTGGACAATACGAACCCGGCTACAACCTAGATCACAGCCGTCCCAAGAACATCATCGTTCCAATAGACATACCACCCCTCCCCATTCGCCAACTGCAGTCTTTTTGTTTCATGTACGAAGTTCATCTAACGATTAGGTTCTAACCACCCTGCGCCCTCACAATGACCAAAGGATTAAAGCCCCCCCCCCCCCAGTAACTTCCGGATCAGATTTCTTCTAATTAAAACGCGTTTAGTTTTAATACCCCCTTTCCCTTTTCAGGATCCAGTCACTTCTAGCCCATTGTCAATAAAATAATTGTTTAATAGACATCATCGCATTTATAAGATACAAGAGTTAAGAGCGTGAATTACTACAAACTATTTGGTAAACCTAAACTTAGCAGTAAATGTGGTCACACGTGGCCATAAATTGCTATTGCAAAAAAGTATTCATAACGCGGGAAACTTGGACGTGTTGAAAAATTTAAAGATGAAGATCAAAAAATTACTATGTTTTTATATTAATTTAACATCGTTGAAGTTAACATTGTGTTATAAAGACTTGTAAAAACTCTAGTGTGTAATTAATATAAAATAACAAATGTTTTTAATCAATAAAAGAAATTATTTTCTAATACTAGACCAAGCCGATTACAAAATTTTCGTAAAATATTCCCGAAAAGAGTTATGATCGATTGTTCCCATTAATGAGCGCCGTATTGTGTTTAAGTCGTTACTCAGTCCACCTGCCATAAATTCAAGCAAAACAACTGGCAAGGCATTCAAAATACTACGGAAAATTATTTTATTAAATCGGCCCCAGGACTATTATGACTATGAGCATTGCAACCCATTTATGAATGACTTGAGATGGCTGTTTACATTCTATAATTTTTGGCGCTATTTTTCCAAATTTATTCCTTTAAAATTTATTATTCTTTAAAAGGTTTTTGATACCTATGTTCTGGTAAAATTGCAAAATAGAAAAAATTGTTACAAAACGGCTATTTGTGGCAGAATATTGCCACTTAACAGTTAGCACACCTAAATAGTAATACCTAAAGCAGCGGTTGACAACCTTTTTGACCTCGAAGACAACTAAACTCGCACTTCCGAAGCTCTCAGACCGCTAACATTTTTTTTAAAGCATAAACCTCCTTACGATAGCCTTTAGGTGAAAATAATTGCCCGTATCTTTGGTGGAAATGTCTAAAAATCAAATTTGTAACTTATTTCTTTTTAAACAAATTGTTTTCAATTCCATTTAAGAAAATAAAAAAATAAGTGCAATTATATTTCATTTTCCGCTTTGGAATTTGGCTCGCTTTTGAAAATGGTCACTTAGGGGGTCACCGATAAGTGTATACTAAGACGGTGTCAACGTTCCTTCACAAATAGCCGTTTTGTTACGATTTGCAGTTCAGCTATTGACAGGTTTTTCTTGTTATTGATGTGTTGGAAACGTAATAATTTCATGTTTAAAATAAAATATTTTCAAGGTTGTTGTCGGTCGCATATTATAATTTATTGTAAATTGCCGACAAAAATTTAGTGGTCTTGAATTTCTAACAGAATATATACAAATTAAGAACGAAATAAATTAAAAAATAATAATAATATTTTATCATTTTTTGCGCCCCGGAGTGGAGCACTGACACACCAATAGTTGTTACGCCACTGCAAATATTTAGTGAAAACGTATTTTAAATGTTGGTCAATTTCAGCAGGTTGTCGTCCTTATTGCGTACCATATTATTTTCATATCGAAGTAAGTTGTGATATTAATTAATTAGCGAAATAATATTCTACCTCAAATATTTTAAATTGCTGCATTATTAATTTAATTATATTTTAGTCAAAGTGCCATGTAATATTAATTTTGAAGAAACAATTCGTGCAAGTATTATTTAACTAGTTAATTTGGCAATGGAAATCATTTCATGTAAAGTAACCTACTCATTTTGAATTACTTAAGATAGAACAAATAATTATCTAGCTGACTTTTGGGCTATACACGTTTATTTGATTGCTGGAAATAATTGCAAGTCTCCCACGATTTCTGTGTACTTAACATTCTTCTACAGAGCTTCAAATACTTCTAAAACAGGTTTTTTGTTTATATCTCTCGGTATGGATACAATGTTAAGTTCACCGCTAGGAAAAATTTAGGACTTTGCATTTTATTTCTGATAACCAAAATAAATAGAGGAACCTACTATCTACTGACCAAACTAGTTTATACTTTTCTTTTTAGAATAATAGTGAAATGAACTCGAAAATAATTTGGTAGTGTTTTGCCGATTAAATTTAATACATAGTTGCAATATCGACATGACGATTCCAGATATAAAAGGGCCGTTACAAGGAAGATGGAATATGATTGTGGAAAAAATAAAAATCAAAAAGCTGAAGTTTGAGATGAGATTAAATGAAATATTCGAGTGGCATATTGGCAATACGATCTCGTGCTAAATTTAATTAGCAAACAAAGATGTCTGTGTGTACGATCTTGAATTAAAATATAAAAGTGAGTAGAACGTTATATTAGAATAGAAAAGAATACATACTGGCGGGGATACTTGGATTAAATTTTGCATTAAGAATAGTTTTTCCTTTTATAGGTATTGCAATCCAGATCGATGCACTAAAAATCGTAAAAGGTTTCATACAATAGGAATACCACTTACGAATCGTGAAAACATAGATGTAGCAACATCGGCAGAGTAGCAGTTCGATCAAATATTGGCGTTTATTTATGAGGCAATTCTGAAATAATCCATCCCTACCAGATTGTTTTAATGAAGTGATGTCAAAATTTAAGGTAAGACATAATTCGGGGAAGAAAGTAATTATCACATTGGCAACATTTCTTATTACCAAAGTAAGAATCATAACGAGAATAATAATTTTAAAGTTTGTTTTTTCCCTCACATAAAATTAGATAAAAGAGTTACCTCTTTTTGTTCGTTAGAGTTGTCTTTAACTTAACTTTTTAAGTTAAATTATTTATTTGACTTTTTAAAGTCAAATAAATTAATTATTTCAATATGTTGGGGTCTGTCGGAGCAAGTTTGAATCAAATTATGCACCTAAATCATCCACACAGTTTTTCCTTCTTAAAGGTAAAGTTGTTCGTGCCGGTGGTAAGGAAGCCCGATGAGAAAGTGACGATGGAAGCATGAAAAGTGTTTTCCACAGATCGTTAAGAATTGAACATTTTCCTCGTAAGAACTGATGCAATGCCCGAAAGAACTGGTAGTCAGTTGGTGCAAGATCTGGTGAATAAGGTGAACGAATGAGATTGTCCAAATGTAGCTTCCGTAGTTTGAACGGCGTTCTCATCATAAATCATCTTGATCTCGTGTCGCATTTTCGAGATTAAAAATTAAATGGCGGTATTCATATTCGAAAAAATACAATAATTTTTGTTAATGATTCCAAATCCATGGTTTTAAAAAATAAATACAATAGCTGTTTCTTGATGGATATATTTCTTAATTTCGTCCATATTAATATAATTTTAACTAGAGGAAAACATGGAATTTTAGAACAAATAATGAGTCAACCGGGACGACACTATTATTCTTTGAAAAGGACAACTCGCAAATTACCGTATAACTTATACTAAAAGTATCTTAGGGGAATAAGATATCATTTTTGTCAAACTTTGTGCTTAAAAAAATCAAACATTTCCTACTTAATATGACCTAATATTTAAATTTAAAGTGAAAACTAATTCGTTTTAAAGTCTCAAAATATATTATAGTTAATCATTAGCATTTATGAATAGTTATTAAATTGACTTTGGTTAAATTTTAACTTGAATAAAATTTTGAATTTAATGAATTGCCACAAATAAAAGAAGCTAAAGAATTAAGTCAAAGAATGTGATGTAAAAATGAGATATATTTAGTAGTAAGCAGCTGAACATTGCTTTAGTTGGTATTTTCTTTTTCTCTTGTACAACAAAAATTGTAAAGAGAACAATGCACATCTCAACGTGTATTTGATTATCTCGGTATCGATGCACGTATTGGAATCTGTATCGTCATTATGATCTTGAACTTAAGGGGAAAATCGTACTTCGTTGTGTAGGATGTTAGAAGTTTCTCTCTCAATTTATTTTTCAATCTTCTATTAAGGGGTTATACGCAGTTGCAAGTCTTAAAAGAGACGTTTTTTTAATAATTTTTTATAGACAATGATTTTATTGAACAAATACAAGTAATAATTATTCAGATAGTGTCTACTTTTAAGTTATTAGTGACACTTAAATCAAGTAAAAATATTGGCACACACCGTTCTTGTAGACGATCTCCCGAAGATCGTTCAAAAAAGGCGTTTGGCAGTTGATCATGATATCTCTGGTTTGGATTATCTAAAATCAAAAAATAGGTCAGGTTCTTTTAGTGGATAGACGAATCTTGGGATTGATCGAAGGAATAGTCAAAATAGCGAAAAATTGTTTAAAACAATAGAAATAATTATCAGAAATGTTATACCTTCGATCACTCCCAAGATTTGTCTATCCACTAAAAGAATCTGACCTATTTTTTGATTTTAGATAATCCAAACCAGAGATATCATGATGACCGCCAAACGCCTTTTTTTTGGACCAACTTCAGAAGATCGTCTACAGGAACAGTATATATCAATATTTTTACATGATCTAATTGTCGTTAGTAACTTAAGAGTAGACACTATCTGAATAATTATAACTTGTATTTGTCTATAAAAAATTATTAAAAAACGCGAAAAACGCCTTTTTTTTCGGGACTTGCAACAGCGTATAACCCCTTAAAAAAGCCTTTCATTATTATTGCAAGGCGTATAGATATTATTTACTAAATACATGACGCTAATATTGTTATGTTTTAATGTAATTTCAATTTTCAGAATCACAAAATGTAACAATTTGGATATCACAAATAATTACGACAAACCAGTAATGGACACAATTCGATCACCAACCACATAATTATTGTTATAGTGCAAACTATGCATTCAAAAAATGCACAAATGTAAGTTCAATTTTATTTTTTTAGTTATAATATTAGAAAACATAAAATTGTACCTTATAATTTAATAATTTCAACAACGGAAGTAATTTTTACTTCATTTTTCAACACAATCAATTTTTTAAGTAAGTTTACGATGAACGTATTGAATTTTAGGAATACCTTTTTAGTTATTTAAATAACGTAATTTTGTGTAATATCGATAAATTTACAAATAAGATTAATTTCTCACTGACGCACAGCATAAAAGTGTTTCGGAGAGTCTTTTGTCTCGACATTGAACTTCTATAAGTTAATTAGCAATTAAAATATTATTTTCTAAAGCGAATCCAAAACATAATTTACATTTCGCGCACTGCATTACATCTTTTAATGCTTTGTTTGTTTTAAATTTAACGCCGACCAAATAGTATACAGGGCATTACGAAATGTTGAAACGCGACGAGTGACCACTTATACAAAAATAATTCAATCAAACTTCGGACATGATTTCAAAATCTCATTTTCAAATAATTATGTTGTAGAATTTCTACTATACCTAACGTGGCCATACGTCACCCGCATTTATGTGTTTCACCCGATTTTAATGTGTTTTTTAACGTTTGGAAGAAAGTCGTCGGAATGAAAGGTGATAAATTTTTTTAAATGTACGGTTTTTTCAAAGTTTTGATAGTTAAGTAGCGGGAACAATATCGGGTTAAAAGGACAATAAAAAGTAGTTGATAGTTATCCAACTAAATTAAGAACCGAAATTGGTCATCTAAATATTTATTTTGGGCATCGAATGCTTCAAGTCGCAGCAAAAATAGATCAAAGCAGTGGTTAATTATGGATTAATTTAAACTCTTAATTGCAACGCTCGAAAGGCTACAATATATTATGTAAAATTTACAGTTTTTGAAATAATGTCCATAGTTTGATTTTTTGAATCGATGAACCCATATTATTTTTTATTAAAAATTTCCTCGTTATTTTGCACAAAATTTACCTTGAAACAAAACTAATAGCCTAGTTAAATTAGCCAAATATTTGACGAATCAATCAATCAATCACAGATTTAAAGTTCTGAAATTTGGTATACATGTACATTTTGTCATTACATTGTTGTAGCAAAAAGGCATTCCCTGTATAAATTGCTGAACAACTCCACAAGATCACGATGATAGGGGTGAATTTCATCGATATAGAGAAAGTTATTCATTAAAAATGTAACAACATTTCCTGAAAGGAAGCAGTAGTAATAATTACTCGTTTAGTGCAGTTTTTATGCAAATTAACAAAGAGTGTACGCTAAATAACCATTTTGTATGTGGGTGTGTTTTCATACTTGAAAAGGTGTGTGATGGTTCGCAAGAGTCCTCAGATATGTTGTTAAACCGTATTCTGTAATTGGCAGCTTACAGAGTTCAAGCTTTTTTGATTGGATATAATAAGACAATATTTTTGATATGGTTAATGTTATTAACATGTGATAATATTTTTAATTAAATAATCTTAGAATGAACAAGTTAATTAAACGATTTTTAATATAGCTTAATAATAAAAACATTATTAAAAATCGTTTAATTAACTTGCTTATTCTAAGATTATTTAATTATATTTCACAAGTTAAAAAATTAATTATTTGATAATATTTTTATGATAAGATTAATTTTTTACATGTTACATGAAATTGAAATTAAAATTTAATTCATAGCTTACATAATAATTATATAAATTCAAAAACTATTTAATTGAATGACATAGTTTGGTACATACTGTTAACATTAAGGTGGCGACTGACTTGTAACTGAACGTTGTAATGTAAACACGAGCATTCGATAGACAGTGTCGATAAACGAGCACGAACGGCGAGCGAAGCATCCATGCTCCACTTGACTGTCGGTTTTTTGCCAATTCCATTGATTGTTACATTACATGGTGACGTGTTTGTATTAAGCAACGCGTTTATTTAGTCGAACGAGCTTTGTAATGTAATGCTCGCTGCGAACGTTACATTATATTACGTTACAACGTTTAGTTACAAACCAGTCGCCACCTTTATGTTCTCAATTTTCGAATCTCCTCAGACAAACCTGGAAAAATTATGTGATAGATTCAATAACTGTATCATTCAATTTAATAGTTTTTAACTTATAAGTTTTTATATTATGTTATGAATTAAATTTTAATTTCAATTTTATGTAACGTGTAAAAAATTAATCTTATCATAATAATATTTCTGGCGGCAATTGTAATTCGTTACAACTAGGGCGCAAATCTTAAAAGAAGCTCTTAATGTATTTAGTTGTAAGGCCCGAAAAAACTAGGTCCGCACTGGATAAATTATAAGAATAAAAATAGGAAACTTCCTTCGATACCGCACACTCTTCATTGATTTATATAAAAACCGTGCACTCCATGGAATAATAATAAATTACTAACACTTTTTTGTGTGAATTAGGCTCTTTCTTTTGTCTATATCGATTGAGTAATATCGAAATACACACAGAAATAATCTTTGTCAGTATCTTTTCTCCAAGTCTTCTATTTTCGTGAAACGTTTCGGGAAATTTACTATTTCCATCAGCTGTCTCAAAAGCATTGAAAAAAAATTCAACAATTAAAACAGATGCAAACTTATAAATCGTTACAGATCGTTCCAGGTCCGACTTAAAGAACATCTGATATGCTGGTTTAAGAACAAAAAGGAGTCGATTTTTTCTAACCACCTCCTAGATACCGGACATAATTAATTATCTAATGGAAACGGGTTTCCGTGTATTAAAACCATCTAAAAAAAGGTGCGGTACTTAACAATCCGAAAGAGATTTCAATTACGAAGGTTCAGAAGTTTCACGCCTCGGAAAACTTGAATAGCTGGACAAATTTCAGCAAAATTATTTTTTGTATACGACCACTTTGTTTGACGTAATTCAATGACGATGATTACGTGGGATGGATTGGCTGTATTTGGTAGTCTAATCGCTGCTTACAACTTTTTGTATTATTTATAATTTTAAATTCCATTACAACCGTAATTGTTCTGATGTATTGTACTGTACTTCTGTAATTCTATAACTCTTACGTAAATGTAAGTTATCATCCTTTGTCATTTTGTAAATTGCATCTGTTTTATTTATTGTATTTTATTTTGTAGCCACAATTTCGAGCATTTAAAAAAAAATAGGTAGATAATCTCAGGGTTAATATTTGATATATAGATACAACTTTTAAATATTAAAAGCTGTATCTTTGCAATACAAATTACGACTTATTGAAGATAAGATGTAAAAGTTGTATAGAAGAAATTGCAAAATTTTGCCCAACACATTATAAACAATCCCGAGCGACGATGGGGTTTGTAGAAGAGCAAAAGAAGAGGTACGTGTAATTATGGAACAAAAATTAACTTTCTACATTAGTGTTAGCCACGTACACAATAGAAATTTTATATAAATATGATGTTATATAAATTTATTCTTTCTTGTCTAAAAGGGTGACATCCGCAATAGCTCAGAACTATAAAATTAAATGTAAATTAATAAAATTATCTTGATTAGACGAAAATAAGCCGCATTAGTGTACAGTAATTAGTGGGCGGTTTACTATGGAATCCCTTGTCGATACCTAATGGAGTGGTTTACCTTTGCATTAATCAATAGATCAATGTTGAATTTGAGATCACAGCAGTGAAATTTTGTACTATTAATATCTAATTTTGTCTATGATAGCAAAGTCTCTAATTTTATAAGTACCTATAAAATACATAATTTTTTATTATTGTGAAATCATAAATAATAAATTTATTAAAAATATCTCAACAAAATTTTTAAATAAATGAATATTTTGACCATTGTTTAGTATTTGGCGCTTGCAATATTAGTAGACCGGAGTCACTAGCGACGCGACAATTGAGTTTTAAAAATTATGCAAAAATTTGTGTACTCCGGCGCGACCAGGAATGCAACCACGGTTTCGTGCTCACTAGCCCGTCGGTGTGTGTTTAGTGCCTGTAACACTGCTGGTTATATTTCATGTTTTCTAAAATCTATTAATTTCAGAAAATTATCTATTGAACACAAATTATCGTAACACATCACTTAACTTTTCATTTCACTAAAAATCACATGAAGAAGAATAAGTTTCTACTAACCTTTTTAGTTGATGAACGTATACCACTCCTCGCCGTAGAACTTACCTGGAAGAAAAAAAAGATTGTTAATACTTATACTTAATAGGATTAGATTGGTCAAACAAAAGACAAAAAGAAAGATTTCTTGTCAAACTTTCGTAAAACAAAAAGAAAACTATCGTTTCCTACCTTTAACACTGTAGTCCATTCAATTCCAGCCTTCCATATCGTAAAGTCAATGGTGAAGTCCAACGACACATAAACACTCACATATTTTTTATCGATTTCGTTTGAAAGCAGTTTTAAGATGAACACTTTTATCACAAGCAAATTGACCCACGTAATTTCCGAGCTTCATACAAGCTTTACCATAAAATATTTCGTACTCGCCACTTAGGTTACAAAACCGCTCGCGATTTGAAAAATTGTATTATCGATAACCGAGTACACGATTTATTTCACTGTTAATATTCTTAGCAAATTGACTGCCCAGATTTCCTGGAAAAAAAAAGTTTTTTAAAAATCTATAACACATGAAATTAATTGTATGCACACAGGGCTCGGAACGAAAATTTAATCGAAAAAAGTAATTCGACAAATCTTAGGTGTATCTACTTAAACTACGAAGTTAAATAAATATTACTATGAAAAATACGGGTAAAAACAAAGTAACTTTTGCTAATAAAAGTAACTCATTCCGAGCCCTGTATGCTTACGTTATGTTATACATAGGACCTATTTTACTTTCAAACTAGTAAACAAATAAGTTATTTTTCAGAGTTGTCATTTAATTTCTTTGACGATTGACAATAAGGAAAGGATTAATCCCATGCGAACACGTCGAAGGGTTTTTTTACTAAACATTTTCTATAAATACATCATAAAAAGTTCATTTTTTAACTTATTTGAATTATCAAAAACACAGTGGTTCAAAAATTTGCAACAAACTCGAGACAAAACTAATGACGACAACACCAAATTATCAGTGATTGCATTTCGACAGATCAAGAGAGACAAATTTCTATATTAAACTACTTTTTGTACAAATTAAATGTTAAGAGTGAAGACAACATTTTTCAATTTTTAAACTTATAATTACCATCATATTCAAAAATTTATTGCTGCACTCACATTTTATTCTTTAATTTAAATGCAACAAGTAGGCTTGGCTTATTAAGACGTTACAAAACACAAATGACATTTGATAACGAAATTTTATTTTAAAAACAATAAAAACGCATACAACTGTCATCGATTTTTAATAAATGAGTCAGTGTTAAACAAGTTTACGCAAGTTTATTTGAGAACGCGAAATTATAAAATTTAATTTTGTTTGTTTTAAATTTTAAGCAGGAGAACTCAAATTATTAATTAAAATCTTGAGTTAATTAAATTAAGTTATTTAAAATTTAATATACAGACCGAAATAAAATCATTATCAATCGCTCTTACCGAAAATGTGAAATTTAAAGATGACGCAATCAACTTTGTAAGAATGTCATTTTTGCTTTCTAATAATCCTCGATATAAAACAACAACACCAAGGGTGTATAGTATTGTAACCAAAATGTATTACCACAAATCCGAAGTCTTATTTATTATTATTCGCTGGCACTGCTTTAAGTTTTCACAATTAATTGAACGCACATTCATTTTACTGCTAAGCAGCGCGTCAAGTGAAAAAGACGCTACACAAAAAACAATTGAAACGGACCTTTTTATGACTACCTGCGTTTGTTTCAAATACGTCATTATTTATTAAATGAATCAAATCAGTTTTCTGAACAAATTTGCAGCTGTTCTACTTTTCTTCTAAATTTTAATGGATTTTCAAATAATTTCATTTAATTTAACTAATTAATTAATTAATGATAAAATAAAATAAGAATAATAATAAAAAATTAATTAACTCTTACCTAAATTTATCGCCCACCCGAACTTCTTTTGAAATTCGTCTTGGGAGTTCTCCTGTGTAATCCTGAATATTCATCCACTTATTTTCAAGTACTGCCTAGAGAACGCATCTTCACCGTCGTTTCCTTTCAAGTGGGTTGGATCCACTTCTCCCTTTACAGATGTAATTTCTGAAACAAAATTTCTAGATAGAAAATTAAAATTATTAAAAAACTATAGAATTTCCTTCGTTGTCCAAAATCTTCATCCACCTGCAATAGCATCCACATACACTGTTGTTACCTCTCAGATGTAATATCTGGAACAAGCATCTTATGTAGGAATTTTACATAAATAATTAAAATAATTTAAGGTTCACCGAAGTTCTTTCTACTATGTTGACCCACTTCGACCAATGACTTCAACTACCCAAAGAAGTAGAACTTACTTCATCTTGGTTTTCCAGCGAATATCCGGAATCTGTATTTTCCCCCTCGGCAGCATCGTGGGGAACTCAACTTTTCTACTTGTGCATCTTTTTAAGTAGCTAGAATGTTCTTTTTGCGTTGGAGATGTAACGCGTGATATAAAATTTCTAAATTAGTAATTAAGAATACTTAACAAAATAAATTTGCTCTCACATAAGCTTTTCGAACGTGGTGGCAAAATCGGCATGTGTTGCACTCTGGTGTGACAAAAATTCTCTACTTGTGTCCACCCAAGTAGATGGAATTTTCCTCAATCGATGCTGATGTAAGAGTCCTGGAATAAAATATCTAATTGAACAATTAATGATATTAATGAAACGAATTTGCTCTTACTCGAGCTATCAGATCTTGTGACTACGATTTAATCTGTGCTAACCACAGTCCTCATTCTCCCGGAATTTAATTTAGAAGAATTCTGGCTACATTCTAGTTTTCTTCCGCTTTCCTCGTCGCTAACTACAGATACTTTCAATTTAAACTGGAACAGCTTTTCAAAATTATTGTGCAAGTCAAATAAACATTAAATTAATAATTATACATAATTATAAATGCATATCAAAAGGTTACGAAAAATGTAAAAATTCATATTAAATCAAATTTGCAAAATATTCTACTACACACAAAATAATAATAATAATAATAGTACCTAAATAAATTATTAAAATATTTGTCATTATCACAAAGTTAGTTCATAAAATTATTGGCATAATGTATTATAATTACGGGGTATAACGTAATAATAATATAATTTATTAATTATTGGTTGTATAAAAAATTGATCTTTATTAAGGATCTGGAGAACTTTTGTTTATAAGTTATTAGAGTTCCGGTTCATCACTCGAAGTTGTTACAATAAAAAAATTATATTAACAGCCTCATCTGTGACATCAACCGTTTTAGAGTGCAAGTAACTATTTTTTTGAAAGGTTTTGAATTTTGTAGTATTACTCAAAAATGACGCGTCTTAGATTAAGAAAATTTCGCTAAATTTATTAAGTATTTTACCTTATAAAACCATTGAATACACCCGAAAATTAGAAACGTCGCTATAAATTTAATATTATGTAAATAAACAAATACAGAAAGAATTATTTTCGAGTCATCTTTCTTGAGGTTACTATTTTCCGTCCATCTTTATACAGGATATCCTTTTTTTTTAATGTCCTGTCTTAGAAATAAAACTGCATAAGGTTTGCGCCGAAACAATTCTTTACGTAATTCGTAAGCTACCATATCTAGTAGCGGTCACCACTCGTTTTGCTATAATTGTTACCGATATGCAACAACTCACTGCAACGAAGATTTACCATACATACATAATCCGTTCACATATCTAGTGGTATTATAAGGATACGCTGGCAATATGATCCCATATCAAACTAGACTAGCAAACTGAGAAACTTATCTGCAAGGTATTAAATTAAAACGTTTTAAAAATGAGTAGGAGGTAGCGCAGTTATTGGCTTAAAAGCAAAAATGGAAAAATTGCTTGTTGATGAACATACCCGGAATTAAATTTTATATTAATAATAATAGTTTTTTTTTTGTAGGTATTGCAATCGGGACCGATACACCAGAATTAGTTACCAGTTTTGTTCAATATCAATTTGACTTAAGTATCAGATTATCAGTATAAGATGTAGAAACATGGGCACAATAGCAGATCGACCAAATATTGGTGTTTGTTTAAGAGGTGATTATTTTACCAATTATTTCAAAATTGGTAAGAAATTGTTAACCTAATTGTGTTAAGGAAGTCATGTCAGAGTTTAAGGTAAGACATGGTTTGAAGAAAAAATTTATTATTTTATTGACAGGTGTTGGCTTTGCTCATAATTCACTTTTAGTATCATATCGACGAAGCGCTCTCGACAAACAAGAAAATAATTCATATTTGCGATTGTTTTAGTTACCGGTCTCCAGTTTTTACTATTACTATTAGGCCTTTCACAATGGGGTTATTAAAAAGAAACCAGTTTCTAACCCGAATCACTAATCAGTAGCTTCTGCATCGAGGTTTTTCTATTTCAATGACGACTCACGCATGACGCAACTACTAATTAGTAGTAATCAGTTTGTAAAGAATTAGTAATCACTCGCTCGCAATGATCTATGTTTTGTCACCAACCTACTAAACATCAGAATCACCTGCGATTTCCATAATATATAATTCGTTTAAGAAGTGGAAAAACGTACAAAAAATACAAAAATTATTTTAGTTTAAATGGTAAACTATATCAAATTTTTTTAGAAAAACCAAAAAATGCACAAACAATTTAGAACTGAAATGTTTTAAGTTAAACACAATATAAATACACCGTGTGTATATTATCGCAAACGTTTTCACCATATTATGGCATCATCAAGCGATGAACTTTTTGGTTTTTCTAAAAAAATTGATATGGTTAATATCGAGTTACACTACCTAAACCACTTATCTATTGATTATTAAATGGTAGTTTTGTTTTGTCACCTAAAACGTAATTTTTTTATGCTGCTAACAATGAAGCCTAAAGACGAATCACGATTATGAATGCACAAAAAGTGATTTCCACAACAGCTCTTGGAGAATGGAATATTTTCTTTTGTAAGAGAACTGGTCAAATTTCCAGCGTACATTGTTTTCCAAAACCTTGTAAGATTGTAAGCATCACATGTGTGACAGACATGTTCCAAATTCCAATGTTCTATCTCGAATGGTTATGCCAATATAAAATAAATAAATTTTGAAAACTTGACTTCCAGTGGGTTTTTTCAGTTTTGGATAAACAAAGTTCAATCGGCCTAATATTGTTCTACGAATTTACCATAAAGAATTGCTGGTCATTTTAGAGAGACATTATGTATAACAATCAATGGGAGATGCAAATCAAAGATTTTGAAATTTAGAATATTTCTTTATGATCCCCAATAAGAACGACCTTCACCTATCGAGTTCCCTAATGAAATTAAAATTTTGATAATATAATGATAATATTTAAATATATTAATTTTTAACTTGTGATAATTATATCAAGTAAATTTAAAAGTAAACAAGTTAATTAAACGTTATTATTCTGACGAAGGTGACACAACTCATCGAAAGCTTATAAAATATAAATAAATAAAATTATATTTAACGTTTAATTAACTTGTTTACTTTTAAATTTACTTGATATAATGATAATATAATTGATTTATAATTTAATAAACAAAACTTGATTTGCTCGCCATCCAATTTTTCTGCATGGCTATTTTTAATAAAGAATTAAAGTTGTTGATTTACAACAAAAACATTAAAAAAATTACAACATAAACTTGTAAAACTTAGGGTCTACAAGACTTGAAGTTCGAAAATTATAGCAGCGAGTAAGGTGCAACAGAGAAAAAAAATGTTACGCACAATATTTGTTAATTCCATGTGGCTCAATGCAACCGAATCTTGCTGCGTAAAATTAAAACTCGAATCTTGTGGATGGTACATGGATGGCCACTTAAAACTAATAGAGTTTCTTGGAAATCCAAAACCTTTAGAAGTCAAAGACATCTTACTGGTTACAAACAGGAAAGAGAATGAGGAAGATCATTCATCAACCCACCCTACTCGCTTCTATAATTTTCGAACTTTAACTCTTGTAGACCCTAAGTTTTGCAAGTTTTTGTTATGCCGACCAAATACCATCGTGTTCGCAATAAAATTATCTACATTTTCATATATAAATTATAAGGAAACTCTATAATTACATTTATGAAATAAAATTAACAACTTTAATTCTTTATTAAAGATAACCATGCAGGGAAATTGGATGGCGACCAAAACAAGTTTTGTTTATTAATACATTATATTATTATCAAAATTTTAATTTCATTAAGGAACTCGATAGGTGAAGGTCGTTCTTATTCGGGATCTTAGACTATTATAATCTATACAAATTACCCATCTACACATTTAGCAATACAACCAAATACATGATTATCCATATTTAAAATACAAAATAGTATAAATCTTCAAATCCAACACGGATAGTTTGAAGATTGTGTATTTCATCTCTAGTTAATTTAGACTTTTATTGGTAAATATCCATAACGATGTATTTTGTGATATTGCTAAAGTGTACTAGGTAAGTTTTCTAGATCTCGAATAAGAATAAATACCTATGTATTTTCTAAAAGTCGAACAAAAGAAATTAGTGGTTTTATTAACACCTTAATTAGTTCAAAAATCCCCATTATTACATAGTTAATAAAATAAACAAGTGCATTAGTGAAATGTAAGAGACATTGACATTTGTAGCAACAAATCAAAAATTTGGTTGGTTTCCTGGTTAGTTTATCTGATGGATATGCCGATGTGAAGAAATCGAAAATTAATGGCCTAATATTTAAATTGATAGTTAAAATTAATTCATTTTAATAGTTCAATATGAAGTTAATTTCTTTGTTTAAAAAAAAAATAAGAAGTGCGTATTAAATCGACTTCTGTTTAAATTTAACATGAATAATATGTTGAGTACAATGAATTGTCGCAGAAAGAAGTTACCAAAATGTGAAAATTTCAAATAATGTGGTATAAAAATGGGATACGATTGATAGTAAAGTAGCTAAAACAAAAGAAGCTTGTAATTATTATTTCAAGTGGTATAGGTAGTATTTCGTGGGCATACAGGAAAAAGTGACTATGTCAAAAAATTTCGAAAATGAGTTAAAATGTTCAAGTACCGTAAAAATATAAGACTCAGGTCTGGAAAAAACTTCTATGTTCTAATAACGTATTGAACATGTTTTATTATTCAAAAACAAAAATTAAAATATTATAAAGCTGATTTTTCGCAAAATGCGAAACATTCAATTTGACTTTTCTCGAAACTCTATTTTTGACATAGTCACTTTTTCCAGTATGCCCACGATTTATTTGATAATCTCATCGTGATTCATTTATTATTATATTTTATTTTTTTAATGTAATTTCCATTTTCAGAATCTTAAAAACCACGCTTCAAATTTCACAAATAATTTCTATACGGACCAGTAATACAACTGGAATCATCATTCTACCCATTAAAAATTATCAATCACATAATTATTAGAACGACGTGATCTATGCATTAGAAAAAAAGCAGAAATGTAAGTATTCGAGATAGAATGATAGTTGGAAGTATTTTATAAATTTTATTTTATAAAATCAAATGTAACAGCTTGAAATTGAATTGTAAATAAATCAAATTCCATTTAAGACCAATATTGAAGGAGATCTGACAAAACGGCATAGCAACATTTTACAAAAAATCTTATTTATGTTTAATGCACAAGAGATATTAATGAGCGGTTTTCACTAGCGTAATCCGTTGATAATTTGTAATGTTTTAGAAAAAAATAATAATCTTTAACAATTTTTTTATAACAATTATATCAACTAAATGAATCGATAATGAATAAAGCAACAAATATCAAACAAAAATATTGATTTTATTATGTACTAAAATAATAGTTTTGGAATGAAATTATTGTATAATTTTTGACAATCCCTAGCATTCTCAATAAAAAAATTAATCGAAAGTGTTGATTGTAAACGTATCTACAACTTTTTTATTTTGCATTTAAATGTGGATCATAGGGAAACAAAATATTGAAACCGCAAACGCGTAAACTGTATGACTTTTATTATGCTTTTTAAGAAATTAAAACTAAACTATCTTTTAAATAATTAATTTATATCAGTGAGAATTAATAAAGAAGCCATTGTATTGCATAATACAACTAACTGTGACAATTCGGCTAAGTCGAAGTACCAAAATTAAGTGCACGAAATGAACAAGAATTGCATGTGCATTATCAAAAATTGGCACTTACGGATCTTTTAAAACTAAATAATGAGAAAAATAATTTAATATGAATACATGGGGTATCCATCGATCGATGAAGCTTACATTAAACTATACGAATATGTACTAAACCTATTTTTTCATTTTTGACTCTTACGCTGTTTTGTCAGATTTCCATTGATATATAAATCGCCATTTATCCCTAACCAAAGAATTACCTTAATCGAAATTCATAGTTAATTAAAAATATAGCTATTACATACAAAAATGCTTAACTTTTTTACCAATACGAACAAATTTATAGTTTACGCATTCGATTTTTATTCTCAAATACGTGCTCGAATGAATGTCATTACCCGGCATTATGGCGTGATGACGCATTTGAAAACGTAAAAGTTTAATTTTGTTAATTTAATTAGAGTATTAGAAATCGTAAAATTCTACCTTATAATTTAATAATTTCCACTTCATTTCTTGACACTCGCAAATTTTAAGTAATTTCATCACCAACCTGTTGAATTTTCTTTTTAATTGATATTTAATTAACACTTGTGTAATTTTGTAAATTCACCAATCGGATTAATCTCTCGCTCACTCCACGTAGCATAAAAATGTTAAAATTTCGATGCGTCTCTTGTTTCGATAAGAAACTTCTACAAGTTAATTATTATTAGCAATTAAAATGTTATGTTCTAAAACGAATCCAAAACATAATTCACCTTCCGCGAACCGCATTAAGATACTACAATTTTCACTTTTAATAATTTAACACTTTGTTAGGTAATAATAATATTGAAAACGAAATAAATAAACCAACGCATACGCGCGTCACAAAATGGTGAAAAAAAACAATTGCAAAAACTTCAATTTTAACTGATGCGACACGACGAATTTAAAAACTACTACTTTAAAACCATCAGCTTACTAATAATAATAATGATTACCAATTAATAATTAATTAATTGATAATAATAATAAAAACAAACTATTTTGATACAATAAATTCAATTGTCTATTTTGTTTAATCACCAAATCTAGAATGAAACAACATAATTGTGCAGGTAGACCAACTGCATAGACCTAATTTCGCGGAATTAAAAAGATAAACTTCGTTTGTTTTAAATTTAACGCCGAATAAATATTATACAGGGCAATACAAAAATTTTAAAGTCATTATTATTAATAGGATATTATTTTTGTTAAGATTCCTTGGATATTTTTAATAAAATTTATCTTGATACAAAATTAAACAAAATTGAGATTTAACGAAATTCGTTCTTATCAATTTAGAATGAATGCATTTACTAAATTACTTCTTGTCTTGACCCAAATTTATACCTTTATTTACTAATTACCATCGATATACATTTTCAATCATCGAGACGTATTAAAGCAAAAGGCCATCAACGATTTGTAACACGAACAGATTTACTTTCTTTCGCTCTGATACCCCAGACTTCGATGCAGTTCTGAACTTGATTGAGGTGGTTTCGTAAATGTTCCGAGGCTTTATTGATTTTTGAATGAGATGCGGTTACTGCTGCAATTGATGTTTTAGATGTAGTAGGCAAATCTGACGTACATATAAAGCAGATACAATATCAGTCTCAATCCAATACCTTATATGGGATACTCAATTTTATAAAATAAAATTTGGATGACTCGTCTTGATATTTAACATGGAAAATTATGTCCGACATATAAGGCTTTAAAATTTGAAAATACGAATAGGATATTATCTTAGTTTTAATTTTATATAACAATCACCTTATCAAAAGCTTGCGTCATGTTCGAATATGCAATTGAACAGCATCGTTTTTCTTCAAGATCTTCATTTATAATTTAAGTGAATTGATGCACCTGGTCGATAGTAGCACGATGTTTTCTAAAACGAAACTAGTGTTTTGGAATTACATTTTATTTAAGCAAGTAAGGATATAATCGCTCCAGATGAAGTTGCTCAAAAACTTTGGAAAAAACTGGCAAAAGACTTAACAGACAGATAAAATGTTACCTCTTCGGGCGATTTCCTCGTTTGGACTGCCTTCCATCGTTCAAGCCTTTTTTTGTCATTCATCAAAAAATTTTCTTTTTCATTTTTTCCAGTTTATTTTTTATTTAAATATTCTGTTTCTTGGCATGGCATGGCTGTGGATTAGCTACATTTGATTGTTGATATTTTGCTTACTTCTGCTTGCTGTATTTGAAATGACATAATTATCGGTTGTAATTAAATTTATTAATTGATGTAAGTTGGTTTTTTAGATGTTTCTTTGATTTGCTGTTTGGGTCTTAGAGAATTTCCTTGTAGATAGTACAGAATTTATAATTCTCAAGATGCTTGCATTACACAGCACGTAAGTGTTCAGTTGTTTTTTCTTTAGTACAATCTTTAGTCCAATGACTTTTCCTACACTAACACATCTCGGCTGTCTTGTACAGTAAGTTTTAGTATGATGGTACACCGATGACATGGTGTACATTGTACGATTTCTCGATTGGTATATGGAGGTTACAGTAATAACTTGGGTTCAGAGATGGTCGATTCTGTATATTTCATTTCTTCTTTGTTAGAATTTTTATATTTCAGTGAAAACCAGAGGTAAGGCGGGTGTTTTAGCTTTAACATTGAAGTTTTAACTGGAATGATTAATATTTAAAACATTTCTCATTTTATGTCCATATTGTAATTGTCCAGAAATTAAGATTTCTGTGAATTTTAGAATTTTTGGGGCCTAAAACTTGGAAATCATTATTTCCAAAAAATATTCATCTGTATGACTGTGATCAAATTTTTACATGCTGTACTTGAAGAAGTAATATAAATTTTTAGTTTATTTATAAATTAATAATTTATCTTGTTAGTTAATAAACAAATTTTAGAAAATAGTAGGTGAATTTCCAATAAACAATTTCAAAAAATACAGTCAAATTTCGAAATATTACCTTTAGAAGTTTCCGGTATGACTACGAAAAATAAAAATAATGGATGCGTTCTTATTTTTTACAATTATAATGAGAGATTGCTGAAAATTATTATTATTATCAATATTACATTCTTATAGAATTTTGATATCCCTTTGTTGGGGAGGGAAATATCACTCTAAAATTTATAGGTTTACTACCATAAGTAACTACTTACAATTTAAGATATTGCTGTATAAAAATGAAGATGTATGATTGTTATAAAATTATCGGCTTATTATGTATCGGTGGCTGCTTAGTTTATAAAATAAGAATATCTATTTATCTCTCGATATAGAAGAAAACCTCGATTACATACTCAGGCTCAAAAATCCGATTTTGGATTTAATAATTTCGGTACCGCGAAGTAAAAGAGTCTAAGAATGTTTTAAAAAAAAACTAAGTAATAATGAAATATTGAAATGGAAATGAATGAAAAATAAAGAAATTGACGAATTTTTATGTTACAATAATTATATTGGACAATAACTTAACGTCGTAGAGAGCACATCTAAAAACAAAACAAAAATTAAACCGTTTTATTCAACCCGACTAATTATTATTGGGGTACGAGAAGATATTTTTAAGTTCTTGGATTGGGATGGACTCTATTTCTATTGCCATTTTCATTTTCAAGTGCGCCCTGAAAATTTCATTTCATTGTATTCGATTCGAATCAAAGAAATAACTAAAACGTTCGTTTTCTATATTTAATTTATAGTGCCTACTTGAAAATGAATGGATTTTTCTCTTCGTAACTTAATTTGCCATTTTTTAAAATTGTTCACACAATGATTTGTTATTGCTAAGAATGACTGAACTTAAAGTGGTGTAATTTTCAGTGTCTTCTTGAAATTGAAAAAAAACGGTGCAAAAATTACTGTCTCTTTTACGATTAAAATAACGTCAAGATTTGAAATCGGCACACCGAAATTAATAAAGAAGCATACAAAAATATGTTGCCTAGTCATAGACCCATACTTTGAAACCTGTGACCTCTTGAAATTGAAAGAATTATGTCCAGAAAAGAATCTTGATCTTTGAAAATTTTAATTAGTTTTTTGGAAAATGACAAATAATACCGAGATTAGATCACACCTACTGAAAGTGTGAAGGAAGAGTAAATATTTTGAACAGCACTTTTATATTTTACTATACGATACAAATTATTTAAACAAAATTTTGAATGATGTTAAAAATTACAAATTAGTATACGATTAGAACTAGGCTGGACTAAGTGCTAGGATAACGACAAAGATTCTTATAAAACAAAAAGAAAAAGTTATGGATAGGAACAAAACTTGGTCTCGTAAATGTTACGGAAGATTTATTTTGATATGATATCAATGCAAATATTTCTCTCAAAGAGAAATTAATTTTGTCTCGCAAGGACAGGAAAGGTAAAAATTATGTAAGTTCGTTGTACTTAATAATCTCAATGTTATTACCAAAAATTTCTAAACTAAATATTTGCATGCCCAACAATTATTTTGAAATTGAACTATCTGGGCCTCTATTTACCCTATCAACGAAAGACTAAAAATAATAATTTGTTTAAAATGAAACAAGCATTAACGTGTCGGGTCTTTCTCTTCCTGCAAGAACTTCCATGCAAAAATTTTGTGCGAGCACAGCTCTGAAAGTATCGGTCCTAGAGAAAATAACTACAGAAACTTTTGGTCGATTATATGGGCTTAAAGTTTTTATATAACAATTTTTGACGTATCACAAATATAAAAGATGTTATCATTGAAAAATCGGTTGTTTTGCATAAGTACAAGTAATGTTAAGGTAGCTCCGTACAGGTTGTGGATTGTGGGTGAATTCTGATTGGCGAATAGAATTTTTAGAATAAAAGCTAAAGGATTTATAACTTTACTAATAACATTTTTTTGTTTCAGTTAATAATCATTAATTATAATAATTACATGAAAGAAGTACGACAAAAAGTGTTGTTATACTAGGAAGGATTTACACCAAAAGAAAGTATCTACAGTAACTTTGTTTCAAAAGTATTACACAAATAAATCGATGCCGATAAGTTAAGAAAATTTTATATCAAGCTACTATTTTATATAGTGATAAAACAAAATATGATAGAAAATAAAGCAAAAGTGAGTATTAATTTAAAAATGAGTACCTAATAATATTAGTTTTGACCAATAAGGAATAATATTTTTTGCATTTGGATTTATTCGAAAGCACAGCTCGAAGGCAATAGTGTAAGACTTTTTGAGGGCAATCCTAAACATTTATCATTTCTGTGTAGAATTTTATACATATAAGAGTACTATTATGGTCGACAGTGCACTTGGCGCTAAATCGGCCAAACCAAATTTACAGCAAAATTGCACCATATTATGAGATTACTTAACTTATATGTATTCTTAAATTCAAATAGTTCAAAAATAAGAAAATTCTACCTTCAATTTATAACTATGATTTGGACAGTCATCTTTGAATATTGAAATTGTTAAAATTGCAAGAATAAAGTTAGTGGTTTTATTTTTTCTTACAAGAACATCACACACGCGAAAGCCGTTTGTACTATCAAAAAAATGTAACTTAAAAAGGTCTTAATATTTAAACTTGCACAAGGAGTAGCACTCATTGTTTTACATCAAATCGGAAACTTAAGTTATTATTAGTTTACGTTGTTTTAAATTTTCACAATTATTTACGCTCTATAAATTTTAATGCAATAAATTGAGCTTGAAAATTTCAAATTTACAATTGCGAAAAATAAGCAAAATAACGCTTCTATGATGTCAACTTAAAAAACAACTGGATTTAAAATATTATAATGACTCTTTTATAAAAGTAATCATTTGATCAAATGAATAGATATTTTAGAAAATTAACAATTTTTGTATACCTAATAAAAATAATTCACCAAACTAGTTATCGATAAAACATAATATGTCGAATCTTATAAAATTCTGGAGTTGGCTGCTAATTTCTGTACAATTATTGGTCTATTTGATACTTGATCGATTATTATTGCTTCCTCAACAATATTTTTATTAATATTCCGTCAACTATTTTTTAAATTAATGAAATAATGAAAAGTGAAAGAAGTTTTTGTTGATAAATGATAAATTTCTCCAAAAGAAAATCAAAATTTTTTTGTTTTTATACAAAATTGTAGATGATAATTTAAGCGCCTTTCTGTAATTAAAGATATTACAAATTGGATAACATTTAAAAAAAACCTGCCGTTGGACAATTTTAGTAAAAAGGATTGAAGAAATGAACGTATTGGACAGAATCCAGAAAAATGGTGCTATTAATGTTGGGTATTTAATGTTTAATAATAATTCAAGTTACTTTTATAGATTTCCTACTACAAGTATTCATCAAATCTAATAACCTGAAAAATGAAACTTGAAAAATTTTGACGACAGCAAAACAAGTTAAAAAGTTATCGGATGAAATCGATACAGTCAGTTACGGAAACAAGCGCTGCTGGTAAAATACAATGATTTGTATTGTCAATGCTAAAAGGTTTAAACGTTTGGAGACTCATTAAAATGGGTCTCTGAAAATAAGCCGGGATACAAGTTTATTAAAATTGGTGGGTGTTGTAGGGTATGCTTGTGAGTTTAGTTCCCCATTGCGCATAGATTGATGTTAAACTTAGGATCACAACAGTGAAATTTTGAACCTACCAAAATCTAATTTTGCATATGATAGCAACGTTTCTAATTTTTTTTACGCAAGTATACCTAATCAGTAATATTTTGAAATTATAAATAATAAATTTATTAGAAATAACTAGATAAAAAATTTGATTGAATGAAAACTTTTATTATATTATACGGGGTGGCCGACCAAAGAACTGAACACAGGGATATAACATGGGATATTGATTTTTCTAAATTTGTGCTTCCCATTATAAGGGATTAGAATGAAAAAGGTATTAAATTAAAGAGATTTTTATTCCCCGTCTAAAGATACCCAACACTTGATATTTTATTCATTCGTTATTGTTAATAATTTAGAAATACCGATTTTAAGCTGTATTTTTTAATTTTACTGTTGAGTTTTTAACAATAATTAAAGAATAAAATATCAAGTGTTGGGTATTTTCAGATGCGGAATAAAAATTTCTTTAATTTGGTACCTTTTTCATTCTTATCCGTTATAACGGGAAGCAGGAATTTAGAAAAATCAATATTCCATGTTATTTTCCTATGTTCAGTTCTTTGGCCGGTCATCCGGTGTAGTATTTGTCGTTGGCAATTTTAGTAGACGCGAGTCACTTTCGACGCGCTAATCGAGTTTAATAACGCGGAGTTGCATATTTATATTAGACTCTCTTTGTCTCATCTAACACTATTAGATTATTTTTAAGTATTTGTGTAAATTTTAGAAAATATTCTATTGAACACAATTATTGTAACACACTGTATATATTATCACTTTCTTTTTCCACTGCACTGTTCACATGAAGAATAATTTTTTACTAACCTTTTTTGATGCATTGATCTCCATTCCACGCCGTGGAACTTACCTGCAAAAGAAAAAAACTATTAGCATTTATACTTATTAGGATTAGTTTAGCCAAACAAAAAACATTCAAAAAGTTTTCTTTGAAGAAAAAAGAATGATCGTTAGCTACCTTTTACACTGATGTCCTGTCGCTAGTTGCATTGTTCTAGTCCAGCCTTCGGTTCCATGCAATCAATGGTTAAGTCGAACGCACAAAATACACTCAATTTTTTATCGAATGCGATTGAAAAAAGTTTTAAAATAAACACTTTATCACAAGCAAAATTGACTTAAGAAATTTTTGAGCTTCTAATATAGCTTTAGAATATAAAATTACGTACTCGACACTTTAAACCGCTCGCGAAATGAAAAATGGTGTTATTATTTATAAACGCGTACACGATTTATTGTCAATTTTCTGGTCTCGATGAACTCCTGAAAGAGAAAAAAACTGTTAATAAAATAATATATTAATTGTATGCAATAATTATGCCAGGAACTTGTACTTTCGAAAATGGTGTACATATTATGAAAATTCCTGGGTAAATTTTTTTTCTAACGTGAAGTTACACAATTTTTAGGGTAATAAACTGGATAATTTTCGCGAGTAATTTTTACCCAATTTTTTAGAATGTAAACAAATAAGTAATTTTAAATCCTTCCGACGGCTGACAAGAAGTAAATTTGTAAGCATTCCAGCATGCCGAGGAGCTCCGTGCGATTTTTTCTTTGATTATTTTTAATAAAAACTAGAAAATATGCATGGAAAGATTCAAATTTTTAAACCCTTTCTTTTTTGAAACTATGCTATAACTTACTAATAATTAAGAATTTAATGTTAAACGATAATAATAATAAATTGTCATCAGTTCAGTAAAGAAAATGTAGGTACTTGATCGATAATCAAACCCACCTAGCGGCATAGCAATTGGCAGCTTACGATTCAATAATCTAGCTTGCTTTATTATAACAACTTGAAAAACAAACTAATTTACATCAACATTTAAATATAAATAAACAAAATTGGGGCACTTCAATGTTATATCGAGAGAGATACAAATTGTGCATTTCTACGTTGACGATGAAAAAAACAAAACATACCAATATTTTTTGTTTAACAAATCATTTCAACTTACAGAAACTTGGAAAATGCAATCGATGCTCCACAACAAATTCGAAACGAAAAAATTGATGGGAACATCAAACTGCGGTGGGCTAAATTCTGAATTTTCTTCCAAGTAAATGTTTTGCCATGGTTGCGTTTCGAATAAGATCATTAGTGGTGAGTTTCTAAGTTAAACTTTTCTTTTTCAAATAAAATAAAAATCCTACCTAGATTACCGTCAAGTTAAATCTTCAAATGTTTCTTTGTTTTTAACAGCCAGAAGCTTTACATGCATCATCGCCAAATTCAAGTTTAAATTATCATCACAAGCATAATAAATTATATTATTTGGCTAAACTTGCGAATATAACCATAAAATTCGTATATTTGTTTACATTTTTTTTTTTGAAGGAAAGTGCGCCATTCCATCAACCATGAAAGATTTTAACATGGTAGTAACCAAAATGTTTTAAGATCAATGGAAAACAAATTTTGTTATTAATCGTTCGCGTTTGTATTAAAAGTTTTCACAATGATAGCACGCATATTATTTCGGTTCATTAATTATTATTAGACGCTACAAAGAGCGAAGCAGGTATAAAACAAAAAAATTTATTTTAAAAACAATTGAAATGTCAAGTGACTTTTCATTTCAGCCACCTCCTAAGCTCGTCATCGCTTTTTATTAAATAAGGCCGATTTTGAATAAACTTACACAATTTCGTTAATTATCTACCCAATTTTACAAATCATTGTAAACACAACATAATTATTAATCAAAAATATCTTAATAAAAATCATAAATAACATTTTATTTTTACAGGTCTATATAAAATATTAAAGAATGGCTTACCAAAAATTTGAAGCATCCAGGTGTTGGTTACCGAGAAATATGTGGTTTCAAAAATTTGGATGTAATTGACGTTCCAAAAATTTTCAATCTAAGGACAAAAAGTTTGTGTTTTAAAGAATATAGTTAACTACCTGTCGATAATAAAATTGAAAATGGTTATTTTATTCGAAAGATTCGGATGCAAGCTAACGGAAAATACGGCAAGTTACCGAAAGAAGACAAAACCGCAGAGCAAATTAAAATTATTATAATAACACTTACACAAGTTGTCGATGTTCAAATTTGAAGATTGCACACAAAATATCTATTAGAATGACAAATTAATTGAAATGTTCGAAGATTGATTTATTTTAGCAGCACAATTGTTTTAAAAATTAAAGCGCCTTCTTTTGTTTACTACAAAAAAGTCGCGTCAATAAGAACTTTTATTATTTTAACTTAAAACGCACAATTATTTAAGTCGAGCACAATAATTAATTTAGATGATCATTTTAACTTAAAAGAAGTTATTTCAAAACGATTACATTAGCGAAATCATCTAAATTATTATTAAATTTTGAACGCATCGACCGCAGTTCAAGGCTATTAACTTTCAACTGATCGGCTCCTTCGATGCGAACATTTTTACGTGATTTATACGTACTCGAGCGTAATTGTTCCTTACGGAAATATCCGAGCTCGAGGTTCCGACTAACTTATCTAGATGTCGCTCGTTGTTTTTACGAAAATTTGAATAATTTCAAATTTTAAATCGATTTTTTATAATAATTACGTTAATTTAAATTACTTTTTTTATTAATTATGTCTTAAAATGCTCAATAGATTGTAAAAAAAAATATTTTAGACAACTACAATGCTCACAAGAACGAAAAATATTTACCTCGAAAATTGCATATAATAATTTCCATTTTGAAATAGAAATGGATTGAAAATGATGAAATTCATTAAAATACACAATAACTAACTGATTTACACCTAATTTATTGGTTAAAACGCGATAGCTACTTCGCAAATTCATTCCGAAGCCCCCAAAATCTCAAACGTTTAATTATGCATAGATGGCAAATTTGTACATTATTTTCTTGAAATATCTTAAAATAACGTTATTTTACACGCAACCCTTCTATTATTATCATTAATAATGCATTTTAGCCCATTTATTTCCAAAATTATATTTTGACGTTTACTTAACCTTGAAATTAATTTTATGCAATTTTTAAATTATAATTAGCATATAGGCAATTAAAACTGAACTAAAGCTATTGCCAATCATGCTAGCTAACTGAAAATGATCAAAATTGTCTACCAGTTATGTTATCTTGGCCTAATTTCCTACTTGAAATTTTGGAGGTTTCGATGTTAATTTATTGAAAAATCCTACATTTACGTGGTATTTCTTACTGAAATATTGTAGTAGATCGTAGTACTTGAGTCTAAAGAACATGTTGGTATAAGAAGGGATTGCTCGTAGCAAAATTTAAGCGTTTTTTATAAACGCACCGAGCGAGCATCGCAGTAGCGGAGCTATACGTAGTAGTTTGTTTGTCAAGTTTTCTAATATGCATTACAGATAATGTTATATCTGTCTACATTTACATTGTCTTAAATGTGCCTGTAGTTTCTTATTTGCAAAGAAACATGTTATTAAATCCACCTGTCGCATTATCGAATAAGACGACTTTAGAGAATTGTTTGACGTGCTTGTTGTCTTTTTTAAAGAGGTCATGTATACATCTTAACTTTTTATGAAACTAACGGATGTCTTTTTTAATTTATAGAAATTGTGTCGTTGGAGGTACTTTTTTGTATTAATTAAAATTAGCATATAGGCAACTAAAAATAAGCTAAAACCATTGCCAATCATCCTAACTAACTCAAAATAATCAAATTTGTCTACCAATTATGTTATCTCAGATTAATTTCCAACTTGAAATTTTATTGGTTGCTGTGTCAATTTGTTAAAAAATCCTACATTTACATGACGTTTCTTGTTAAAATGTAATCGCTTATAGTAGTAATTTACTTTAAAGAATACATTAGTATATAAAAGCATTGCTCGGCTTAAAATTTAAGCATTTTTTATAAGCGATCCGAGCGAGCATCGCTGTAGCGTAGTTGTACATAGTATTTTGTTTGTCAAGTTTTCTGATATTTGTTACACATGTATTTTATATCTGTCTATATCTAGATTGCAATAAGTGATTCTGTAATTGCCCGTTTGCAAAGAAGCTGTCATTAAATCCACCTGTCGCATAATCAAATAAGGAAACGTTTGAAGATTGTTTAACTTGCTTGTTATCTTTTACAAAGAGGACATTTATACACTCTAACGTTTTATCAAACAAAATGAAGTTTTTGTTTGAATTTTAGAGTTGTATGTCAATTACATACTTACCTAATTGGTTTCGCTAATGAAATTTACAAATGACGGACAGAGTAAAATATAATTGAAAAGAAAGCGGTCAATAATCACTCGGTGCTGTTTATTCCCTTTTGCATGTACAAAGATGTTTCGTCCGAATGGAAGAAGAAATCGTGTGGCTGGGTGTCTTAGAAACTCGCATAACATTTTATTTAAAACGGCCCTTTTCGGGGCTCTCATGTCTACATCGAATGTTGGGTTTCTAATTGTTATTTGGCAATTAAAGTGTTTAAATTTAAAAATTTTTATTTAATATTATATTTTGCATGCGTAATATTAATAGGAAAATTTTGAGTTGTTTTCTTGTGAACAGGATTATGGTTTATATCGGCAACGTAACTGGGGTAGAGTGAATGGGCTCCTGTCAAGTGTGAACCTGGGACCTTTCGATTCACTTGCGGATGGGTTACCAAGTCATCAGTAAGAAAACTTTTGAATTATTGTAGCTTAAACGGTTGCTCAGAATATTAATAACAAAAATAGGTGTTCGCTTAATTTAAGTGCTGAAATTTTTTTTTCGAGTATTCTTTTCAACTTAAGTTGAAAAAAAATACGAGCGGGTTTTTTGAAAATTAACAGTTTTGATACAGATTTTCCGATGTCTTGTTTTGGATCATTTAGATCTTCTTAAGCCTGACGATCTGCTCTTCGAACATGAAGACGCTACACATGTGATGTTTTCAAAGCCTTCGAAAATCATAAAGTTACATTTTATAAATAATTATTATTCACGCCAGTAAAATAAATTTATTGATCAGTACATTCACATATATATTAAGTTATAATTACGTAATAGATTATTTGACTTTAAAATTTTTTTGTTTTTTTGAAAATTATTTGCCGGTTTAATACAAAACTAAATAGTTACTTGAACTAATATTTTTGCTAAAGCCCTAATTTTTTTGTTACTTTTAGTGACAAAAATGAAACTAGGGCTAAAGCTTTACTACACCGAAAATATCAGTATCAAAGTTATCCATTGTGCAAATTAGGAATTATCCTTGGAGTCTGAAATCTTATCCAATTTAATTTTTATTTTTAATCCATTTGTAGTAAAATTGTAATACAACAACAACGTAGGTGATTACCGTTCCACACAACTAGAATTAAAAATTCTCGTTACTAAAAATATTTATTTGTTTGCTCTACGATTTGTGTATTAATATTATTTCTACTGAAAAAATGACAACCTTGCTGCTCTTTTTTACCAACTTACCGAACCAAATATCCGAATATCTGCAATAAACATATCTGAAATCATCAAAAATGGATTTACTTTGGTGAAAAAGCTTCTGAGCACTTCAAACTGAAATATTAAGAAAAATAGAAACAAGCAAAATTTAATTTATAGTGGTGATTACCTTTGCTGCCTCTTCGCAGTCCAATTTGCTTATTGGAAATTTATTTAAAAATTTCAAACCATTACTGCCCTGAAACAAAAGTGTAAGTTTTGAGATAATGAAGCAGCTTCTTAACTTTTAATTGTTCTAATTGGAAGTCAAATCAAAATCTGACTATTTTCCACCTAGCTCTGTGAACTGCATACAGGCTAGCCGCCGTTTAGGTAAAATGGATTTTGGGAGAAGTGCACTCTTGGTTAGAGATCGGATACAAGAAAAATAAACATTCGATATTAAAATATTCTACATACCAAGTTAGTTATAAGACTTCCGAGAAAGCCCATATATCCAGCAGAAAATAGAAAAATTCCAAATTCTGCTTGTATTATGATTACTCGTGTGGTAATTGAGTTTGCATTATTTTCATAAAAGTACAGCAATGATACCGAAGTACTCATAATTAGAACTATTATACAATTTATTAGCCACAACAATGATGTAACATTCAAGAAACAACTAAACTGCATTATGATTTTCTTCAGCTGAAAGTGTAATTGAGCATAGGATATCAAAATATTCCTTAAATCTTTCTTAATAAAAAATATTGCCGTCAATTCATTTTCCAACTGATTTTGATAATTTTTGTATATACTAAGGTATAATCGAGCAACAGTCGTCAAAATAAATATCACCTGTAAATTAACATAAACAGAAATCAACGTTCCAACTTTTTCGAGGACACCCCAATTGGAATCTCCTTCTGAAAAAAATAAAACTCCGACGAAACTCATCATAACTACACCAATCATAAATAAATTTACATAAATTTTCTTCCTAATTCTTAAGGTATCGGTTTTCGTTAATAAAATCTGATCTGTGAGTTCCTGCCATTTATCTACTATTTTTTGAAATGTAGTTACGACATCGATAATTATACTGATATGTAACATTGACATTGCCATGGTCGCCATTGAGCAGAAGAGAGACACAATATCAAAAGTGTAGATCATCACATAAAGATAGGGGTTTTCATTTTGAAACGAATTCTTTAAATTAATCGCACAACGACTGAAAACAACAATTAAAAAAATTAGGATACTCAAACTGGTGCATAACTTAAGTTTGGATGGGCGAACAATTATTTTGCGTTGATCTGTATTGTGTTCGCAGTGGAATTTTACGAATGGAACTCCGCAAACGGATGTAAAGGATGCTGCTATACCAAGAGCGCAACATGAACAATTTTGAAATTTCATTACTTCACTATAGCGAACTGTGAAGTTATAATGCCATATAAATCGGTTTCAAATTATATTTAGGTAAGCTTTTTGAGGAAACCATAAATAAACATAATAAAAATAACATTAAAATTCAATTATACAGCAGACTATTGGTATTGAGTCAATACGAGTTGTAATCCACCACATAAATTATATATTTATAATTTTACGTCATAAAGATTAATCATCGACAAATATATAACAGCAAAAAACTTTGCTGGGTCAGATTTAAGTGACATATTTGTTACTACAGCTTAACTGTGCTACATCGATAAATTATTTCTCTGAGTGTGTAAATTTAAACATAAGTATCAACGTTCGTACAATTTAATTACACCTGATTATTAAATTTTCTACTCTGCGATTGACGTGGTTTTGATTTCGGCAACATATTTGATTTTTAAGTATACCTACACCTTGTTCATTATTTTCAGAGTTTCTGTGAAAACGGTTGGTTTCCGAAAAAAAGTTATTTGACCAAAGTTGTAGCCCGTTAAATTCTCTATCCGGTTTGGACCGTCTGTTTTTTTTTTCTAAAAAGTTTCGGTTAAGAGATACGGGGTTCGCAAAAAAAATTAAACCTGAATTTTTTTAACATTTTTTTACTTTATTTAATTTATAACTCGAAATCTGTTGAGTATAGACAATAAAGGGTTATAACCTAATTTGTAGATAAGCAAATGATCTTTAAAAAAGGTTTAATCCATTAAGTCAAAAAAAAATAATATCGGAGCTATGGCCATTTAAAATCAAAAATTCAAAAAATTGCTTTAAAAAAGTGTCTTCTATCACCACCTCAAAGGTTCTCTACGGTAACGGGGACACCCTGTATAAAAAAATTGATTTTTAATTATATCTCAAAAACTTTAATCCTATGCAATTAAAACTTAAGTTTCTAATTACGGGATTCAGTATTTCTACTGAAGAATAACAAATTATATATTGAGATGACCCGAGCTATGCAAATCTATAAAACCTGCTTAATCCCAGAATTACTCTAGCTGGGTATCCATTATTTGTAGCTATAAAATCTTGTAGTTTTTAATTCAATTGTAATTTAATTTAAAATGCTCCTTTACCTTTCATGTGGTATTCGACTTTGGCTTCACGTGCGCGCTCGCTTCGCATATGGTATTCCAGCTGGCTTCAGTACGCCTGGTTAAGCAAATTTTCTGCAATGTAATTTTACGCATCGACTAAAATGTCACTAAATTCTTCACTTTTGCAATTTTATTTAACAATTTGCACCGCACTTTATCAATTTAATTAAACAAAAAAAAACAACTTAATTAAGTGATAACATCAAGTAAGCGATTCTGATGACGACTAACGAGTCAGAAACACATTGTGTGATGGCTAGACGGTCGAAAAAGCAGGCAATGTGTCTACCGCTCTTACCTTAATTATGTTGGTTTTTCAGTTTTTTAAACTTTTATGCACGATGGGTGCAATATTTTTACATTTCAAAACAACTTAACTTAATTTATTTTATTGATTTTAAACAATTAACAATTTAATTTTCATTGCGGGAATGATGTTCGTCTGCCCGTCTATTCGACGTGAAGGCCTGAGCCCAACTCTTTTCTAGCTTATTTTTCGTTCTCCCTACCTTTATTGAGAGCAAATTTAACAAACATTTTTATGTACAATGATAAATAAATAAATACTAAAACAAATTCAAACTTTAAAATTATTTACAAAATAAATGAAATTGTGATTTTTAGTGTTTCGAAAAACGACAATATATTGTCGTGATTTTTTATATGTATAACCGGGGTGAAGGGGGGGAGGGGCAAACAAATGAATATTGAATAGATAAGCCAATAATATAAAATAATATAAACAAGGAAAATTATTATCAAAATTAATTAAATGCTAAAATTTTCTATTTATAAAAATATTATTCGAACGAAATTTAATTATTATAGCGACGGGATTTTTTAGAGACTGACTTTCTGGTTAACTGAAATCCAAACAAATAACATTAACAAACCAAAAAAGATAGCAACTTTTGTTGTAGTTACATTATTTAGAGAATATCCATCACTGATGGAAAATTAAGAAATTGCATTCGTAGATGAGATACTTTTTTTTTGAAAAAACAAACAAATAAAAAGATATAATATGAAACTATATAAGAAAATTCAAAATTTGACAAAAATTGAATTAAAATAAAATTTGAAAAATTAAAAAAAAAATTTAAAAAATCCGAGATTTTACATCGAAGACAAAAATAAAGAAGATGAAAATCAAAATATCTCCATGGCAACGAACGACGAATACGAAGATGACCTATGGAAGATGGTAAAATGGAAAATTTATTAATTAAAGTGGGAAGAAAATTTACAACAAAAACTGAAATTTTTAAAATTAAAATTTTGAGTTAATATTGTGAAATATTTTTAAAACATTTATAAAAATTTCACGATAGATTTGCAGATTAAATTGTAAACCGTGGATAAATCAATTAAATCTAGAGAAGTAAAATCGTAATTTTTTATATAACGGGGAAGGGATAACACAGTGTTTTTCAACCTTTTTAAATACGCGACCCTTTTACAAGTAAAAAAATTAAATTCTGGCAACCTCCCATTATTGACTTTATAATTTAATTTTATTAAAAACAAATTTTATAAATATATTTTATCTGGATTGCAACCGCGAACCTCCGAGAAAGACGTCGGGGGGGGGGGGGGGGGGGGTTGCGACCCACAGGTTGAAAAACACTGCTATAACATAACTGTGTATACAGAAAATGTTTTTACAATTTGAACAATTATTTTTTATTTTTAAAATAAATATTTAAAAAAATTAAATAAAAATAATTAAATTTTTTGACGTTAAACTTCAAATGAAAAATTTTGCTACAACAAAATTTAATTAATTTGTTGCATTTATGAAAGCATGGAGATTCAGTGCAAATAAACTAAAGTTTAATTATTTATTATTTTTTTATTTATAATTTTTAAAGTTTTTATCTGGATTTTAAATTAATTCCTTTTGTATAAATGAATTTCTAATAATTAAAATAGATCATGAAGAAGCTAATTCGTATTTAAAAGTTTCGACTCGATTTATTTTAAATTTTGATTTATGCGGACTTTAAATTTTTAGAAATCTATAAATTTTATAAATGTAATTTAATTTATTAGAGCGACATTAAAAAAACGTGAACCTGTCAATTCACTGCTCTAGGACAAATAAATAAAATAAATTAAAATAAAATATGCAGGACCGCCCCAAGTAATATTTTCAGGTTTTATTTTTATGTTTCTTATTATTAAATTAAAAATTAAAATAATTAATTAATTAATAACAGTAAATAGCGGCGTCAATCAAAGCTGATCAGCAGGGAGCAAGAGTACATTTTGGTTAAAAACATTTATTTAAATTTTTTCATTACTCTTATAAGCAAATTGGCGGAAGTGAAAAAATTGTAATAATTATTATCGAATTGTAGCAATCAATTTAATACTTTAATGTTTATTTTTTCTTGTTAGTTTTTAATTATATACATAAATAATAAAATTATATATACAACTCAGTACTAAACGGATTAAAACCCTTACTAACAAATTAACAAAACAAATAAGTTAGTAGATGAAGATAAATTATTTAAAAAAAATTGTCATCTGACCACAACAAATAAAATTAAATTATCACTTGCGATTTGCTCGCAATTTTTTTTGCAGACTTTGATGACTTTTTTCTTATCATTATTTTGTAAATATGCTTTGCTGGAGCTTCCACGCTGATGTATAAAATAAAAGCCAGTGCTATTGTTAATACTATGTCCGTAGTAAATCCATAAATCTAAAAATAAAGTTTTAGGGAACAACCGTGTGAATTAGTTCATAAACTAACGCTACATTTAACTTACAATTTCAATCACTGATAGGTGCTGAAGAGTGCTCTGTTTTGAAAAATAAGTAAATTGCAGTGGAAAGTGAACCAAGTAAATTCCGTAAGCTAATTTACTTATGGGAAGAAAAATTCGCCAGGACAGCATCGACGTAATAACATTTTCGTAGCTATAAGCTGCTGCAAAAAATATTCCAATTGTGGCTGCCGACCAGACTGCTTTTACTAAAGGCAGGTAGATTGCGGACAATAAATTGTTGATTTTCCAGCGTCTGTTATAGAAAGCGGCACCGGAAAGAAGACAAACTAATATGATTATGCTAACTCCCGTGGTGACCAAATAGAACTTCACCTAAAACAAAAAAATATATTAAATAGGTAGGTACTGGTAAAGTGGGACTGGTGAATTCTTACATTGGATAACACTTTGGTTTTCTTTTTCAAGTTCCAGTAGATTATACCAGCGATCATTCCCATAATATACGACACAGCTCTGTTGTGACTCTTTATGTATATTAAGTTGAAAAAATTATTTTTCTTCAGTTCGCTTAATGTTCCTGGAAAATACTGGATTATGGGTGGAATTTTGTAATATAAAATTTGCCCAAACGGAATAAGTAGAGAAATTATAAACAAAAGTGTTATCAAGATGTAACCCAGACGTTTATTCTTTTGCAATGCCACCATTACGAAAATACCCACAATAAAAAGATGTAAATCGCACGCAATGTACCAAGTAACGGCCATACACTAAAATAAATTTTATTTTGGTTTAAAACTCTCTGTTAGGGAAACTATAAACTTACAGCATCTTGGGAGTCAACGTAATTACTCACAAAGAGTAAACTTTTCCACCAATTATTTCGGCAATCTTCAACTTCCGTTGCTATTAGAGTGTTCCACATTGGACCCGAACCGGAATAATAATACATGGTTGTACCATAAAATATGATAAAAGCATACAACGGAGTTAGCCTACAATTTTTTAGCGTTTAAATTTTAGCTGAGTGGCGCCCGAGAAAATTTACCTAATGCATCTTAATAGAAACATATTAAACGGATTTATTTTTGAAGTTTCAGTTTTTTTTAACCAACTGTAACTCAACAGCAATCCACTGATGGTAAAAAAAGTATCCACGAAAAGTCCGCTGTTCAAAGATAAAGAAGCCAATGGGGAACTCACGAACTGAAATTCAAATTATTTTTAGATAAAATTAACAAAACGTGACTAATTGTACGTTTTCTACGAAACCAAAATTAATAATCGGCGCCACTGACATCAGCATCAATTTGTGTCCAAAAATTACCACCAGTAGCGACAGCGCTTTTATTCCATGAAAAATTTTAAACTCCTGTTTAGAATTGCATGGACTGAGTAACTCCAAAAAGTTTTGTTTTGCCGAAAAAGCCAAACTGATCGCCTCCACAATGCTCTCTAAAATGTAAGAAAACATAGCTTCTTCAGAAGAAAAAAAACTATGACTTACGTTTTTCTTGTTCCTGTTTATCGATGTCTTCTATTCTTCTTTTTTGTAAATCGTGTATTGTTGAGATTATTACGGCGACGACTAACACAATGCAGAGTATACTGCAAAATTCGTGGTTAATAAAAGAGGGGTACTTTTTACAAAAATACTTTACCAAAATAAAACATCCAGTCCGTCCATAGCTTTGCCGAAATTCTTAGTTTGGCACATCTTGCTATCCACGTCTAAACTATAAGTTACTTTATCTTTTTTCATATGATTATCTAATTTTTTTAAATAACCATTGTAATACTGTTCAATATCTTTAGGGGAACACGAAGCAGGTAGGCACAAGCCAAGTTTCACGACATTCCGGCTTCGTTTCGAAACATCTTCAGACTTCTACGATAGAATTTGCAGAATAAAAATGATATTTGGTACAGCGAAGAACTTACTCGAAATTTTTCTAAAACCGACTCAAATGGACCGTAATAGTTTGAAATCGGATCTCTGGTGGAATCAATGGAAACCTGAGCGGTAAAGGTAACCAAGCAGTATTGCGGTGTGAAAGGCCCATTGGCGTAAATGCATTGCTCCCAATTTCCAAAATGCACGTCGCCTCCTTGCAAAATACTGTAAGTATCTTTTGATGAAGCATCCAACACTAAAATTTTAAAAAATCAAATATCACTCCAATAATCCGATTTAATTTTACTCCTACATCGTAGTCGATGTAGGTTTCTAGGACTTTAGGTTAGGTCAGGTTCAAAATAGTAACAAATTGATTTTCAGACGAATAAAAATAACATAAAAAACCTGAACGAATTTTCATTAGTTACTTAATTGTTTATTTAAGAATTAAATTAAAATGTTTAACGACAATATAAGCAATATAATAGGTAAATATATGAAATAAAAATAATACTTACGTTCTGTGTAATTGTTTAAATATCAATAACAATGCAATTAAGTTCCAAGGTGTAATTAAATCCATAAACTTTTATATTTAAATAGAAACAATGACGGAATCAAAGGTAAAAAATAAAAACTATCAAAAATTATTATTTGTTTTAAAGCTGCATTCACAATATAAAGTATTGCGCATTGCATATCATAGCTCAAAGACGATTTAATATATCTAATATAGTACTCTTCTACTATGCGGTCTAAACGTCTGGTTAAAAAATTTATTTATTTGATTTATAAAAAATTAAAATTGAATGGCAAATATTTTACTAATCGTCTACCAATTAGTAGATTGCGGGAGTGCAATTTTGAGGTTTCCAATTCCCCCCCCCCCCCATTTTTGTTTTCTCTCGCTGTTGGACCATCAAACTTTAAATAATTAAAGTTTTTTCGCGATAATTTATTTTATCTAATTATGTACAATTTAATTAATTATTAATTATCATTAAGTAATGAGTATTAAATTACCGTAATTAATATTAATTTATAAACCCATTAATTACATTGATAAATTGTAGTGTCAGATTAACTATACCGTTATGAATTTATCGTTCTTAGGTGCCGAAACGCGGGAGTGCAATACATTTAATTTTAAGGAGGTTTTTCCAGGCAAATTACACCTCGGTAATGCGGCCGAAGAAGAACATGAAGGAAGAAAATAGAAAAATAAAACATAATTTAAAAAAAAAAAAAAATTAAAAATGACAAATTTTTGATAATAAAGAAAAAGTTAATTAAAATTGAGTAAAAATTTTGAAAAAATTACAGTAAAAATTTAAAAACCCTTTTTGAATAAAAAAAAAATTTATTAGAATAATATTGATTTGGATGCTGTATGTTTATGAAATAGCCACTTACTTTCGTATGCCCATAATGTGAAATTTTCTAAGTGAGCTTTATAGATGTTGTTGTCAATTTTACATTGAGTACTTTCGGTGGTTTCGATTGTGTGGGGTAGGGTTGGAAACAATCGGTTTTCATGTTTGGCCTCATCTGCCACAATAATTTTTATAATTATAGCCAAAGCAACAGGAAGCCGGAACATTTTCTTCTGGTGGTCTGGGTACCGACACGCATGTAAACGGACGCACTATTTATATCGCAGTATAAAAAAATCACTAAGATTAATCCAGGAATAAGTGTGTAGCTTTATATGATGAAAATGTGTCGGATGGAAATGTACTTGGCTGATGGGGCGGTACTAAAACTGCTTTTCTAGCTGCGGTAATTTGCCTATGGAATAATGAACTCGTCATAATATAAAATCACATGTCTACCATAAAAATACCTTAAAGGCTCTGAAAATGCCCTTGACTTTTCTCAATTTTTAAAAAAGTTGATGTTTATGATGAATACCTTAAATAATGTAAAGTACCGTGAGCTGGCCAATTAATTTCATAGCACATCTTCACAATACAATCTTATTGGCATTGTATACTGTTAATTACATTAATTTTATTGGCGTGTTGACGTTATATTGAAGGATCTTTACATTGCTTGTATTAATTGATTGATAGGTAAAATAGTTTGTCCACACAAATCAATTAGTGCTATAAAATATCATAATTTATTCAATATATCATAATTATATTTACTTGTAATTTCAAAACCTGTGTACTATAAAATATCGACTGGAATAAATATCGTAAATCTATTTTTCCTGTTGTTAATTAATTACATAGTACAACAATCAACACTAATTCCAAAAGTGATCACCGGAAGAAAAGCCAAAAGCAGTGTTCTCCTTTTATGTCTTTTCCTTTTATCTAAAACATTTCATTAAAAAAAAAACACTTCCATTTAAAAAAAAATTAAACAAAAAACAGTCTGTTTTTGTTTACTTTCAGTTTGATATTTTATTTTTGCTTTTATATGATTTTTGACACGCCCACTGTCAGTCCGATTGGTTGTACCAGAGAGAGAAGTTTCAATTGTTTTTCAGATTTTCGAAAACAATAAAAAAGTATTTTTCAAATCGATTTCGAATTTGTTTATGATATAATTATGGCAATATTTATTTATTTTGTTCTGTGTCGGCATTTTTACAGGTTTTTGAGCGGTAATATAATTTATTGCTTTAAAAGATTTTTAATTTTATTTTTAAGTGCCATATTGACGCAATGAATTGCATAAAATAAAGGAATAATTTTTAAGGTGGGCTGCCGTCCTTGACCTAACTAAAATATTAATCATATCTTTTTCTTTGGGTTTTTGTGATATATGAAAAGATTCAAATTATTGTTTGTTTTCCACATACTATGTAGTTTGTTATAAAATTAATATTATTTATTATAATTAAAGTAACAACTTCCTAGTGCATAAGTGGTTTATTTTAGAATTAGAAAGTAATAATATTGAAGGTAGGGGGTAATATCCAATAACAATATCATCGTGCAATACCATTCCGCACGTAGGATTTATAATTAAAAATTTTTCATTTTTTTTTTTCAATAATTATTTGATGTGATTTATTCAATCTGTTCAAAATTAATAAAAAATTAACAATATAATTTATTTAGTTAAACTACGCTGTAATAGAAAAAAAAACCTAAAAATAATGCATTTATTTTATTTTTGTTCTTAGTCAGAATTCAGAATAATCGAACAATTATTCTTAGTCAGCATTTAATTCTTAGTCAGTATTTAAAAAGTTTTTGTAATTTTTTATTTTTTTATTTTTCGTTTATTCGAATATTCTAAGTCCAAACCTGTTAAATGTAAATTATTGTCTTTTTTATTGTTCTTTAAATATTATTTTTTTGTCAGTATGTATGTATTCTTGACTTAACAGTTAAAATTCATTATTTTGTTTAGTTTGTTTAATTTAAACTACACCAATACTCTTTGACTACACTGATTTATTAAATTTGTTAGATTTATGACCAATAATTGTAATTGAGCGATGAATTAATTTAATTGTTAAAAATTCATGGAAAATACATTGTCATAATTATATTTCATTATCTAATAAAAATTCATTGCACAGCTGTGACAGCATCAAAGAAAAAATTTGATTTATTATTTATTAATTATTCTTATTTTTAATAAACATTAATTTTTTTTAGTAATAAAAAAATTATTATTTGCTTAAAAAAATTTGAATCTGTGGTTACAGTAACAATAGAATAGCAATTTCCTATCCGAATGAGGCATATGATTTGTTTTAAAATTTTTTGTTTAAGAGATACAAGGAAAAACAGAGAACAAAACTTCGAAATGTTAACAGTTTTTTACTTACTTTAATTCATAAGTCGAAAGCCGTTGATTTTAGAGAATAAAAAGTTTGAATCTATTTTGTAGATTATTTCACACTCTTTAAAAAATGACTAAACTATTTTTACTGAAAAATCAATATTTTCATGGCTATCGCCATGTGAAGGTGGAAATTTAAAAAATGATTGAGGATTTGTGATTAGAAAAAAATTTTTGTAACATTTTAATTTTTTATGATATTATTTTTGAGATTAGATATTAACCATTTAATTAAAAAAATATTTGGAAGGACAATACTGCGTACACGATGCTTCTGTTCAACAGCCAAGGCTGCATGCCAGCTAATTTGCTATTGAGAATCAGTTAATTTGAAGAAGATTCATTATTATTATTTAAACATTTGTGTATAAATGTATTACCTTGTATAAATCAAGTTTACAAAATATTAAATATTCAAGTTTATTACTAAGAATTATTATATCTTGACCATTGACCTACGATTTCTCAAGGAGTTGTTCATTAAACAGGAACTTATTTGATGTCAATGTAATGACAATGATATTGGCAATAAAAAGATTGTTTGATATTTTTCCGAACTAATGCTAATTATTTAAATTCTACTTGTTCGACTTTTATGCATATTGTCGTGTTTCAAACGTGATTCGGACCCACCCTATACATTTTGGTAAAAATTCATTTATTTATTTAATTTATGTTTAAATTGATTTTATGTTGTAAGATTGTAAAATTAGCAAGGTGGGGACGAATCACCGGAAATTCAGGGCCTTTTGCCAAAAAGTGGTCGACGTGATGGCCGTGTTAATTTATTAGTCTGAATAATTTTTGAAAAGATTTGTAGTTTTTAAAATATAAGTGATTTTACGGCCTTTTTGCAAAAAATGGTCGACGTGATGGCCGTGTTGATTTATTAGTCTGAATAATTTTTGAAAAGATTTGTAGTTTTTAAAATATAAGTGATTTTTAGGCCTTTTGCCAAAAAGTGGTCGACGTGATGGCCGCATTAATTTATAAGTCCGAATAATTTTTGATAAGTTTGTAAATTTTGGAATGCTAGTAAAAGTTTTTGAAAATAAAATGTTTTGTTGAAGTTATTATATTGGAGTATGTTGGTTTTTGAAGAAAAGTTGAGTGATTTGGAATTAATTTGGATATTATTTATAAGTGGCTACTGAGCGGTAGTAAGTTGATTGGGAAAATTATTTAACAAAAAAAAAAGAATATTTCGAATAATAAATGCGATTTGGATACTTAAAATTGGAAAGTTAAAATTGCATTTGAAGGAACGAATGGTCGATACTGATAAGCCGGACTGAGATACCGGTATCGTTGCATTTTGTATTCCCATTTTTAAATATTTGATATTAAAACAAAAATTAAAGTTTTACGAATTGTTTTAAAGAAAAATATTATTAATTAGAAGAAATTATTGAAAAAAAATTTTAAATTAAATAATTTGAATAAATTACATTTCATTCTTTTGGCAAAAATTAAAGAAATTTAAAATTAATTTGGATAAATTACATCTCAATATATTGCTATGTTGTAATTATTTAATTTATTATAATAAAATTTGTAAATTAATGAATTAGTCTATAAATAATATAAAGTTGTATAAAAAGTGATTTATCAATAAAACCGTCATTAATAAAAGCAATAAATGTGCAATAACAAAATAATGTTACTTCTTAATAAGAGATTTCAAACGACAAAAAATAAAACCTTTTCTCAATAAACATCAAAAGTCAGATAAATTTTTTGTGCAGTTTCTGGTTCCAATTTTCTAGAGCTTCAAAATCTCCAAATCTCAGAGAGAGACTTGACTCTTCTGTGTTTTAGACTCTACATACTGAAATCGTATTATCGTCTGGTCCGGACAACAGGTATCTATGACAAGCGTATTTCCTATTTAAGATGCTATTTTTATTTCAATATTTCCTGTTATATTTTTTATTCAAATTAATTAGTCAAATAATCTACAATTATAATTGATTTTGTACAAAAACAAAGTTCAGGTTCATTGTCAAATCTGTTATGACATTAAAACACAAACCGCAGAAGGACAAACAAAATTTAAATTTTATTTGTCAATTAATACTGAAAATTTACTAAGGGTTGTAAAATAATAACTGAAAAAGCTTCCACAATTGCGGATTACAAATTAATTTGTAAATTTGTATTGCTTTATTAACAATAAATTGCCAATCCTTTAAATTTACTTTCCGTTGCCATAAATCATTTCCGGTATATTTACAATATTTGGAAAATAAAAATACAGAAAAAATGCAGTTTAATCTATATTTTAAAATTAAAAATAAACCAAGCAGTTAAAAATATACACTTTTTTTAAATCTCTTAAATCGATAAACACGAAACTATAATAATAAAAAAATCCGGTTGTTTATGTTTTTTTAAACGTGATGGCCACATCTTTACGCATAAATAATGTCTTAATCATTTTACGATCTTTTTAAATTAATTAATTTCATATAATTATAAATGTCATATAAATAGCTTGTGGTTGTTTTAAATTTTGAGGAAATCTTCCAGTAGAATCGGTACACCCCCCCCCCCCCGGTAAAATTATTAATAAATTCCTAATATTATTATATTAGCTCTCAGTTTATTGTAACGCCAATGGGACGCGAATACTACATCAAAATGTCGAAAATAAAACAAAAACAAAACATCGAAAGTCAGAAACATTAAAAAACAAAAACATCGAAAACAAAAATATCGTCAACTCGGCGACCGGCCAATTGGACGCCGTTTAACTCAGCAACCACCCACGCACTTTCGACCTAACTCGAAAATCAGCGATCCGAACGAACAAATCGTATAGTAGCAAAAATAGGTAATTTTAAATAGTTTTTGACTTTCTTTCTAAGCTGATGTAGCGCGCAGTGTCGTCCGCTTAGAAAGCTAGTTTTATTATTGCAAAATTTTTTTGTACTTGGTCATACTTTATTTTTTGGTTTGGCGACAATGACGTCGTCAGCCACTTTCTTGAGTTTACCTTCAATAATATTTTAAATTTTTTTGTTTTTTTGAACTAGGTCGTTTTGGAATTGCTTGAAAACACACAAAAAATTTTTAATAAAATTTAATTGAGTGTTCATTTCAAATCGAAGTAAAAAATCTCATAAAAATAAAAAAAAGTTGTATAATCATAATAATACAATACTGCAATAAATTTTATTTGCGCACAAAAAATTTTAATTATTGATTGGGTTAGTTATTTATGTTGCTTTTAAAACAACTTTGCAATAAGTTAATTGCAATTACATTATTAAATGAATATAATAAATTATAATATTATTTATAGCTAATAACATTAATGTCAATTTTGTATTATTTTCGGAGGGAGTAGGTAATCATATTTTTTTTATTACTAAAATAGAGACAACCCAGTGGCCAAACAAGTTTTTCTGGCGCGTCAATATTTGAACCTCATTTCACCAAACTCAAGCAGCAAAAAGTTCTAGTTTGATATATTGTTTTTATTTTTAAATTAAATACTAATTTATCTATTATAAATTATTATATTATAACAAAAAAATAAAGTTGAATCATAAATCAATTTAAAAATTTTGCACCAACTGCAACAACCAATCACAGCAAGAATAATCGAAAACCCGCCCACACATTTGTAATCCCATGCGGGTTACTACACACGCATGCTACACACGTGCTCATTTTTTGCAGCTACTTGCGACACTGCCTAACGGCTAAATTTTATTGACATTTAAAATTTTTTCAAACCAAACTTTCAGTACTGAAGCTTTTCAAATTTTAAACGATTTCAAGTCAAAAAGATGTGATTTTAGGATACAAATTTCAACAAAGTGTTTTAAAGTGTGTATTTGTTTTAACTTCAAAATGGAAGGTAAATTTTTTAGATAATGCATTTCGGATTTATTTTGACGTACATTTCTTGTAGGCGAAATTGTCGGATCAGCGAAGAAGGAAGAGCCTCTCAAAAAAAGGTTACCACTGGTTAGACTAAATTATGACGAGATTATGGCCGAATTTAACTGTAAGAATTTAATTTCTTTAAAAGTTGTAAGTTAATTTTGTTTTTGTAGCTTGTGCGGTACGTCCGAAAACCCTTCCCGCTCCGGAACGTAAAGAAAAGATGAAACTCCAAAGAATTGTTTTCAATCCGTCAGATTTTGAAGACTCTCCCCCAAAGCGTACCAAACAGAGACAATCGAAGCAACGGTCAATATCAAATAGAGCGAAATCCTCTGGTGCAGTAAATCCCGGAAGGACCACAATCTTTAAAGCGAACTGGAATAAAGACAAACCGAGACTGGTAACCGAAGAACTTAACCAAGCTAAAAGTGGGAAAAAGTTCTTTATCCCAGTAAAAACTAAAAATAATGTGGTCAAGGTTGTCAAGAATCGGGAACATAAAGTAAGCGTAAAAAAACAATCAACTCAAAAAGAAAAACTTAAAAATTGGCTTCACCTTCCGATGGAATCAAAAAAATTGGATTTTAGCACAAACACACCAGACTGGAACGTCGCCGAAATGCACCCAAATAGGAAAGCGGCACCCTCTCCGGTTTCGGATCTCTCTCCAACGGAGTGCGAATTTTTGGAAATTGAGAAAAGTTTAAAGATGAAAGATGCTAAAACATTGAGCACCGACGTTTCAAGTTGTATACTGGAGGTACAAAAAATTTTAGAACAAGACAGAAACGAGATTTTTAAATTCCAAAACAAAGTCGAGAAACTTGTCGACGAATTTATCAGTGCTCAAGACCTAAGAAATGAGAAAATTATGACTCTTCTTAAAACAGCGAAAAATAAGCCTAAAACAAACTTAAATGTGACTCCTCTGAAAGATATAACTTCAAAAGCGAATCGTAAAAGTACGTTACTTTCAAATTCAGGCGGAAAGGTATTATTGAAGTCCAAAAATATGCCAGAAGACAAAGTAATGGATAAAGCAATTAACTTGTATAATTCGATGAGAAATATTTCAAAATCGATTTTAGCAACGCCTAAATTGAACAGATCGAGTTTGCAAACACCTGAAAGTGTAAAGAAATCTGCAGGAGTGTCTATTTCCAAAATTATCCAAAAGCAATGTTTGATGTTACACGAAACTCCTTATAAACATTAATAATTCAGTTCGAAAGAGAAAGTATTTATTTGAAGGTCTCAATATGTTCTTTTGTTTATCAATTTTTGTAGATAATTAAATATACTTAGATTATTTTTCTAATGTGCTTGTTTATTATATTTCATTTTCAATTTTAAAAAGAAGTTCAAATACGATTAAAATATTTCCTTTAAATATGCTGGCTTCGTTTTTGCTTCAAAACCAAGGGATGAAAAGGAATACCATTAGTTCTGCAAAGACAGCATATTCTATACATGTTTAGGAATCAATTTATGGAAAAAATTTTTTTTTGATTTTTTCGACATCACACAGGGTGACTGCCTTAATCCATTAATGCTTATTAGTGGTAGACAGTACTATTTGGTCAATGCCATCAAGGAAAAGCTGGATAAACGATAACACCCAAAAAAATTCAATGATTATGAAAAGTAAAAAAAAATTAACAAAACAAACCCCGATTTGATTCATCATGTTCATCACTCGAATTCTTCTTCTTCAGGATCTAAAATAATCACATATAACACAAGAACAAAGATAACAATCAGATATTTACCATCAAGTTATAGTCTTAATAAATTAGACGAATATTGGGTGTAAAGGGGAAGCAAATCAAACAAATTAACTGCTGGCCAACGTTTCGGACTATATATTAATCCATCCTCAGGGCTAAAATATAAAAACAGAGGTGCTACAATGTTTTAAAAAATAAGAGTGTCCCGGGGGACGCAAACATACCTAACAGTTGGTGATGGTAAACGCTTGAAAATGCAGTGTGTTGTCGGGAATTGAATCGTTCCAGTCTGGTGTGTTTGTGTTAAAATCCAATTTTTTTGATTCCATCGGAAGGTGAAGCCAATTTTTAAGTTTTTCTTTTTGAGTTGATTGTTTTTTTACGCTTACTTTATGTTCCCGATTCTTGACAACCTTGACCACATTATTTTTAGTTTTTACTGGGATAAAGAACTTTTTCCCACTTTTGGCTTGGTTAAGTTCTTCGGTTACCAGTCTCGGTTTGTCTTTATTCCAGTTCGCTTTAAAGATTGTGGTCCTTCCGGGATTTACTGCACCAGAGGATTTCGCTCTATTTGATATTGACCGTTGCTTCGATTGTCTCTGTTTGGTACGCTTTGGGGGAGAGTCTTCAAAATCTGACGGATTGAAAACAATTCTTTGGAGTTTCATCTTTTCTTTACGTTCCGGAGCGGGTAGGGTTTTCGGATGTACCGCACAAGCTACAAAAACAGAATTAAATTACAACTTTTAAAGAAATTAAATTCTTACAGTTAAATTCGGCCATAATTTGGTCTAACCAGTGGTAACCTTTTTTTGAGAGGCTCTTCCTTCTTCGCTGATCCGACAATTTCGCTTACAAGAAATGTACGTCAAAATAAATCCGAAATGCATTATCTAAAAAGTTTACCTTCCATTTTGAAGTTAAAACAAATACACACTTTAAAACACTTTGTTGAAATTTGTATCCTAAAATCACATCTTTTTGACTTGAAATCGTTTAAAAAATAAGAGTGTCCCGGGGGACGCAAACATACCTAACAGTTGGTGATGGTAAAGGCTTGAAAATGCAGTGTGTTGTCGGGAATTGACATGGATATACAAAAACAGTTACTTCAACAATCGTCGTCAAAAAGAATAAAAATCTAACAAAATTGCTAAATAAAACGTGTAAAAATAAAACTAGAAAACGCAATTGTAGTCAAAAATCTTTATCGTAAAATAAAACGCACGCAATGTATAAGTACTATCTCTTCTACAAGATAACCGATAAAGACAAACACAATTTAAAAATTTCTCGCTAACACACCACGTCAAAAGAAAAAGTTAAAATCAAAATTAACAATATAAAAATAACATTATACGACAAACCCGGAAACACCCCCATAGTACTGGTTTAAAAACAATATATAAAAATCTACACATAGCAAAAAAGAAAACAAACTCGGCAAACAAAAACGTCCACCTGCTACCGGCCACTATCACCGTCGCTGCAAAACACCCTTCTTCTGTTTGTGGTTCTTCAAAAGGTTAGAATAGCCATTATTGATTCTCTTGTAATCCGTTTGAATATTAATATTATCACTGGTGGAAATAAAGGACGCCTCCATAAACAAACGCCTATTCCAATGTCTTTCGGATGCCAATATTTCAACTTCTTCATCTTTGAAGTTATGGTGGTTTTCTATCGTGTGCGCTGATAGTCCTGTTCTAGATTTACCATGCAGGATAGTCGTTGAGAAGTTTGTCCAACATATTCTTTTCTGCATTCTGTGCACGTTATCCTGTATACCACATTGGCCATATCCAAAACCGGAGTTCTATCTTTAGTTCTTGAAAAGAGGATTCGATTAAGAGTTAAGAGATTGTGGAACGCAAGTTGTATGTTGTCCTTAACAGTACATTCTTTAAAGATGTATTTAAGTTTTTCTGCCAAAACAGGATTGGTACGTAATTTTGCTATATTTTGGTCTCTCTTCATGATCGCCCTTCGACTGGCCTAATTTGACCTTTATAGGGGTGTGGGCTGTTCATCAGTTCTATCAATGCCCTGAAACTGTTATCTATGTGTGGTGGACATACCTTAGCTTGTCTACACTGTAATAAGTAACAGGAGATAGGCATCCCATATTTTAGGTTCCCTTATATAAGAGGATTGACTGAGAGAGTCCAGCATGTTTTAAAGGATTACTGTAGACTGGGAATATACAGCTTGCACACTAACCAGAAGATTATGTCGAGGCTTAAGAACGTTGACCCCATGGATAAATTATCTGAATTGATATACGAGATACCATGCTCGAACTGTGATAAGACGTATGTGGGTCAGACGAAACAATATTTAAAACAACGAATTTACCAACATAGGAGAGATTGTGAGGTGGCTGATAAAGAAAAGCAAAGACGGGGATGTATGGAAAAAGAAAATGAAGAAGCTTCCACAGCATTATCAGCACATCACATAGAAAGTGGACACAGCTCTTTGTTCTTGTTGTGTTATATGTGATTATTTTAGATCCTGAAGAAGAAGAAATAATATATCTTCGAAACGTCGATCATTGAAAATTAGTTTTATTTAACACCTACATATTGTCCAATATTCCCCACAAATTTTCACAACTTAACAAAAAAAATTTTATTAAATAAATTACTATTTACAAATTTACTATAAAATATCTTCACCGTCGTCAAAAACAAATCTTATTAAATAAAATACTATCCATAAATTTATTATATAATATCTTCACCATCGTCATCTCTTTCCATTCTTTTCCTCTTAATTTTTCGTTTTTTCGCAACTTCATCTTTCGCTTTCCGTTTCTTGGCTTCTCTCTTTTTTTCGTGCACCCTAATTTTTCTTTTGGCAAACATCTCAGGGTCATTAACAGCTAACTGGGTTCTTACACGTTTTCGTTCACCTCGTTTCTTATTTAAGTGCACTTCTAGTTTTGACAATGTTTCCGTATATAAATCATTGCCCACTCGGTTCTTGTAAATGTTACACACTTTTTTTGATAACTGTCTCAAAGGAGCGTTACTTTCTTCTGTCGTTATCATTTCTCTAACCAAAGGAGCCATTAAATGATAAAGAATTGATTTTATCGTTTCCACTTCCAAAAACTGTCCGATAGCACCTATCCAGTGAAAAATGTGGGTCCTCAGCTTTATGCTGGCGGCATCTTCGACAATTTCTTCGTTGATCACACGGCGCAACAGCTTGGTTAACCAAAAAATGTTAACCTTTTGTTCGCCCTTCACGGGAACGTTTTGAACGACTTTCGCTATAAACACCAAATTTTTAATAACCTGTTCGGCTATATCCTCCCGTGTGTCTGTATTTAATTGTGCACACATATCTAAAGTTAAAGATTTAATTTCGTTAGCTGTATCGCAACAAAGATAACCCGAAGATTCGCTTTCGTCTGATAAAAGTAGATTGGATAACTTGGCAACATTTAAAGAGTTGAAAACGTAACCTAGGAACTGCAAAGCTGCCAACCGAACCCAATCGTGGGGATAACCGAGAAAAGTTTGCACGTGTTTGGCTAATTTTGGAACCTCATCACGTTTTAGAAACACGGGACACTTGGCACATAATTTTAATAATAATTGCAAAGTTTGAAAGGTGCAATGATCTTTGAGCCGATTTTGTGCATTGTCCACTTCGTTGGTTTCCTTTTTGATTATTAAAATAGAACCAGGTTTATAAAATTCTTCGGAAATCTGCAATTGCTTCAAAAGTGCCGGCATCAAATCATTGAGACGACTTTCAAACAAAACAGTTTCCACTTCCAATAGCAAACCGCACAACTGAGCCCCCATTTGCTGATGAGCCAACTTTTTATCTTTTAACAATACCAACATCATATTAAATAAGGGATTCAGATTACGTCTTTCAAGCTTTCGGAAAAGTTCCATCAACGCATTTGCCAGCATTTCCTTACACACAACGACTTCTTCGTTTATTAGTCTCATGCCCAAATGTGTCAGAAATAAGCTGCTGAATTTCAGCAAAGTTTTCTGCAAATAAAAATTTTAATAAAATGTAAAATAAAGCGGGATTAAATACTTACGTATGGAAACGTGCTGATGATGGTCCGTATCATTTCGATTGCAGACTCTCGACCACTTTGCATTTCGTACTTCAATTGCTCGACGTAAAAAGGAACGTGGACGTCCACTTTTAGATCGTAATCCATCAGAAATTGATGAAAAACGATACGACACTGTAATCTGATGTGTGTGGCTTCCGAAGTAATGCTCAGGTGTGCCACCTTTCTCATTACCTCGTGAAGTTCGTCAGAAGAAAGTTTACGTGTAATTATGGCACGCAAAAGCGTTAAAGCAGTCGTTTGACGTTCACTATTATGCAAATCTTGTTCCACATACAGCAATAAAACCTTCAACTGTTCATTGTTGATGGTGTAGTACTTGACGTCCCGTACCATTACAGTCATCGCCTAAAAATTCCAGCATAACTCTCTTGTTATAGTATAAAAAATATATAATCTTACCTTAAAAGCGGCCATAACCAACTCAAAATTGTCCCCTTTACTCAGTCCTGCTGCGGCGTATTTGTGCAATATGGCAAACATTGCTTCGGAAATTTCATGAACATGCTCCCTCAGTGAAGGAAGTTCGAATTTCAAAATTTTTGTAAGACAATTCAAAGTCAAAGAGTTCAACTGCAAAAGAAAAAAAATGAAACAAGATAAAAATAATTGACACCAAAAACCTTACCTTTACGTGTCGAGAAGTCAAACAATTTTTAAAAATTACAACAAAAGGATCCACCAATGACTTAACCTTATCGTCCTTGACTTTTTCATCTTTCAAAAGATAAAAACAAAGTCTCAATCCAAATTCGACAAGAACGTGGGCATTTGCGTTCTCAGACGACTTCACTCCAGTCTTTCGAAAACCCGACCTTCCCACAGGTGCCGCCTGTATTAAAAAGCAATCCGGCCGTTCTTTCTCCAAACTTTTAGTTTGTTTAACGGCCAAATCTCTTTCTTTGTTCATCATTAATTGCGGAACACTTTCGGACGAGATGCCATATGCGATCGTAAATAAAGATTCGATTTCAACAAATTGATTTTCGACCAATCCCAAACCAATGTTTCTCAAAGCATCGCGTGCCTTTTGAACATTTTTAAATGAATGCGATGTCGTCAAGATTGTTTTGATGGGTATTAAAAGATCCATTAAACATTTTTCGGTAACATGTTTGGCCAAAATTTTAAAAATTTCGTAACTTTTAGTAGACTTGGCTTCCGAAACTTTTCTACCTATTTGCACTACCTCTTTTTCGTCCGCCACTACACCAAATAGATCAGCTTGGCATAACTAAAAAGTGAAAAACAAATTCGATACAGTTGCACTTATACAAAATTAATATTTAAACCGGTTAGGTAATTTAATATTTTGTTTAATCCAGTCAAATCTTACCTGGAGAACTGTACATAAAACTTTGTCCAAGTCACGAGGTCGGTACTGTTCCTTCAAGCACAGCAAGATTCCGTGCACTGTAAAAACAAGAACGTGAACCTCAAAACCACGCGACAGCAAGGTGACCATATGATCCAACAGCATATCCAAGTACGATGGCCCCAAAGCTAAGATAATCTTTTGAAGCATCTCCCTCGTTGTACGACGCACGCTCTCCATTTGCGATTTCAAATAAGTACACAACTTAATAAAGATGCTAAAAAGAATAAAATTACAAACTACCCCATTTCTGTACCAACCATTTTATTACCTAGGCAAATTTGCTTCCATCATTTCTTTTGGCAACTGTTGAAGTAATTTCACAACTGCGTAATAAATTGGAACCCGCGATAAATCCTCTTCCTCCCTTTCAAATCCCAACTTCTTACGGTTGATTTTATGAGCGCCGTCGTGTTGCGTCATTTCCGCCAGAGTTCCGTGCAATTTTGGAAGCAAATTGGACTGTCGAAAAAATAATTATTAATCGAGCAAAATTGTAATTCAAAAACGTACCCTAATTTTTTTGAAAAAGCTCGTGGCAGCAAAAGGTGCCAAAACCTGAATTTTATCAACAGCTTTTTCCACCTTGGTTGATTCTTGTTCCGGCGCTTCTTCCACATGTTCGGGTTCTTCCTCAAAATTTTCAACATCAATATCGTGTTCTTCGCCTTCCTCTACATCTTTTTCCTCATCTTCTTCTTGGCTCTTTTCGTCTGTTTCACCTTCCATTTTGTGACGATTGCGTAAATCAAAATGGAATGAATTCAAAACGGCAATCATCAACCGAACCAACTGATTTTGGAAAACGCTGCTACGTCGAATTTCCACAAGGTAATATTTTAAAATTGATTCATATTGTAGCCAAGGCACAAGCTTACTGGCGACCGAAACTGTATCTATCGCTGAATCAATTAGACTGTTTTTCGCCGCGTATTTCTCGTTCATCAAATAATGTGATGCTATCGGCAAAATAAATTGTGTTAGGGTTTTCGGATTTGGAGCGTTTTCCAATTTTCTAAAGGTTGCGCAAAACTTGACCAGCGCTCTGTGATGACGATGAAGTTGAATGTGAGTGATATTTTCGAAGAAGTCCACTTCCACATCGACCTTGTTGGTCAACGTGTTAAGATCGCGCAAAATGGAGTGCGAGTTTGGCGATTCTTTGGCTAAATGTCCCAACAGAAGAATAGTTTCGTTTCGTACTTCGTCGTTTTTATTCTTCAGTCCTTTTCTAATTATATTAAACAACACTTTCAAGATGTAAGAGATAGCGTTACAATCCGACTCGTAGCGTTTGAGCAAAGCAACCGCCGTATTTCGCCAACACGTTATGGAGTTCTCCTTCAAAGCTAAATCGTTTTCGTTACGGATGGCGTGGAAACAGTTGAATATAACCAAGATGCCTTCGGTCAATTCCAACGACTCTGAATCTATTAAACTTTGCACTTGTTTATAACCTTCCAGACGAGTTTCAAAGTGCGGTTGTTCAACCCACTTCTTATCCCATGCATTTAAATCGTTAATCAAGGTGGAAATCTCAAGTAACTTAGGATCGCTGTTTCTTCTAGCAATGGAATCCAGCATCGAGCACATAATTTTACGACAGGAAATGTAGGAAATATCTCCGAACAGTGGCGATATTTGTTCAAAGTGATTTTGTGGTTTCTCGACATTTTCTAGTAAATTTGATACAGTAGTGACGTAATTCGTGACAACTTCTTCGCCCAAGAAACATTTTTTGGTTACAACTGGCAGGAAGAGTTTTAAAACTTCGTCGCATGTAGACGATTCCCAGACGAGTTCCGATATTCTGGTTAAAATAAACAAGTCGCGATTGCTAATGGCGGTTTTAGATTTCGACTTAAATTTGCGTTCAAAAATGTGAAGGATTGATTTGACATGTGGTAATAAAATACTGCTGCCGTAATTGAGGTTTTTGGTTACTTTTTGACGTTCCAATACAACGTCGGACAGTGGGAGAACATTTTCGACCGGAAGTTGCGTAGTTTTAGCTTCGTTTTCGTCAGGAATCAAGCGTAACAAGTTGTGAATCATGTCTAGAATTACGTTCGTGACTGATGGGTGGCTTTGATTGTTGACTAATAACTTTATCACGTGAGCTAAAGGGTATTCAATTTTGTTTAGATTCTCCGGTGCTTGTTTTACCAATAATGTAAAATATGGAGGATAAGAAGACCATTGAGAAAATAATTTAAGCAAGACTGTGGGGCTGTAAATTCCATCAGTTTCGAGTTTTCCTAATATTGGCCATACAAAGATCGTGAAAACGACGTCTATTTCTTCACTTTTCCATGGATAAGTGGTGAAGTGTCCAAAGAATGTCTCCAAAATATTTAACGATAGTTTACGTAAATTTTTAAGCGAAGCCAAAAAACCTGCGTGCACTTCGGTTGCATGCTCGTATGCACCTTTCACATGGGCTCCGATCACAAACAAAACCTTAAGCAAAAATGACAAGATTTCGTGTCCTACAGAACCTCCAAACTTCTGTACCACGAGCATGAGCAAATTGAGCGCACTTTGTAAACGTTTCGGAGAAACGAATTTATCCAAGTCCATATTCTTTGTTATATTGCCGATCATCGTTTTTACGTTCACGTCAAAATATTCCTGGTAAAATCTGAAAGCAATTTTGACAAAACTGAGCTTTTCGTTTTCAGTACATCCACTTAAAAATCGCAAAACCAAGTTTCTTCTGTTTTGTCCCGACGCTTTACCTCCGGTACGCATTCCAGTCTTGGCAGTCATTTTACTGTACACGATTTTAAGAACGACAAACATTAATTGTTCCCGGTGTTCAGGTACAATAATAGAACTTTCTGTGTCTATTCTGAAGGTTGTTAATTCGTTTTTAAAATTATTCTCACTTATCAAATTATATAAGTGGTCCTGGTATGGCAACAAATATTTGTGCTTGTATGTCATGATACAGTCAAACGCGATTTTTTGGACTTCGTGATTTTTGTGCGACAATAAGTCAAAGTATAGCTTTTCTAGTTCAGATTGGCGATGTGCAGCTTTAGGATTGTGAAATTTAGCAAACACTTTTAAATGATCTTGTAAAGTTCTGAAAAAAGCAAAACACAGTTGAGAAGACTAATGAATTAAACTGAAAAAAAAACACTTACTGTGTTAAATTCGCACCGGAATCCATTTTGATGGAAGAGTCGGAATCCTCCGTGTTTGTATACTCCTTCCTATAATTTGGAAGCAGTTAGAAGTGTTAAAATTAAAATAAAAGTATAAACTTACTCCACAAAATTTATCAATAATTCTGCCATATCTCTGTTGTTCTCTTCTACCACGTGCGGAAAATGCATCAACGTTTTCCATAGCAGTTGACGATAATTGTCAAATTTACATTGTTTAGTGTCAATATCACAGAAGTTTCCGTACAAATCTTCAAGAAAATCTCGTTCGCACACTAGTTTTGTGTCGGTAAAACTCGAAGGTTCCCTGATGTGAGCAACGACGCCTCTTAATTCATCGACGAGAACATTCCAAAAGATGGTTTTTTCATAACCTTCGGCATAAGTCGATAATATGTCCATCACAGGATTCCAGACAAGCTTAAAATTCTTGTAAAGTACGCTAAACAAGAACCGTAAAGAAATCGATTTCAGTTCAGTATACTGGCACAATTTTCCTTGTTTGTGAAACGACAACAATTCCAAATTTTTAAGTTGATCCCGATATGTGTTAATGTTTGTTTCAACGGCTTCAACTTCGTAACATAAAGTGAAAATGTTCCAAGCGTTCTCTGTGTTTTCAGACTTTAACTCGGGAACGTTTTCGAAGAGCACATATATGTTGGTAGTTAAAATGCGGATCTCGTGATATGGAGATGTAAAATTGCATTTTAAAATCTCATTCAGATTTAACAAAACGTCCAAATTGATCACTTCGCTTTGATTTTTCATAAAGTTGAAGTACAAATTCAAAATTTGTAAAGCACTAATGAGTTCAGGATTTGATGACAACGGTAAAATACTTTCGATGATGTGATCAAAGTACAAAAGCAATTCGTCTTTGGATAAGATGGGTAGAGAGGAACAGAGAGTAAGGTGGAGGAAAAACAACCACCTCTTCTTCAAAGCCAAATCTTGGATTTCTGTGTTGGAAATTTGCTTAAACAAAAAGAAAAGGTTGTCTTTTAACACTTTTTTGGCGTCGCTTTCAAATTCATTTAAAATTAGATGCGGCAAGCAAATTGTTGAGCACAGGCAGTCGTCCACATTCTTAATTTCCATTTTATTTCTTTCTAACAACAAAGTGACAATTTTTCGATTTTCTTCCTTTGTGTTAAAATCCAAGGGGTACTTGGACCAATTTTCTAAGTTTATACCGTCCTTGGAAGGCGCAGCTTTATATATCACAAGTTTCGTAAGCATAGCAAAAAATTCCGAACTCATATTGCTTTCGGAGCATCGTTTCAAAAATGCTGGTAAGACAAGAGCCTCGAACGATGGGTAAGGCATTATGTGGTTTACAAAATGTAATAGAATTCTGTCGTTAACTCCTGTAACTTTTTTGGTTAACACATAAGCTTGTTCTTGCGGTAAACAAACATTCGGAGACATAAGTAATAAAACTGAAATGTTCGCCGTTACTGTTAAAACCTCATTTGTTAAATTTTTATCCAAGCACTTTAAAATTACTTTTGTTATGGAAACTGGGTCGCACAACAGTTTTCCACCATTGTGTTCAATAGCTGCGCCTATTAATTGCAGTAAGAAGGCGATATTTGTGGCGGTGTCATCAGCTAAGTTAGTTTTATAACTGTCCAGTTGTTCTTCTAAATTTGAGATTAAATTTGACCACAAAAGCTTACAGTTTTGTGGTTTAATATCAGATGCAATATGTGAAATAATTTGTTGCAATATTTGAAACAAAATTTGTTGTGTGGATTTGTCCGTTGTGAGCGATTTCAGTAAAAATGGTAAAATTGCTTCGGCAAAACTGTGAAATTGACCGTTTACGCCTCGCATAGCTTCAAACAGCAACGTCCCGCAGCCGTTAACGCCCTGTAAAGCAAATTTTATATTATTTGTCTAAACTGCACCTTGCAAGATTTATAGAAAATTGCAGTTAAAAAACGTAAAATATTTTACTTACATCTTTGTTGTTCTTGACTCCTTTTAATAGTAGATTCAAGAAATGCTGCCGATCTCTCACTTTTCGGACGACATAAGCAAAACTTTCAGCAGCAAAATTTACAATGTAATCTTTCCTGTCGTCAGACAATAGTGGTAATAAATTATTAAAAACTATATTAATGTTCTTGATTAAAGTCCTCCAAAGAACTTTAAAAATGTAAGCTAGGCACGTAAATGTCCATTCCAGTTGATCCGTCTCCTTTGTGTTCAACAACTGAATCAGAACCTTCAAAAATTCCTCATAATATGGATAGAAATCTTTGCCCAGATCATTCACCAATGCCACGACCAACCTAAAACCAAAATCCGATAAGAAATGGACACAAAAAACGTGACAAAAATTTACTCTAAAAGTGGTTGCAAGCTAAGCCCATCGTTAAGTTGTAAATACTTGATTAAAACCCTCACCACCTCCTCTTTGTGAAGCACCAATTGAGGTAAAGTAATCAAGTTGTTGGGATTTATTTCACGTCGAAATGCACAGTAATTTGCAGTGAGATTAAGAGCATTCCATTTTTCAATCGTTTGGGTGAATATAGTTTGGTTAATTTCTAATTGTTCCTCATATTCGTGACCAATTCGATGAAATATGTTTATATTTACATTTGAAATCCGTTGTGAAAATAGTAGAAACTAAAAAAAAATAACTTTAGATATCATTTAATTGTGTTTTTTGATTTTTTTACCTTAAACGTGTTTTCAGATTTATGCCTTACGTTATTACGACCCATTTTTATTTGGATTTGTATTTTATTTGTAGAAAATTAAACTAAAAATGAATCTTTTAAGACTATAGCGTGGTAGTTTGTAATGTTAAAATGAACAAACTAAACATAATATTAATATAATAAAGTAAATATAAATATTATTTTAAAAATAAAATAAGTAAAAATACTTACATGTGATATACTCCAAAAGTGAGGTTATGTTTATTTACTTCTCCACATGTCAGAACACTTAAAAGTTTTTCGTGCGTCCACGTGCAACTCATAGCACAATTTTGCGACTGCGCGCCGCAATTGGCGGTTCTATGAACTAAACAAAATTAGCGGCAGATTGAAATGCATTTGAAATTTTTTATTTATTGAAAATAATGAATAAATCAACGGTAATAGTTTTAAAAAAAATTCGGTTTGAAAACGTAACTATTTTTAATTAAAAGTAAATTTACTTTTAATAAGGAAAGAAAAATTCCCAAACATTTTTTTAAACCAATAGTTGCTCCACTTGCCGTTCTAAAGAGTAAAATTGCAAATAGACAATTTTGTAGAGCATGAAAAGTCAGGAAAAATATATCTTTTATTTTAAATATTTAAGCCGTTGGAGACGTTTGAAAATAAGCTATTTTATTATCGCAATTTAATTTTAATGAGACAGCATTAAATGAAACAGTTGAAAATTCATGGCTTGTTCTGATGCTCTAAAGTAATTCTTTAGATCTTGAAATTTAAAAAAAAAAAAATGAATTTTTGACTGACGTAAAGAAAATCAAAAACTTGTTCTAATTTTTACGGCAAAACGGTTGGCTCTACGATGAAAACTAAAGAGAACGAACTTTTAGAGAATACAATGATAACAAAGCACAGCAAGTTTAAATATTGCCCGAAGAGTAGTTTAAGAGTTATGATAAAATTAAGTAAAATCAAAAGTTTTTTTATATCTGTCAAAAATACAATCGTTTGAAAAAAAAAACAAAAGACAGCATTCAATACAATAAATGATAGCTTTGACTATTTTTAGATAAATTTTTAATGTTTTTGTTTTCAATTGTTTATTAAAAAAATGTATAGATTGCCACTATCAATCTAATGTTTTGTTTTACTAGATTTTGACAATTGGATTGTTTTGAAAAAAATATTAGTAGTCGGAAATTAGTTTAGATAAGAAGTAGAAGTACGTGAGGTGATAATAAAATATCACATTTATTAATTGATAAATCATTAAAAAGTTTTAAATATTTATTTAAAATTTTTATTGGAGAGTGATTTGCAACCCCTATATTGTATTATAATAAGTATTTAATGTGAGTCCGGCAGTAGTGTGTGGCGAGGGGGGGGGGTTAAACGCATTACGTTGTTTTAATATTACTTTATTTCTTTTTTTTTTCTTGCCTAATTTCTTTTTTAAATCTGATAACTTTTTATTAGTTTTACCAGAAGGGGGGGGGAGGCTTAGTATAATTACTGGTTGAGTTACAAAGCGAGAATTCGTAAAACTTAGGTGAGGAGTCTAATTAAAGTCATAAAACCATAAAATAAGTGGTCACAAACCACAATAATTTGATTATCAATTTTTTACATTTTTTAGTTCTTGTAACACATCAAACATTTCATCGGAATTGTCATCCTGAAAATTTTAATTAAAAAAATGAAAAATAATTTGAAATAAAAATTACCCATTCAACTTCAGTTTTATACTCAACGTAATTGGTTAAATCGTAATGCACAACAATCTGAGAATGAAGTGATTTTTTTTTAGAAACCAAGTCTTGAAGGCTTGTCGGTTTTTTCCACAAATCCATTGATTCTAATCTCTCAATTTCTTCTTGCAAGTTATTGCGTTCTTGGATCTTTTCCGAAATAAATATTTTCAGTTCTTGCATACTTCTCATTTTCTCTTCCAATGTTTCTTCAATTACCGCCAGTTTCTCTTTCATCTTTTTCAATTTATTTTTATTCTTTTCCCTTTCGCCCTTGGTTTGCAATTTGAAACCGTCTTTTTCCGCAATGCCGAATAATCTAATTTTAGCAGTTTCCAGACGTTCGACAATGCTGCGCAAGTCTCTTTGGGTTAAATTATGAAACATTTCTGTGTCAGCTGACTTGGGACTGTCGTTTCTAAGGACGAAATTCACTATTTCGGCATCGAGCAAACTGTTTTGGTTGCGATCGTTCTGCAGGTTCAGAATATGTTGAAAAAGCTCGATGGTGTGGTCTATATCTTTCCTCATGTTTTCCAGTTTCTGCAAAGTACTAACTCAATCAGCTTTGTTTTGTTTGTTAAACAAATCTCACCTTAATTTTTTCTTCCTTGTCTGTGGAGATGAGACTTAAGTCAATATGAAATTGCAGCAAATCATTGTGATCTTTTGAGATTGTAGTTTGTCGCAAATCGTCATTCGATTTTATTTTCATATTTATAGTATGCATATTTTCCTGAAGCATTCGATGCAAATTGGAGAGACTGTTTTCTTCGTCATACATCGTCACAGTTTACTGCCAAACCGAGTACTATATCTTGTGGTACTCTATTTCTTCTGAATAACACTCTCAGTTTGCACCGATCAAAAATACTGTCAATTGGTTAGAATTATAGTGGCGCCATCTAACGCACAAAAAGTTCACTGTAATTTTCCAAAATCTACACGGAAAAAATTAAAGTGAAATTTTTTGGGTTTAGATTTCTCCGGATTGGGTGAGAAAAACAATATTATATTTTGTATACCTTTTGATGCCACGTTAGTTACGCCACTGTGATATTAATTAAATAACGCAAAGAAAGTGAAAGTAGCTAATTTGCATTAATCACGTGACACTATTATAGCAATGCAGGAGAAATGGAAAGTTTTTTTTTTAGAAAAAATTACTTATTTGAACAATCAGGATTGAGATTTTCAAAAAAAATTGAAATAATAATATGTTGCGATGAAGTTAACAATGCCGCGCCCAAAGTTGTGGAAGAGAGAAAGTAATGAAATGCGCAATGCTTTAGTGTGGTAAGAATTTGTGTTATCAGCTAACATATTGTGTTAAAAAAATTCAAAAGTGAAAAATGGGTGTCTTGTTGCTGGGTTCTTTGTTTTTGATTATGGTGAACGTAATCACTTGTTATGATCCAAGCGATCCGGAAGTGAGTTCGGTAATTCCACCCAAGGGATCTTTTGAAGCATTTTATCCAAGAGGGGATGAAACTGGTTCTTCGAGAGCTGCACATTCTCACGGAAGTTTTTACAAACACAGAAATCCGGCCCTTGTGGATGCCAAAAATGCGGCCGCATATGGATTCCGCTTCGACGGTGGTCGAAGATTCAATTATTAATTTGATCGAGCGATGAACGTCCAACTTTGACGTTAATTGAGTATCTGTTTCGACAGTAAATAAATTTTATTAATATTGTAATCTTTTTTTCAAAAAATAAAATTAATTTTTGTCATATTTGTTTAAATCAGTGGCGTACCGACTATTAAGACGTTCACGTCGTGCTGGTAATTACAGAGGGATGCTTTTAAATTGTTTTAAGGTTCATCGACCCACCCTGTCGATAACCACTTTATGGTGGTTTTATCTTCACACAGCCGACAACGGAATGGAATGATAATAGGATTGGGAAGTAATTTTTTAGAGCTCTTCGCCTAAGGCCCACCCTTATCTGTAAGTAATCTCCGAATGGCTTTAACCGCATCTTGCCATAACATGTAAATTAATTTAACATCTCGAAATTGTATTTAACTCCTTTTTATACACCATAAACAGTCAGTTGAATAAAAAGGCGTTGTTCTGTAACAAAAAAAAAAGATTTTTATTTAAATATTTTAATTGAAGGAAGAAATCTTTCCGAGCGAGAAATTTAAATTTGAATTACGTTATAAATACTGTAATATGTAATTTTTTAATAATTTACACAATTGTACAATATTCGCTACCGCTACCGCTACGTTTCCAGCGTTTTCGGCTGGTAAACAATCCAATTTGTGCAATTTTTTGTTAAGAAAAATATCCGACTTAAAAAAATGAGCATATTTCTAATACAATATTTTGCATATTTTAACAACAAAATTGTATAACTTTTAAATTACAGTCTACAGCATCATATTATATTTATTTTCAATTTTTCAAACATTGGACGAATCAACGTTGCAGATATTTCAGTTACAAAATATATAATTTATTAATATATTAAATATTTAATAAGTATAATTCTATGTGTGTCACGTGATCAACCTCTTATGATATAATATTATTTATCTTTGGAAATAATATTTTTGAAAAATTGAATTCTGTTGTTTTTTTAAGACGCGTAATTATTGTGATGTGAATGAACAAATAAAAATTTTTGTTGCATGTTGCATCTTGATTAAACAAGAATTTCGAAACACTTACAGTTAAGATGTGTCAAAAATTGATAGGCACTTTTAAAAGTATTTACGATAAAATGCGTGCAGGTATGTAAATGTAAAATACATAACGGTGCGTTGCAGCAGATAATATGCATTTCGTAATACCAAACGCGCGTTCTTGTGCGTTCATCTAATGATGCACATAAATTACACGTGGAAACATTTTTTATAGCTTGTTAGCCCCGGTATAATATAATTTAAATCGTCGTGTCGTTAATAAAGAATTTTACTTTAGTCAATTTATTTTATAATTTTCTTACTTAAACCATAGTCCCTGTATCTGTTTTTCAAAAAAAAAAAAAAAAAAATAATAATAAAAATTCAGTCTGTAATATAGTGGTTAAATTTAAAATGGTAAAATATCATTGGTTATTCAAAAACCAAACAATTGAAAAACATTTTTAGAGCAATTTTTTTATAATATTTAAATAAACGAAACAAATGCAATCTAATTTTTGTAAAAAAATTATTGTACAATTATACAAATACAAAATACTGTATAAAATTTTGAAAATTTAAAAAAATATTTTTTTTTGATTATTTCTTCGTTTCTTTCTTTTCTGTTCTCATGTAATCTTGTCGCTAGCAACAAATTATTTATTCCTGGAATTTTAATACTTATAAAGATTATTTTTTAAGTAGACAAGACAGGTTATATGTATATACTACACTGCTGCTAGGACCGTGAGAAGATGGTCTAATAAAAAAAGGGGCGCTACGGATCTATAAAATTTCTTGCTTTGATATGTTATCGATAAAACCCGTTATTAGTTATTATTATGACGTATGACGCCGAAATTATGTAATTATAATCCAAAGAACCACAAAATAAATTATTTAATACAAATTACACAGGTCGTTCCGAATGTGATGCTCAATCTGTTTCTTCATGTTCTAACAAATCATCTTCATTACCATTGTATTGCTATCAAACCAAAAATGGTTAGAAATTATATCGTTAATTATGGGTTCCAAAAGGGCCAATATTAACTTCTCGATGTGTCAAAATATATTTTATTGCCTCTCCTCGTGCGGAGAATTTGTAAGTTGTTTTTTTAATTTGGTATGGTCCTACTTAAAATATTTTCTTCTTAATCTAATCTAATACTCTAGTGGTCAGCGAAGTCGTTTAACGGTGAATTACGTAAGGGAGCGGGCAAAGGGTTCTCTCCGGGATATAAAATCTTCACGTCTCGTTTTTAAATTATTAGATTTGTTTTAGTTGTGCTGTGATCAAGTTCATTAGTTTATTTTTGTTGGTGGCTGTACATACATACAAAAAAATGTTCCCTTTAAACGGATTATTAGTAAGTAAACCAACTTAATTTCTTCAGTTGTTTATAAATATAATTGCATTGTGTTAATTATTTTTTAATTGATTTTTTTTTATTTTCTCTTCGCAAATATTTTTTTAATATTTCTAATTCATGGTTTACAAGTTAACAATGGGGTAATTAATTTTGCACTAATTTCAGATCACCTTATGTACCATAATCGCTATGTCGTCGTACGCTTCAGCATTTTTCATTAATTGGGGATCTGCCGAACCGTAAGTAATTTAAAAATTAAATTAATATTTTTTTAATTACACCATTTTTTTAATTTTTCCAGAATTAAAATTCAACGTCCAGCATACCCCAGTTATTACCATCACAAAAGGTACGAAGGAGGACCTGCAAATTACCCACACATTAACACCGTAGAGCAACAGGTTCCGGTGCAAGTACCAGCAGTACCAATTCAAGTACCTCTTCAGGCGCAACTATCGCCAATTCCCAACATCCACAACGTCCAATTAGTGCCTTGTTTGTGTCCAATAACTCCCGACGTGGACTACGAAAAAATTCCAGACGCCGGAAAAAGCGTCTTCGTTAGCCAAATTAAAAATTCTCAAAGATGATTTTTATTGTAAAAATTTTATAAAATTATTTTACACTCTGTACATTAACGTTTTAACCACTTAATAGACTGCTAAATATTATGCAAATCAGTGAGACTGATTGAATAGACTGTACGTATTGATAAGATTTAGAAAATGTATTTGTTTTAGTGCAAATAAAAAAATACTTTTATATAATTATTGTGATTATGAACTTCTCATAAAAACAACGACAAAATTGTCGATCCTACGGTGGTAAAATTATTTAAATATTTTATGAATTGCTCTATACATCGGAAATAAACCTCGCAAGGGCGTAAAATTACAAAAGTTTTGGGAAATAATTTTTTTATTCATTTATTCTTCTGGCTTCTCGCTTTTGAAATTCGCATTAGGCTAATTGTTTCAATGTAATCAATTTCAGATTTAATTAAAAAAATTAGCGCCTATTATCAAATTAATTTTGTAATCTTTTAACAATTTAATCCATTTAACATTTAAAAGTGGGGTTAAAAAGCGTAACAAATGTGCAAATTTTGCTGTTAAATTATGCATTCGGAAGAAGAAAACGAGAGTTATGAATTTATAAATTTCCGAAATAGCTTTGCAAGGAAGTAATAATTATCAAAAAGGATCGATAAAATTATTTAAGTCGAAGATTTGAAATTTGTGCGGCAGAGGGAACAGTGGAACATTTTTTTAGAATAGCAGAAGAGAAATTAAACTTTTTTTTTAATTTTATTACTCTTAATCACAGTAGCATTAAAATCGAATTATTTGAAAATCATTAGAAAAGCGTCAGCCGAGAAATCGTTTGAAAGATAAAAAGTCGTTAATGAATACTAATTGAATTAATAATTTTTACTACGTACGTGTGTGTGAGAGCTGCAAGTTTCACTCGTTCCACATGAGTCGTAATAACTGCCAAAATTTTATGGTGGTGAATAAACTTGAAATAAATATTTAATCATCTTCCCAAATAATATAAAAGCTCCTCGGCAAAAGCATTCAATCAGTGTTAGATTAACTGCCAAATTAAAAACAAGCAAAATGAAGCTCAACATTTTGGTAAACACAGGTTGGTTTTTGAAAAAGTTTTTTGTTTAATTTTGTTTTATTTTTAGTTCTTCTGGTGTCTTGTGACCGTATTCACAATTTGCTGTTTTGGAACAACCTCGAGGTAAGCGGTTTAATTTTTATACATACAGAGTGGTTCGGATCGTTATATTTTGTAAATTTTAGCAAATACGTGAAAATATACATTCCAAATCGCATCAAAACATCAAAACACACCCACACCCAATACACAACGGTTCACCATTACAAGAACAAACATTCTGGTGAATTCTTGTAAAATTTTGTTAATTACTTTATAGATCTTTACTTGTAAATATGTTATACTATGTTAAATAAAATTATCTGTTATTGTTATTAATGTTATTGCAGTTTAATAAAAAATATTTTCTGTTAAAATCTGTTTGTCTAATTTGCGAAGTCATTAAAAAATAAAAGTTAGAATTTTTATTTTCTAATTGGTGCGAGAAAATTGAAGCAATTTGTTATTAATTTGAAACGTTTGAATAACCAAACTCACAGATATTAAAAAATGCGCTCGATAAAGAGAGAGCTACTGGAAAGACCCCGTGGTACCCCATTAAGAAAGTAACGTATGCAGTTCCCAAATTAGTTACGTTCTATAAACTGGAACGTTTATAATACCAACTTTTTTTTAAATTAACTTCTGTGCCTACCATTCTCTCATTCAAATTTAAGGTCTGAATTTTCTGAGATTTTCCTATAGCCCATTTAGCCCTGTGGGGTTACAAAAATCGAAGAACAAAGACCCAAGGTGATCGGGGGAGACTTCAACGCCAAGGCGGTCGCATGGGGGTTCCCCGCGACAGACCCAAGAGGTACCGGCAGAGCTGGATCTCTCAATATGCAATACTGGCGACACCCCGACTTTTGAGAGAGGCGACCGGAGCTCCATCCTGGACGTTAGTGCGGCTTCGCCGCGTCTAGTCGATAAAATTCAAAATTGGACGGTAATGGAAGAGGAAACGGCCAGTGATCACCGTTACATAACTTTCGAAATCGGCTTGGCTCCAGAGAACAACCGACCCCCCGCGTCGGGATGGGTATGGCAGAAGCTAAACGCTACTAAATTAAAAGGCCTTCTACAAAACAACAAAATTATAGATGACATAAGAAACCACGGTCTTGAGCAGTGCCTCCGAGATCTCTGCGACGCGGTGATGTCCAGGAGGAGCACCGCCCCGAGAAGAGGAGCATACTGGTGGACGGAGGAGATATCCCAGGCAAGAAAAACCTGTGTCAGGGCCAGAAGAAAATAAACCAGGATGGAAAAGACTACACTCCATGAACAGCAGCTTGAATCCCTACAGGAGCTGAAAAAATGCAGGAACAACCTAAAGTACGCTATAAACGACAGCCAGAAACATCACTGAAACCGCCTGGTCGAGGAGGTAAACAAGGACACCTGGGGGAGAGCCTACCATATCGTCACCAAAAGGTTGGGGAGACCAGATATCCCAGGCCTAACCGAGACGCGTCTCAGGACCATCATTCAAGCTCTCTTTCCCAAGCACCCTGAACTGCACCACACCTACAGACCAACAAATAGCGATGTCACGCCTCTAAATGAGGCGGAACTTAAAACAGCGCCAAAAAAGCTACTTGCAAACAAAGCCCCGGGACCGAACGGCGTGCCGGCTGCCGTCATACGAGTTATAGCGGAGAAGCGCTCCGAAGCCCTCTTGAACGTATACAACAGGTGCTTAACAGAGGGTCCTACCGAGCTCATACAGGCTCATTTGCCTCCTATATCAAGTCGGCAAGTTGTTCGAGCGCCTTATATTTAACAGACTCCAGGCAGAAATCGACCAAAACGGAGACCTGGCTAATGGGCAGTATGGGTTCCAGAGGGGAAGATCCACCGTCGACGCGGTGAACGGCATTGTTCGACAGATTGCCGCTGCAAAAGGGGGAACTTGGAGAAGCAGACGCTTTGCGGTTCTGGTCACGCTGGATGTCCGTAACGCGTTCAACTCTGCTAGATGGGACCTAATTATGGAAAAACTTGAAAATAGAGGGGTGTCACCTTCTTAACATTGTGGCAAGCTACCTCTCAGAAAGAAAACTTTTGGTGGAAGAAAAGCTCTGGCAACACACCATGCCAGTGACAAGCGGAGTTCCGCAAGGATCAGTCCTCGGCCCGCTGCTATGGAACATAATGTATGACGACGTCTTCAGGCTCCCCACACTACCCGGGGTGAGCATTACAGGTTACGTAGACGACATCACGGTGGTTGCCGAGGCCCGTACGGAGAGAAGACCTAATAAATTGGACAGTGGCGGATGTACACGACCGGATGACCAACAGCGGCCTGCAGATAGTTCCAGAGAAAACAGAAGCGGTTGTTGTTGCAGGGGGAAGGCTAATTTCCTAGTGGGCGGACATATGGTGTCGACGAGCGACTAGACTAGGGTCCTGGGGATTGACATCGATAGTTACCTCTCGTTCAAACCTCACATATCGAGAGTCACAAGGAGGGCAGCATCACTATCGGAAGCCCTCCAAAGAATCATGCCAAACAAGAGAGGCCCCTGGGAAGCCAAAAGGAGACTCCTAGGTACGGCGGCGGAGTCCATCCTAGTTTTTTTTCATGTTCTTGTACATTATTTTTGTTTTTTTTGTAAAATAAATTACTTTTTTACAAAAGTTTATGAAACCACAGTCGTAATCAAGCCACGATTATTTAAACACCAATTAAAAAGTGGTAACATGTAGATACTAAATTTTTACTTTATCATACGAAGTCTGAGAATTTTTTTTTCAATTTTAAAAAAATATACCGGGTATATATTTGGAAGCGATTCAGCTTAGATTTCTCGTAAAATTTTGTTTTATTGCGGGGTGGTTAAATTTTGAACCCTGTTAACTTTATTTAAATTATATCGTACAATAGAATTAACAGTGGCGTTTTTTCGAAAGAGTAAACTATCATAATTTTTACATACGAAAAATAACGTAACAATTTACGAAACTTGATATTTTGTTATAGTTATATTAAGCTTTATAATACTATATAATTAGAGTTTGAATGGTGAGCAATTAGATTGCTCGGTTGTGCGGCCTAAAGGCCGCAACGGACAAGATTTTCTCTCATAACCTGCCTATTTTGTTAGGTTACTAACTTAAATTGACAGATAAAAGAAGTATCTGTCTAATAATTTTTATAATATTATATTATCATGTAGGCAAACCAGTATAGGTTTGAAAACCACAAAAAAATGAAATAAAACATTATGGCGTTATATGGGGGGGGGGGGGTCCATTGTCACTTATAAGTTTTCGCTTCGCTAAATCAAGCCTATTAATCAATATCGGAATTTCTACGGCAATTTTGTTTTTGTTCAGTCTGTAATAAGTTTACAATAAAATAAAAAAATCGAACCTTATTCTGTTGCTCAGTTAGAGCAGTGGATAATGTTGAGTATTAAATACTTCTTTAAATTTGATATCCGAATTGGGTCGCGAGTATTTTGTGGATTTCTCAAGAAAAACGAAAATAAAACATTTGACAAACAAGTAACATTTCTTCTCTTAATTTAATTCATAACTCGAAAACCGTTGATTCTAGACGATAAAGAGTTATAATCTAGTTTGTAGATAAATGAACGTGCTATTAAAAATTACTGATCTATTATCGCAAAAAAATCATTAGTTTCGATGTTATGGCCGTTCGAAAGCAGAAATGTAAGAAATTGCTTTCAAGAGTTTTTCTCTTGCTTTCCTCTTCCTAAAGTGTTGTATATTGCGAGTTGTATAGTACTTGTATATAAATTATTTACTACTTATTACATTACTTATTATTACAATTCCTATTGCCTTTAGTTTTGACGCAAAAATTGATTAAATGAAAAAATCGAACTGCGGTCTCCCGCTCTTGGAAAAGCTGCTGGTCTGGTATTTGAGGTGACACCTAAAAAGATCAATTGTTCAAGTTTATTTCCGCTCCCGTGACGGGTCTGAGGCAGCGGTTCTGAAATACTTGCAAAGGTCTAAGACGCGTCTTCGACACTTCCGCCCATACGGGACAAGCATACGTTAAGATCGGTTTTCAGAGCTCATCTGCTCCCCCCCCCCTCATTAGACAGTAGATCTTTCGCATTGCTTGCATACCCCAGTTGTCTTCTTCGTTTTAGATGTTCGTCGAAGTTTAGTCTCGAGTCCAGTGTTACACCAAGGTATTTTACACTGGACTGTGGTGTAATAGTTTGTCGGTTCACTGTTAGTTTCTGGAAGACCCTGTGATTGGTGCGCTTTCTGGCAAAGACTATTGTCTCCGTCTTATGTCTAAGTGTATTTGTATCTGTTTTGTGGCAACTTGTGCGCTGAATGAGCTGGCGTAGACTAAAAAAAAAAAATAAATAAAAAAATAGACCCGAAGTGACGCGACGGAGCATCGAACTGAGGTCTCCCGCTCCGTAGCATGTCGATTTAAGTCTTCAACCACACTGATGGTCTGATATTTGAGGTGACACCTAAAAAGATCAATTACTGTTCAAGTTTATTTCGCTTTATAATTTTTTTGGTTTCCAAATGAATCCCGACGTTTTGTTATCTATTTTTGTGTTTGGAGCTGAACAGACCCACACAGCTTTTTTTATAATTTCGTCTTTCTTAATACTGAGAAACTGGATTTTCCAAGTGTTATAAATTTTTTTTGCCAGGTATAATTATTATATTAAAATAAAAAAGAAATTAGAAGACTAATGACAGTTGAAATGGGTTAAATTTGAAATTTGGAAAATAGCCAAAATTTTACTTTTGGTTTTTCTTTTTTGGATTCTAAAACTCGGAATAATAGCATCAAATACTTATAATTAATTTATTTCATTACTTTGCTTCATGGCTTTAAAAAATTATTTCAATAATAATAAAATATTTTCAGTGATAATTATGATAATAAATAACATCATTATTAATATAAGAAAGTTATCAGACAGCACTGCTAAAATATTAAATGCAGTATGTGCAATTCCAAGAATAATAATACAGAAATATAGTTCAAAAACGATGTCTTCGGGTTGAAAATTCATATTACCTAAAATATAAAAACCACGTTGTATTTTTAAAATTTGCATAATATAAAAATTAGGAAAAACTTACCTACAAAAGATTAGTAACTGTTATATATAAGTTATAAATTTACAATAATAATAATAATACAATAAGGATATCAATAAAATGTTAGGGTAATTACAATAAAATACAAATGGGCCTTATTGACTTCTGATTGGTTGAGAATTTTTTTAAATATTGCCTGGATAGTCACAAATTTTCTATTTTCAAAATTTTGTAAAATTGATATTAGAATTAAATAAATTGAAGGTTTATTTTCAGAAAATTCACATAACCACTACTTTTCGGATATAAAATCGTAAAATTTTCATAAAAAGATTTTATTGCATTTTCTTTATTTCTCGAAAACGGTTAACCTTAGTTAAAAAGTGGTTAGGTACAAAATTGAAGCTGGTAAAATTTCCTACAAAAAAGTTTTTCTATTTATATTTTGCGTATTGATTATAAATTTGGAAATTTTAAAAAAATTTTTTTATGCCTCACATTTTTTGATAAATTTTGCCTTTTAACTTTTTTACCGTTTATTTAAAAACAAATCCGATTTATAATTAGAACAATTTGAAATTGATTTAATGATCCTTAAGCAATACTGCAGCGATAAGACCGCAATGCACATGCATATTATTATTAAAACTTAACCAAAAATTTTGTAAATTGAATATAAACATAAATACATCTAAGATTTGTTACATAATAAAATTTGTTCAATTTGGTTAAAAATTGATCGAGATAAAATTTTTTTAAGTGATTTTTTTTTGTAAAAATTAAATTTCAACTACTTCGATTTCTAGACCCCCCCCCTCTATAAACAACTAACAAGTTAAGAACAAAATTAGAATTAAACCCCTCTCCCTCTTTCAGATATTGTGACATTTTATAATTTAATAATTTATTATTATTAAAATATATTTATTAAAAAAAAAATTATCACAAAAAATAAACAAACTGCACGGTTTTGATATTATTGTAATTTTTCTTAGTTTTTATAGCTCTCCAAAGAATATATTGTCCGGTCAAATTTAGTAACGTCAGCTGTAGATAACCATTTTAATCACATTAGGTGTTTCCAATATATCCATAAGGTTTAAATATCTGATACTATAATAATCTTTTATTGTATTATTATAGCTTTAGACAGCTATGCCAACGCTTTCCAATTAGAAGTAATTCTTATAATATCATATTATTTACTATGAGAATTATTTTAAGTCATTTAGTACTTATCAGAATCTCGTTAATTCAGCCCAAAAGCTTCCGAAGACCTCTATACCGAGACGCCCAGACAAAATAAAAGTTGTATAATATAATATAATTTGAGTTTAAATAGTACGCAATTCGATTGCCAAGTTTGTGCGGCCTAAAGGCCGCACTGACGCAGACTCTCACTCGTAGCCTTCCAATTTTTTAGGTTGGTATCTTAAATTACCAGATAAAAAAAATACGTTTGTCTAATTTTTATAATGTTTTATCAGGTAGGCAAACCAGTTGTTTGTGTTGAAAGCATCTGGTGTAATTCAGGAGGAGTACTAAACTGAAAGCAATTTATTATGCTACACTCTGTACATCAGAATATGATAATAATAGTGGTGATAATTTAAAAATAATCACATGGTTCATTCGAATTGCAAAAACTCTTTTAAATTATTTAAATTTTTTCTATCTATCAATCTTTTATCCAAATTTTCAATAATTTTAATTTTAAAAAAGTGTTACAATTATTCCAAAATAAAACTAAGTTTTAAACACATTATTCCAATTTATTTAAAATTATAAACAAGAATTATAGCAATTTTAAAATCATGGTCGTCATTTTTTTCTTGATTAAATTTGACTTACTTTGGGCAGTGGCGTAACCGACAAGGCTACGGGGGTCTAGAATCTTTTTCAGAATTACCTTCTCTAATTTTCTTTATTTGCTTCCTCCCCCGAGTTGATTAGAGGCTATTTCTACCATGGTTGTTGATCTGTGGAACTTCCTGGAAAAAAATTTGGGGTGCAGTTGCTTAAGAAATAAAACCAAGTCATCAATATTCCGTCAAAGCTTCTTGTTATAGCATAATCAAAACTCTATTTGAAGACGGCGGGGGGAGGGGGGGAGGTAAATTACATCATTTACAGGTTCTCGCTTTGTTAAATCAAACCGGTTAATTTTTAACATAATTAACCTAAGAAGAGGAAATTTCTATGACAATTTTGTTTTTATTAAGCCTGTACAAAATTTACAACAAAATAAAACAAATTGTATTTGAAAATTTTAACCTGAAGATTGGGCTCGTGAGTTCTTTGTACGACATTTAGTTTAAAAGATACATAGTTCTTAAGAAAAACGAAAAATAAAACTTGGAATTTTGTAACGTTTCTTCTCTTAATTTAATTCATAACTCGAAAACCGTTGATCGTTTGTAGGTAAAGAAATGTTCTTTAAAAAATTATCGACCGCTAAAAATCAATGGTTTTGATGTTATGGTCGTTCGAAAGCAGAAATATGCGAAATTATTAATAATATTAGTTAATAATATATAACATAAATATATAAATACTAGCTGACCTAGCAGACGTTGTCCTGCCCAAGTTTGAATAAATTTGTTTGTTCATTTTAAACAGTTCAAATTTCAATGTGATTTATTTGAATGGAATGGAAGTCAGTACAGAGCGATATGATAAACAATGTTTTTCGTTTTGTTTTCCGGCGCAAAAACAAACAACGAAGACGGTTTGCCAACACGCGAACAGGCAACGTACAGCTGACCGTGCGAAAAACAGGAAAATTCGAGATTAATCCCACAAACTCTTCTAAAAAAACAACAAAGTCAAAACAAACAACAACAACAAAATTCGTTAAATAAAAAACTTACGGAATGAATGTTTCGCAATGAATGCCCGCAATCCAATTGGATAACCTCACTTTTTACACGCAAAGTTATACTTGATGCGATCAATGAACTTTTACTCACAAAACAGCCAATACAATACAAAACTTTTTTTATATGCATTCTTACAGACACATGGGTTTATCATTACCACTGGCGATAACTCTGCTAGGTACATAGATAGAGTAGAGCCAATTTTTTAGGTAGTAACAGAGCAGGTATTTCAAACTTTTTTTTTCATAAAAACCTTGTCAGCGATATAAACAATAACTCTTCAAAAAATCAGCTAAATCGGCCCAGCCGTTCTCAATTGATGAGGTAACGTAGATTTGCCCTCCATTTTTATATATATAGATAACTTCATCGCTAGTAACCCACGGAAATTTCCCTTTTTTAACAACTAACAATAATAACAAAATAGTTTATTAGTAATGTGCATAATATTATGTATTGCTTAAAATGCATATTAAATACTTGATACATTTTAAACGTAAAAACATAACACAACTTATAAACTAAGCACTACTGGTGTTATGAACTCAATTGTTAACCGATAAGGGTTTCTTAGAGTGTGACCCGTTTTCAACCTGTCGGTCGACTTGAAAAATGTATTTTTAGTATATACAAGCTTGTCTGTCGCCCACCATCGGTAGCTGGCGTTTGGGTGGCGATTTGCGTGACCCTATTATAATGTTTGTTGGCATAAACTACAAAATATGTAATATAAAATTTATTTTTTAAATAATTAATAATTAATTAAAAAGAAATTAGAAAATAAATAAAAATTAATTAAAAAATAAATAAATTATTTTAAGCTAAGCCTTGTTTTTGGGATGGGAGGGCACGTGCCCCCGTGCCCTTTAAGACAAGCCGCCACTGAGATTATTTATTATTTGCACCAATTAAATTATTTGAATTTTAGTAGATGGTAGTGGGACAGCGGTCACCGGCTGCACGAAAATTAAAAAACAATTTTTTTCTCTAAGTTTAAAATTCGATTTTTTGTAAAATCAATTCTTTTACTTTACTGCCGGCACTGAAATATTTTAGTGACGCCCTCCAAATGTCCATTACTGTAAACCCATTTAAAGAACTTAACTAATATTCATGTTGGTCAAATCTAAATATGGTGTGCACTGAGTGTATACACAATTCTTTACCAATTAAAAACGATAAAAATTTTAGTGCCGCTTGGTCGGAGCCATTTCTTTCAATGATTTTGACGTAAATTTAAAACTAAATGAAAGTACAGAAGTTATACTACTTTTATATATCTCTGAATACCCCCAGCCCCCAGCCCAAATTTCCAGATCGTTAGGTTGTTAATTTTTAAACAGTCGAATAATTTGCGTGTAATATTCGAGTTAAAAATTTCCATTTGTAGTTGTTTTTAAAATACAATAAAAATTTTGTTTCCTACATTACACTCCCCCCCCCCCCCCGACCCCCCGGTCTGTAACAGTATGATAATTTAATAAACTTTGTTTTAACCGCCTTCCGTCAGAAGAGAATGGCAAATCACCTAAGTAATTCACGAAGCATACAAAAAAGAAGAAGAATAAACACAATAATTACTGAAAAACTAAAATACATAGTTAATTTGCTTTACGTTAGACCAACTGCAAGCTAGTTATTCTGAACGTTATAATTAATTCAGCTCTAATTGCAAAGCGTGAAATGTCACTTCTATAAACAAAGTAAAATTGTTAACGTGGTTATTAAAAGTAAACATACAATTAAATTTATTAATAATGCATATACATAGTAGTTGTGTACCATATAATAAAGTGAAGAAAATGATATATTACTCACAAGACAAAAAAAAATATATGTTACTTTCTTCCGTGATGATTAAATACACATTGTACACTTTTTTTATATTAAATCGGAAGAAATAATATATTATATAAATTTTTAAAATAATTTTAATGCCCTAAAATGACATTATAATGGGGGCAAATGTCTCACTTTAATTTTGAAATCAAATCCGCGTGCGGAATTCACGCTCGATAATCACCCAAATGCGGAACTGAATATTAAAGCAATTAAAATAAAGTAAATTTAATTTTGGTAAAAACTTATTACCAATTATTCAATTAAGTCTTCCTATACTATTACTAATATCTTTTGTTTACACAGCAAACTCCATTGGAGAGAGTTTCATTTCTCCTGTTCTGCTCGACTTGGGCTAATAAATGTAATAAGCGATGATGTAAAATTTAAATTCGCGCGCTACAAAAACTATAAAAGCATTAAACCGTAAGGAAACTGCACCATATTTAAAAGTCTCCTTGACTAATTAAGGTGTCGGTTCAAAATGAAGTATTCCTCTGTGGTAAAAAATTGTGCATCTTCTTACAACAAAATGTGATTATGTTTATTTTATGTTTCAGTTCATGTGGTTTCTTTTGTTAGTGATTGTGATTTTTGATGCTGTCGAAAGTGGTCATCAGTAAGTTTTTTTTTTACTTTATCATACCAAGTCTGAGAAAGTATTGTAATCGTGCAAAAAAAAAATTGAGATTTTGATGAATTTAGACATTTTGGGGTCCCAGAAGCGGAAAATCGTCATTTCCAAAAAATGTCTGTATGTATGTATGGATGTATGTATGTGGTTAAATTTTGTGTGCGCTCTACCTCAAAAAGTAATAGAAATTTTTTAACAAAATTTTGTATTTAGTACATAAATATTGAGACTTAGAGCTGATTAGATTTTGGTTAAAATTTGTACACGGAAAAGCAAAAAAAAACAATATTTTGTAAATTAAAAAAAAATTTTTTTTCTTATTTTTAAAATTTTATTTTTTAATCATATTCTTCTCTAAAATAATAATAAAAAAATCGGTATACGGAAACGCAAAAAAAATAAATAATATAAAAAAAAATAATAAAAAAAAAATTTTGCAAATAATTTTTTTCTTATTTTTAAAATTTTAACTTTTTAATATATTCTCCTCCAAAATAATGTTTTTTTTAAATTCTTTTAAATTTATTATTATTTAGAAGTATGATAAAGTTATGGGCATGGCCACATCCGATTTTTTTATATTATTTTATTAATATAAACTTATTTTTTGTTTAGCTTGTTAATTTTTAATTAAAAATTATTTAAAAACAATTAATTATTTTTAATTTTTTTTTTCAGTAAGCATATAAAAATAATAGTTCCGTACCATGTGAAGACTATCAAGCATACTCATACGATCTACAAGACTATTCATCATCACCCCAAACCTGAACCTAAGGTCGAACACGATGATCATCATCATCACCACGATCACGAGTTCCATTCGCACAATTTCCATTAAACTCCAATTTTCGTTAGTGACTTAAAAGCTGTGGTTTTTGAATCAGAATGAACATTTCTACAAGAAGTATCTTTTTCAAACTTACTTTAGGTTGGATATTTTTCTACCTCAGAATCTGATGTATAAGAGAAATCTTTTCCAAAAATTTTCTTATTTAGCTCATTTTTTATGTGTTCTTAAATTTAAGTGAAATATTATCTGTTATTTTGTTATTATTTGTAAATAAAAGTTTTATGTTGACAGAATTTATTATTTCATGGCAACAAACTCTCTGACTCTTAACCCCAACATATACAAAAATCTGACTAATATGTAGTGAACCCCCCCCCCCCCAAATAGAAGTAAAATTTCTTTAAGCCATGACTCCCCCCCCCCCAGAAAATGTATAGCTGCACTTATTGATCGATTTGATAGCAAATGTCACGAGCAAGTGTAAAATTTATTTCGAAAGTTGGGGGGGGGGGGGTAAACGACCAGCTTTGACAAAATAAATAATAAATTTTGAATTAAAATAATTAAAATTTATATATTGAGAGTTTTCGAAATTTATTTTAAAATTTAATCTACGATTAAAACTAAAATTAAAATGCATTATTGTTTGATAATTATAATCGTTGGTTGAGTTTTAAATCTCTTTTGTGAAATACCAACATTAAAAGTTAAAAAAAAATATATAAATATTAGATGCATATAAATTTCAATTCAAATTAAAATCATTTTAATTTTACTGAAATAAATACCTGTTTTTGTATTGGATTCTAAAGGAAATGGAAAACTACAATAGCTAATTTAGTATTAAGTAGGTACATATAATGCTTTTTAAATTGCGATACGGGTTCTGAACATTTATTTTTAAAAATCTGGATTTTGATTTCCAAAGCTCGATAACCAATATTATAAAATCTACAACATAAACAAATTTAATTCATTTGTCGATTTTTAATGCATTTGATAAGTAAGAGATTTTAATATTTAATAAATTAAAAAATTACACAGTTAATTTTTTTAATGTATTTTTTACTATGTATTTGTAGTAATTAATATGTGGGGCATATTAAAAATTGTTTTTGTATGTGTTCTTTGTAAAACGCATACGTTGGTAAGTAAATATTGAATTATTTATTGTAATTATTAAAATATTGGTGAAATTGAAATGATGGTACAATAGATGGATTAAAAGTATAAATCTCTTGGATTATGGGGGGTCAACAACTAACCTCTTAAAAATTATATTTTACAGGGAAATAATTTAAAGGCGTCACTCGAAATTTTCAACCTTACTTACGTTAATAAAGAATTTATTGAATTAAATGCAACGGTAGTTGCAGTAAGCAAAAATGTTAAAAAAATTAGAGGAAATTGTCTTTTTAAATACGGAGTAACGGATAATCTACAAGTAAATCTATCAATATCACTTTATATTATTACTAAATTATTAAATATTTTTAGATGCATATTGAGGTCTATAGGATCACAAAAAACGACAAGAAGTACTTAATATTCCGAGGCGATCGACCTGTTCGAACACTTATGCATCTAGCTGAAAACGACTTGACAACAGATAGTTTTCGATCACACTGTATACCCGATTTTTATTGGCCTATTAAACCAAACGCAAGTATTCACTTCTACGCTCTTACGTAGTTTAATTAAAAATAATTTAGGTGACTTATACTCTTCGCGATTGGTGGCTAACGCACTCTGAATGTCCATTTAAAATTGCTACAGGCAGATTCAATCTATTAGTGACAACTAAATATCCTAATACTACCATATTTGATATTATCGATGTCGTAGTAAATATTTTTAATTCTGCTGAAAAGTTGGATTAAGGCAGTTCAAAGAGATCATAAAATTTATGCTTTAAAATCTTAAATGTAATTTTATTGAAGAAGTACCCATACGCAGATGCTAATTTTACAGCATTCCATAGGAAAAAATATTTAGTATAAAAATTGTAGAAGTCCAAATTTTAACTAAAATGTTTTAAATTTCTTTTTATTTGTTCTTTTTCGGTAGACCTACTTCGTAAATATTATAGTACCTCAACTTTTGCTTTTAAACCTTTTACGCTCCAATTATTACACAACATACATGATTTTTTATTTTTATTTGTGTTTAATTCGGAATCATTTATTTTCATCCTTAACCGCAACTTTTACTTCAATTTACTTCAACAATTTTAATTTAATGGATTGGAAATTGTTGATGTAATTTGCTATCAGTAAAAACGTTGTATATGTAAATGGTGTTAGATACAACAAAAAATTTGAATAATTTAAAAATTTTGGGAGCACGAAAGCCTATCGTAACACTTAAAAAGCGTTACATAAAAAGGTAAAAAAGTTAATAATTAAAAATTTTTTAACTGCATTATTTAACGCGATTTAAATTCCAATACATCGAGGAAGTAAAATTTTGCGCTCAAAAAACTACCTAAACGTGACTTATGATTTACTCGAATTGAAAAACAACACTTTTACTCTTTGCTTACCGCAATTTATTATTTTACCTGGTACTTTACCGATCGATTTTGTATAAAACCAATCGGAACATTAAGAACGGTCATTGTTAAGTTACCTTAGGTGAAATTAAGTTAGGAATGGTAAAATACGACTTCCTGTCGGTTATTATTATAATTTTCCTAAAATGTACAATTTTTTCTTCGGACGTTGTTTCGGGAAAACAGTAAGTAATCATCGAATTTGTTTATTTGTAATAGTAATTTTTAAATTTTTTTACAGTGTAGTCATCAAAATTCAAGTGCCAAAGTTAATAAACCATCAACATCACACAAATTTAGTGCTGGTTCATAAATATAAAAAACCTACTCATCATCATCATCATGTGATTGTACCTCACCACCACGATGATCATCATTATCATCATCATCATCATCACGGTCATCACCACCATCATAAAACCTCGCACGGGAAACCAAATCTTAACCACCACTCCCATAGTTATGGCCATCATCATCACGTCAGCTTTAACCACGGTCATCCACCTGTTCATCATAAACCAAAACCGAAACCAAAACCTAAACCTGATCTTAAAAATCATCCAAAACCTCACAAATCAAATCATTATACGGTCGGAGGTTTTTTCAATTTAGCCAGCGCTTACAAACATAAACTGGAATCCGATAAGAAAAATCTACCAACCATAGACGAAGAGTTTGAAACCATAACAGATGTTCCAACCAACAGTCACGACTTTCAGGTCGAAAACTTCAAAACCTCCCCGGAAGTTCAAAACAGCTACGAGGTTCACGAAGATCATCCTCAGGATTATTCAAGCGAATATCACAACAACAAAAATTTCGATTACCAATTCAAAGATACCGATCAAAATGAAGACCTGAAAGATTACGCGGAAGACTACACCAATCCTTACAGCGTTTCCAAATTTACTTCCAATATCGAACACGGATCCATTAATTTGGAAGAAAATCATTATAATCCAGAGCATCAAAGTGAAATAAGCGAGTACGTCAACGAATATAACGAATCCGATTACGATACGTAATTTCTATTTTAGCTAAAAAAGTACAAATTTTTATACAATAATTAAAAAAGTTAAAAAGCTAATGGTGTTATTATTGATTATTTAACTGAAACTCGAAAGTTAACATTCTTTCTGCTTAGCGACACAATTAATAATTCCTGAAAGTTTTGCTTCCAGTTTCGAGACTAAGCTGAGGCGAAAGAGGATTACCTACCTCTTTTGTTTTTTTCCTTTGAGAATTTTTCAAACGGGGGGGGGGCAAGAATTTTTTTTCTAAACTAAACTGAACTAAATTTAAAAAATCGCAAATATTGTGCGAATAATATTAGTTATGTTTAAAATTATCTGCTTTCCCACCATTTTTTAAATTTAATTTGTTGATAAATTGCGTGCGCCACTGAAATTTATAAATAAAGATTGCATGTTGTTAACAAAAAGGTGTTTTGTTTCCCATGAAACTTATTTATTTATTTATTAACCAAACACGTGCGATAAAATTCCAAAATAAATATTTTCTCGTGATAAAATTCATAAATTAGTTGGCGTTCATTTCGATTATATAATTTCATTGTTTCAAAAGTGATATCATTATTTTGTCGTGGTGTGTAGATTGATAACTTATCAACGTTAAATGTTTTAGTATTAATTTAATAACAATAGCAATTGTCAGTTGGACGAAAGTTTTGTAATTGATTTGTTGTATTATGGATGTGGAACATCAACCAATTGGTGAGCAAATTATTAATTTTGGAGCCAATTTAATTTAATTTTTTTAGATTCCGACGTGACTGTTCAAATCAATGATTCACAAACAGCTTCGTTAATAAGTACGAGTGATGACGTCATCGGAGAAAGGCTTTGGTTACGGAATTCTTTCATTTGCGCATTGACTACTATATTTATTGTTGGATTTACCATCGGCTTATATTTAATATTTACCGCAGGTAATATCATTTTTTATTATTTTGATTGTTGGTATACTGCGAGCATATTGGACAGAGCCGGACCTATCTATAATATTTCAAATAAAAATCGATATGCATGCTGCCATCTATGTGATCATCTATGCCATCATTTCTTTTGTTTCTTATGCCAATAATCACTAATACAATGTTTTTTATATTATTATACTTCTGCATTTATTCTACATTTATCTCATAGGCCGTTTATTCTTTCGGGGGGGGGGGTACTGCCAATCGGCGAGGAATAAAATTTAAAAAAATTTTGCCGCTTGTATTAATATTTCAGGAAATTATAAAAATATTTTTGTATAAAAAAATGAAAACTAAAGAGTTACGCTCTTGGTTAAAGAGGGATACATCCTGTTATGTCATTATGGCAAAATAAAAGAAACATTCATAAAACGATGGCTGTCTAAAAAAATTAATGTTTCGTTTTGTTTTTGTTTTTAAATAATAATAATAATAATTAAACAGTTTTCAAGGTAGACATTACATCAAATTTGATGTTAATCGGTCAAATAGAATTTGAGATATAATGTCAACGACTTTAAAAAATGTTTTTTTTTAACGCACTTTTTTAGACTTTCAAGTGTCTGTACTTTAAGCAAATTTAAAAAAAATCGTTTTTTTCAAATTTCTAGAGTAGGATACCAGAATATAAACCAAATATAAGTAATAGAAAATTAACCTAAAAAATTTAATTTTTTAAATCTATAGTGTGGTATATAGTAGTATATAATGTTAAAATAAACAAACTAAAACATATTATTAAAATAATTTTAAATTTGTATTAATTTTTATAACGTAATTGTTTTATAATTAATTTCTTGTTTATTCAAATATTCTAAGTCTTGACCTGTTAATGTGAATTATTATCGTTTTTATTGTTTTTTAAATATTATTTTTCTATGTAAGTATGTATTCTTTACTAAATAGTTAAAATTCATTATTTTAATAATATGTTTTAGTTTGTTTATTTTAATCAAATATAAGTATCCAACATTTTATATACCATCTCGGCAAAGCAATGCCATCAACAAAACATTTTCCGCGTCAAATAAAAATAAACAATTAATATACCAAAAATTTAAGTTTAGCAATAAATGCTCAGCTTGGGTTAGGTCTTTTTCTCGCTTTTGGAGCATTTCGTCTAGATATACATAATGCACTGTGATTGGCCAGACAATTAGCCACTTCTAGATCACCTGGAAAGCTGAAATTTTACCTGAAAAATTTTTCAGGTAAAAAATTACTTCTCCATTCAATCTGGGGGTAAAAGTACTTCTAAATGAAAAGGCGGCAAATTCTTTTCTTTTAATGATTCTGTTTATTTCAGATTTTTGATAATTGTGGATGAATAGGGAGACTTGGCATGCAACTGCATAGAAGAGCAAACAAGCAATATATATGAAAGATTTCATCTATTATATTTTCACATTTTTCTAATTATTGTGTTTTGTTAGTTAGAAGTTCTTTTCTTCGCCTTTGCGAATCTAAAATTAAAAAACTTCACTAATTTTTCCGTTTAACCTATTTTATCGACACTAACCGTTACTTATCCGAAGATCTCGTAATATTTAACTAACAGTATCGTCATGGTGATAATTATTTACACTACCAATTATACCATTTTTAAAACCAAGTTACTGTAACTCTGCATCTTAGTCTTCCTGAAATTCTTCACCGTGAAAATGTTGTCCCTGTTGATAATTTTGTGTTTTTTTATTTTGAAGATTGAACCGACTCCAGTCCACAATTCAACTCTTCACCATTACTCAACAGCCAATAACCGGACTGGCAAATGTAAATTTTGCATTTTCTTCTGATTATTTCGTTTAATGAAAACTTTTGAAGTTTTTAGTTGGTTAGGGGTTGGAATCGGTGTGGTGAGATTCGAAAATTCAGTTTGTCCAGCTGCTAATGGTTTAATGGGTACCTGCTATACAAGACGACAGTGTTCCGTGGTCGGCGGTTATGGTTCTGGAAAGTGCGCCAAAAATATTGGATCCTGTTGCGTTGGTGAGTTCCAACAGGTTTATAACAAATTTTTATAACATCTCAATTCTTTAAGTCCAAGTTGGTTGTGGTGGTACTGCAAATAGCAACAACACCTATTTTTCGAATTCCGGGTTTCCAAATACCTTCGTCGGTGGTTCCCCCTGTAGTTTGATCATCCAAAGATGCAACGCCGACATTTGCCAAGTAAGTAAAATTACAACCTCGGTTTTATTAATTGTTATTGCGATAATTTAGGTCAGAATCGATTTTTTGAGTTTAACTTTGGCGCAACCAAATGGAGATGGTGTCTGCAACATCGACGCATTGGTCATAAGCGGAGCAGGTTCTTCCCCCGGTCGAATTTGTGGTGAAAATACCGGCCAGCACATTTATTTGGATTTTAACGGCGACAGTCCAATCGAACTTACCATTTTCACCGGAGCTCAAAGCTTTGCTCGCCAATGGAACATGAAGATCTCCCAAATTGGATGTGACAGTCCTAGTAGAGGTGAGATATCGGTAATTTGACTTTAAAAGACTGAGATAACTTTCTAGCTCCATCTGGTTGTCTGATGTACTATGGCGATTTATCGGGTACCGTACAAAGTTTTAATTACGGCCAAACCGCCAATACTGTCCCTCCGACAGGTCAGCCTACTTTGGTGGGCACTCGACAAATGGTAAACATGAATTACGGGATTTGCGTTCGAGCGCAACCTGGATATTGTTCAATTCAATGGACGAGAACTTCGGATCTTTACGGTTTTACGGTGTCAGGTGACACCACTGTTGTAGCAGCTACACCAACAACGGGCGATTTCTGTACAACGGATTTTGTAGTTATTCCAAATGGAATGTTTACTCTTACCGGGGTGACCACGCAAGCAGATAGATACTGTGATAATTTTTTTCCCACTGTAACCAGTAGGTTTTAGCGTGGTATTTTGACAAATTGACAATTACTTTTAAATATTTTCAGCGTCATCGAAACCGTTTGTTTTGACCGTCGTTACCGATGGAGACGAAGCTACCGACGTTGCAAACCGGGGATTTTCTCTGACTTATACTCAGCAGAGGTGCGGAAGCATTTTAATTTGATTGGTTCTTAATTTTCTGTGATGAGTACAAATGTTGTTTTTTATTAAAATGACAAACGCAACGAATCTACCTAAGTTACAATTTTTATTTGATCTGCCATTCATAAATTGTGATATTAACGGTTTTTAAGATTATTAATTTGTCTGTATGATATAATATGATAACTGTATATAATTTATTTAATTACCGAGATTATACGATGTTTTTATAATTTTGTGGTTAAATTTAAGGTCGGATAACTCCGTTTGACTAAATTAACGGTGGCGCCCTCCACGATTGTATTTTTAAAAATCCACACTTGTACGAAAATATTTATTACTTGAAAAAGTATACAATAATGTAAATAATTACAAATTTGCCACAATGTTTTCTTAGAAAATTAAACAAAAATATAATTATTGAGAAACTGATAGAGCAGCGCTGCACAACTCAACTTATTAAGGGCCGGTAAAGAAAGACAAGCCGCAGAGACATTGTGCACACCTATGACCCTATGAGAGAGTATTTTGGAAGTGAAATATCTCGAAGGACCTTTAAATCCACATATTCTTAATTGTGTTACACAAAACAGTCGCTATAGAGATGACTTTTGCTGGAGGTGGAAGTGGGGGAAGAAAGATATTTTTCAGAAACATCAAATAAAGCATTGCTTGTTATATTTGGTTCTACCGAATTGCGCTTTGGTTCCCGGTAGCCATCAAGAAAATAAGTCTCCATATTTCCTTTACCTTTAACTTCTATGGTCCCTCGACAAGTCAGTGGGTAACCTTGAACACGTAAAATTTGGTACATTTCTCGGGTGACCTAAAGGCAGGAGTAAATCAGTTTTTGGCATTGTTTTTTTTATCGAACCGCCTAGTACCTGTATTTTATCGACTACACCCGTACTGTCCATTCGGCTAGCAACGTTGACTGCGTTTCCCCAAATATCGTACTGGGGTTTTCTGACTCCAATAACGCCAGCCACCACTGGCCCAATATTTATACCGATGCGAATTCGAAAGTTATTGAACGAATGCTCGTTCACTACAATCAGTTGTTCTCGAATTCTTAATGCATAGTCGGCCATTGCTGCGACGTGCTTAAAACCAATCACGTCGCAGGTATTTTTAGTCAGACCTAAAATTCAGATCAAGGTAAAAAGAATTTTAGATTTAAAGTTCTTACCAGAAGCTGCCATGTACGTAGCACCGGTCGACTTTATTTTTTCGATATATCGAAACTGCTCTTCACTTAGCAATTCATCAAAATCCGCTATAATTTCGTTTAGCAATCTTAGACATTCCACGCCTTCGTTGTTTCCTTCCAATTCGACGTAAAATTCCGAAAAGTTTGGAATCGATGCAAACATTATGCACACGGAATCGCATTGCTCGTGATATAATTCCTAAAAACACCAAGTTTAAAATAAAATTTATATGTTATTTATTAGACGAAGCTCAACTGAACAAAACTTTAAAAGTTTAAAGCAATAGTATATCTAGTTACAGAGATATTCCCGAACAAAGTCGGGGATTAAACCGAGTTTAAAAGGTTTAAACCGGGTTTATGATATAAACGTACTGCCTTGCTTTAAAAATGTGAATATTATTTGTTCAATTGAACTTAGTCAAATTCACGACTACTCTCTGGCTCTTACGTCATTATTGTCACTATTTAAAAAATGTTTGGCCACATGCAAGGGTAAAATGTTGGCCAATAATCGTTTGTTGTATGCTTCCAAATTTTCCATATCTTCTTTCTCCTCTGAAAAAGTAAAATTAATATTTAATAAATTTTCAATAGTTTCAATAATTTCTTTGAAAAATCCGAAAAGTGGCATAGTATCCGCTTAGCTCATCTACTTATAATACATTAATGCTTTTGTTTGTAAAATATTTATTTTACCTCTCTGAAAAAAATAATATATCAACGCATGAATATAATTTTGAAAATTACTAAGGGCCGATTGCACTAATGTCATTTAATCTGAAAATCAATACCATACGTACCATTGGCTTGCAATTTCCAAACAAAATCGAGTCGGTAGGTCGCTTCAATTTGCTGACCGTGGATTATTATAGCGATAACGAAGGTTACTAAAATGATGAAGTTTACGCATTGATTTATGATGATATATTCTGATAAGCTGCAATGTTTAAAATTAAATTCAAAAAATATATTTTAACATTATTTTAGCTACTCTAATTTTTCTCTAACGAACACGTGAGATTTTCCATTAAATAACACGTATATCACAACGTATCCAATTCCAATGGCCGTCAAAATGATTGTCTTCAACAGTGGAATTAAAATTTGATAAACGGCACAGGTTATCATGGCGAGTATTACTAGCAATAGTACATACTGAAAAAGATATTGCAATGAGAAGACTTTTAAAGAGAGAAATACTCACGTCTACACGAGTATGATATTCGCAGTTCTCTTCTTGATTTTGATTCAATGTTGCGTTCTTACAATCAGGCAGTTGAGAATAAGAAATCTAAAAAATAATATTTACTTCACTAAAGACCTCCCGCTAGTTCATCCGGCAACCCCTTTTTATATTGTCGTGTTTCGAAACCATAATTCATTTACTTTGTAAATAATTTTAAAGTTTAAAATTTGTTTTATTGTTTGTTTATTTATAATTGTACATAAAAATGTTAGCTGTAAATAAAAGTGGGAAGATAGTAGAACTAAATGGAGTGGGACTTGAAAGTTAGAAGTGGAACACTTAGGCTGCGGCCTTGACGTTGAATAGACTGGCGGACGAACACCATTCCCGCAATTATGATTAAAATTGTAAATTTGAAAAATAAATAAATAAATAAATTGGAAAACTTGAAGAATAAGAGTGAAAATTTAGTCGATGCATTGAATTGCACGCAAAAAATTTGTTTAACCAGGCGTACTGAAGCCAGCTGGGATAACATATGCGCTTGCAAGACCAGATTGCAAGGTAAAAACAAAAGTGAGCATTTATTTTAAGTTGACAATTTTAAACACCGAGGAGTCTTATAGCTACAAATAATGGATGCCCAGCAAGAATAATTTTTGGATTAAGCAAAAATTTAATAGTTTACCATTTAATATTTTTATATTACACTTCAGAAATACTTCGCGAAGAGAAATGGAGAAAAATAATTTTGTTTCGTATATTAATTTTATTTGCAGCATTTCGGAAAACTAATAAGATTTTTCATGACTTACCATTGGCAAAAGAGATATCGAATAAATGAAAACAACTGAAACTATAGATACACACTGAGCAATATTCCTATTTTCGTGTATCCGCTTAGAAATTGTATGGAATGCGGTATCGGTCTTCTGAAACAACAGCAAAAATTCCTTAAATGATATTATTAAATTTTAAAATTGCAAACTTACGGTCCAATTTCGTATGGAAATCAAGAGTTGAATTAAAAGTAGCAATAAAATTATTCCTATAGATATAAAGAAAACCACCGCGTTGCTGTAATACAAAACATTAAAATATTGATTTTGAAAATTTTGCTGCTTATACTCACAAAGTAAAAAATAGTAATTCGGCCAGGAATATTACGATAGCGCAAATGATTGAGCAAACAAAATAAATGCTTAACATTCGATCCCTCTCCTTTATGTACTGAAACATGAAATTAATATAAATAATAGTAGTTTACGCAACGAGTACGGAAAGGACCAGATACTAACTTTTGTTTCTTTTTCGGAATCTCTAAAATTGAGTAAAATAGTTTGAAAATGTTCGTTTCTTAACCTATCTATGCTTCGAGCGTCAATGGCTTTCATTAAGTACTCGTTAACTTCATCTTCCGGATTTTTTTCGTCAGTTGTATCTGAAAATCCCAGACGAGAAGTCAGACTGAAAAGAAAAGTTAAGTCGAATGTTTAGTTTAGAATTACTGGATTACTTTGAACCGTGCTTGCCGTGTTGCGACCCATGGCCCATGACACGCAGCTCTTTCGATACGTCTCCGTTGATATTGAAAGAGTTTTGGGGCTTCTTGGACTGAAAAACAAAATTAAAGTTTCTGAAAGTACCATCACGGTTATTCTCACTTCTCGGTAAGAATCTTGAGGAACTATTAAGTAAGTCTCGATGTTATGATCTTTTAGGTAGGTGTTTCGTTCACCACCGTTGCCGGGTTCCACTTCGTAGTCCGAATTTAAAAATTCTAGAGTTTCTTTGGTAATGTGAACCCTCCTGCAAAAAAACCGATTGGGTTATCTTTCAGGACCGATAGGTTGGCCATACCCTGGAATGCCGCCGCTTTCCATGTGGTTAGCCAGCGTGACGTCGTTTGACCAAACATCGAATTGCCATTTTCTTAAGCCTAAAACTCCGCAGTGGACGCGACCGCTGTGGATTCCTACCCGCATATTGACATTGACCCCCATAACTTCTCTGACCAGTGCTATAGCGTCGATCATGTCTAATCCCATTTCAACCGTACAGTGTGCGTGATCCGGCCGTGGTTCGGGAAGACCGGAAACGCAATAGTAGCAATCTCCAAGCAACTTAATCCTAAGACAATGATGTTCCGATGCAAGCCGATCAAACCTAAAGCAAAGCTAACTGAATTGTTTTTCCATCGCAACACTTCTGCCTTACCTGGCGAATAATTCATTTAGAATACGGACCAGCTCTTCGGCCGTGCACTGATCAGACAACGTTGTAAATCCACATATATCGGCAAAAAGAATGCTAATAAGACAACAAAAATGGAAAAACCATCGACAGGGTTACGTCAAACTTACCTAACGTTTTCGTGCCTTTGTATGTAAATTTTATGAAATTGTGCCTCCTTTCGTTGTCCAGCTATATCGGCCTTCATCTCCATTGCGACATGTCGGGGTAAAACGGATAAGAGAAGGCGCTCCTAAAAGGTTTCATTATTGTTTTCGGTTAGTAATTGAACTTTATGTGTTTTTTATATCCCAATATGACCATTCTCCGTTTTAATCAAGTTTTCGATAAAATTAAATTATAAAATATCATCGCTTTATTTTTACTTCCATTAAAATATACTATTTTATATGTTTCCGCAGAAAAAATGACAGGAAGTTTTTCTATAATATCTCGAAAACAATTAAAGATATCAAAAGTGTTTAGCAATAAGGAACGAATATTTCTTGTAGCAAAATTGCGTTGGTGTCTTCATCGTTGTCGAGTTATCGTAGAAAAGCTAAGTAGACTGGAGCTACTCGAGCTTTCGTGATTAAAACTATTTATAGAGGATATTGTTGGCAATTAAGAAATAGAACATCTTAAACAAAAAAGTAATCTAATCTAATCTTATATCACAACACCGAAATGTAGACTTAACCTGGCGCAATTTAATTTCTTAATCGTTTTTGTGTCATTTAAGAAGTCGGATTGTTTGAACATTGGTTCTAGTTTCACGTTAATCGATAATTCATTTTACTTATAGGGGAGCAATTAAATTAATGCGCTTCCTTTGTAGAAAATTTTCACCGACTCACCTGTTGTTGATTTTCCCGTTGAATTTTTAAACGAGCTTCGATACAACACCGAGTTTCCAAAAATGCTTTTCGTTGCGCTATTTCACGAGGATATTGCGTTAAAGTTCCCGCTATATTTCCGTATAAAAGAATTATCGAACAACCTCCAATCTGCAACACAAGAATTAAATTACAGTTCACTAATGAGAAAATTGAATTTTGCATGGCCGACGCTTTCGTGCTCGCGGAAGCGACATAAAATAACCATAAAAGCAAACTCGGGTTTCATTTTTGTATGTACCTCGTAAATTTCAAGATCAATTGCTTCTTGTTTTATATAATAGAATTGATTTCGAAAATCTAAAGTAGACATGTGAAAAGCTTAGCTTAATCTTTTGTTGAAAATTTATTTGGTTGGCCGATTTAGAGAAGTAAACGAAGAATTAAGATCCTTTCAACTGAATTTATATACCGAACTTAGTTTTCACTTTCAACTTAGCCGCAGAACAAGCAATTTTTTTCCAGATTATGCTTTTAAACCGGTTGGGCGCAGTGCCCTCAGATCTGGAAGTTTTTCGATTTAATTTCATTGTCGCGGTTAGAGCTTTAAAGGAGAATTAATGTTTATAATATAAATACGAAAAACTTTAAGACCTCATTCGATTTAGCTTTGAACCGTAGTAGATCTACGCCAAACCGACCGCGTATGTCCGCCGCGCCTCGTCGTTATTGAATCTCGAGAATAATAAAAATATTATACAGCAATAAAAATGAAGTTTTCTCTATCCGAAAGCTTATAGTTAATGAAAGAATATTGCCAGAAATATTTTTGCAATAATGTTGGAGTCTTACTTACTTCTTTTGTCGAACAGAAACTAAGATAGATAAGAGCTAATAAATCGATTGCAGCTAATAAACTTCCAGATAACAAAGCGTCTTTCAATCTTATTGGTAAGAGAGCGTAAGTTAAATATGTACAGCTTAAAGTAAGAATTGTTCCAGTTACGGGTTTATCCGCACCCGCATGGATGGAAATGCACACCTGAAAAAATATAAATTACTTCATTTCCATATAATAAATGTTTAAAAGGCAAATAAAAATGCAATACAAAAATGATACTGACGAGATTGCGATAAAGTACAAAGGTTGATGCCAAATAACCGTCAAAATTAATATGACACGAAGTTTCTTCCTTACGTAGCCGTTTCCATCCAGAAATTTCTTTTATCCAGCCTCTTTTCTAAAGGAAGACCTTTCGATGCAAAGGGTGTAAAGGGCTTTATCGAGAAAGGTCCCTTGTGTCCACTGAAAACTACTTTGTCGATAACGTAAGCAAAGTACTAAGAAGATTTAAATGTTGCTCGATCAAATTCTCCTTCACATTTTTTTCATTTATTTCTATTTTATGCAGTCTGTTTTTGCATTTTTTGTAGCAGAATGGAAATGTAATTTTGAAGTTAAATTTCTTAGTTGTCAATTTAAGATGCGAGATGAATTTTTCAAAAACTTTTGCTTACTTCGCAAACTTACAAATGATATTCTGAAAGTCGAATTTAAATTTTCCTCATTGTTTGACTTCTATGGAATTATTCATTTGATAATTCTGTTGATATTTTGATAATATTATGAAACTACGGAAGTTAAATTGAAGAACCGTACAGGTAGTACGCTTTTATTGGCAAACTTTTAATAATTTATTGTCATTTACAGCGTAGAAAATATTTTACAATGCACGCGACGACGTTTCAAATAATTTTATTGCAACGTTGAATTTGCTTATTTATCGAGCGCTCTTCGGGGAAAGAAAACAGTAAAAATTACATTTTAATTTCCGTGATTTTTTGTAGGAATTTTTCAAATTTATGCAGCTTTAATTACAACATTATTGCACTGCACATATTTTCGATTTCTAGCAGTAAAAAAAAACATGACACTTCCTCTTTGAATATCTCGAATGCAGGCTTTTACCCACTTGTCCTTTACAATTACTTGAAGGGTTGATAAGATGTACTTTTAATCTAAACCTTTTTAATTTCAGGTTTCTTTTAGCATTTTTTAAAATTTATCTTAGAAAAACATTCAGTATCGATCTTAGCATTTTCATTTATGTAGTTATTATGTTTATCCGGAGTGTAATTTCCGCTGTGTTAATTTACACAAGTGATATGCATACCAATTTTCTACCTTTTTGAAAGACAATTTTTTTTCCTTGTGAAAAAATCTAGATATTCTATTTTTATAATTTTCTATGTAAAAAATGCATTTTGTTGTATTAATCTGCATAAAAAAAAGAGTCAAGGGAAGTATTCGGTTATCTATAAAGTTGCCTGAGGCCAGCAGGTAGACATTTGGTATTTACTAGAAAAAAACTTGTAAAACTCACTCTCTTCATATTAAATCAAAATATATTTACTATTTACAATTAGATATACCTTAATTTGATAAAAATTGTAAAAAAATTGTTTTTGACAAAATTTACTGCAGGTTTTGGATTTGTACAATTTCGGATGTTGATTTGGATGAGAGTAGAAAAAAGTTTTAATTATTTATTAACTGTAAACTTTTAAAAATTAACAGAACAATTAAATAATTATATTAGAATCCCAGATCAAGTATTCCAATCTCCTTTAAAGCCTTTTACCTGCTTTATTTACTGTTGTTTTGTATTATATTTACCGCCAAATTAGTATACTGAAATTTATGTTTTGCATTGCATATTTTTTTAATAAAAAATTCCAAATGTTAATTTAGTAATTCAATTTTATTTTTAATTTTTAATTTCCTGATTTTAGTTTTTGTGGGAATTGAATAAAAAATTTCGAAAATAGAAATACTACAGGATATGTCAGAAAATGACATAGTACATTAAAAGTTGAAACAAATATTTTAGTTAATTTTCAGTGTGATTGATAGCTTTCTACGCTCTCTGGGGTAATCTTATGATATTGTTAAGTATAGTCAATTATTACGTAGACCTAAATCCTGTCTATGGTAACGTAAATCGTGTTCAGGTCTGTATGAAGGGTTCTGGATGAAGATACTCTTAGCGACCTTCAGTTTGAGGCGCTATATTTCACCGTCCTTAACCCCCCGAACATCAGAAGGATGGACAGACAAATACCTAAACGCTGGGAAGTTTGCGGAAAAGTTCACCGAGTTGTCCCGAGATGCAGCAAAAGCGGAAGCACTGCTGAGAGCGTAGACGTAGACCCACTGGGAGGACACCGGTACACTGGTGGGATTCCAAGATTGCCAAACAACAAAAAACGACAAATAGGTGCGGGAGAGCAGCACAGAGGGGGGGGGGCAGAGAAAAACGAAGTGGCCGATGCTTTGTATAGAGAGGCGAAGTATCGTCTCACAAAGTCTCTAGTTCTTCAGAGCGATCCCTGGGGGTTAGCGTATAAGATCGTTCGTCGCAAACTCAGGGGTCAAGAGACGTTTCCCACTATGATGCCGGAGAGAGTGAAGGAAATAGTTTCCGTTGTTTTTCCGCAACACGAGCTGTTGGCAGAGCAGAGAATGACCACAGCGGCAAATTCCGAAATTTTTACAAAGACAGAATTGGAGAAGGCGGTACGCAGGCTTTCAAACGATGAAGCACCGGAACCCGACCAAATTCCCAGAAGCGCCTTGAGGCTTGCTGCTGAAACGAACCACGAAGCCTTCCTAACGGTATTTAACGCCTTCCTGGTTGACGGAAACTTTCTGAACATGTGGAAGATTGCCAGGCTGGTACTGATCCGAAAGGGGGGCAAACCGATTGAAAACCCGACATTCTTCAAGACAATCTGCCTCTTGAACCACATCGGCAAGCTCCTGGGGCGGTTAATACTAAATCGGCTGAATAAAACCATCAAGGAGAAAGGGGGCCTGTCCGAGAACCAATTTGGTTTTAGAACCGGCCAATCAACATCAGACGCCTTAAAAGCGATAGTTAAGACCGTCCAGAAAGCAGAAAGCGGAACGCCTTCAGCTGTGCCGGATGGAGGTGGATCCTGAAAGCCTTGAGGAAATTAGAGATAGATCCCACCCTCTTCAACATTATCGTTAGTTATCTCAGCGATAGATGGCTGGAAGTGACCCAAATCATCCGTTCCCTGAAGAACAGGAAAACACCCGGATCCGACGCGATCACAAATTGATCCCTCAAGGCAATGCTGCGCAAGGCAGTCAGAGCGCTCACCGGCATCATCAACGCCTCACTCCGACTCCGCTACTTCCCGCAGAAATGGAAAACTGCCGATGTAGTGGTCATCCCCAAGGCAGGTTAAGACCTCCGGAAGCCCCAAAGCTACCGCCCCATCAGCCTACTCCTGTCGCTAGGGAAAGTCGCAGAAAGAGTCATCTCCACCCCGATCAAACAAGCCATCTTCGATAACAACATCCTGCAAGACGAGCAGTTCGGTTTCCGACCAGGACACAGCCCCGAACAAACATCTTCATGTTTGAAAGCCCAATCCCATGGACTAACACCTCAAAATACCTGGGAGTCACGTTGGATTACAGACTGCTGTGGAAGGAGCACATCGAATCCGTCACAAACCGGAGAAGAGCTGTCTTCTCAAAGCTCTACCCGCTCCTAGCTTCAAACAGCAAGATGTCACCAGCAAACAAGCTGCGCATCTAGAAGACCATCATCAGACCCACTATGACCTACGCCGCACCCGTGTGGGGACGGCAGCCCGAACCCACATAAAGAGGTGTAAGTAACCCTAATCTTTACATGTTTGTTTTAGGTTCCCACCAAACATCGGGTTCATTAAACACCCGGATGCCAATAAACCATGCAAAGACGCCTGGAATTACGCCAAATCGCTCGCCCCGTCCCATCGACACCAAGGGACCAAGTTCATCAAATGCTAGGGACTCCAATCCACGGATCGCACACTTGTCCCACCTCATCGATACCAAGGGACCAAGTTTATTAAATACAAGGGACCCCAATCCACAGATCGCACACTCGTCTCGCTCCATCGACACCAAAGGGACCAAGTTCATCAAATGCTAGGGACCCTAATCTTCGGATCGCAGACGCACTCCGCACCGCCGTCCTTCTGACCCCATAACTACGCCTCCAGGAGAGTTCTTCGCAACACCTAGGACCCCGCAAATCACGAAAAATTATCTCCATGGACCAAAAACCTAGCCTGATCAAGCTTAGCGCTTTTCCTTCAGTTGAAGAAGATAAACGGTTTCCCCGTGGCACCTCCATATTGCCAAGAAGTTCATCATCATCATCGGCTGGAAGTAGGAGAAGGCGGCGACAAAGTCAAGATAGAAGTGACAAGTGGCGTTCCGCAAGAGTCCGACCTTAGACCTACCTTGTGAAACGTTATCTATGATGGCGTCCTGCGGCTGCGCATACCAGAAAAAGTAAGTATTGTTGGGTTCGCCGACGACTTCTCAATTGTAGTACCGGATCGGGACACCGGAGTTCTGGAAGGGAAAGCGGTCCAAGCAATCGCCAAAGTTGCCGAGTGGACAAGTGAGAGAGGACTGGGGCTTGTCTCTGAAAAGTCGGAAGCGGTCTTTATCAGCGGTAGAAGAAAGGTGCCCCGCTTCAGATTAACACTAAATACAAAAGTCATAGAACCAAAGATTTTATAACTTTATCTTCAATGGCGGAAAGTGCTGAGCCCTTTATGTTGCTCTCGTGTAGTATGAGGCGATGACAGTGTAGCGAAACTATGCGCGGCTCACACGAGTACACCGGCAGATGGTCCTTTGGGTAACATCTGCCTACAAAAGAACATCAGCAGAGGCTTAACTGGTGGTCGCCTCAATGCCTTCAATATACCTGTTTGCCTTTGAATGAGCCATGTCAAACTCCAATAACATCCGAAAGAATACCATCACGGCATGGCAGGAGAGATGAACAAACAGTGAAAAAGGTTCATGAACCAGACGCCTCATTCCGGATCTAAGACCCTGGTTTGGAAGAAGGCATAGTGCGTCGTCTCATTCCATCTGACGCAAGTTTTGACCGGCCATGGCTGCTTCAATTACTACAAACATCGAATAGGCAAGCTGGAAACTCCCAAGTGCGACAATTGCAATGAGGTGGAAGACTCCGAGCACACCATTTTTAAATGTTGGAGATGAAAGAAGCAAAGGGTCGCCGCTTCGCTGAAGCTGGGCTAAGCTATTGACTTGGAAACCTTTGCTGAACTGATGTTGCAAGGTGACCAGGAATGAGCTATCGCAGTGGAGATAATGTAAGAGAAAGAAAGAAATATAGAAAGAACAATTTAGAAGACGGAATATAAAAGAAGAAGATACAGAAGAACTAGGACACCCAGGAAGTGTCCACTAGGACATCCATCTTCGATGAGACCCACACTCCTGGCTTTGGCTGGGGACAGTGCATAAATTTTCCCCTTCTCCAACCAACGAACGAACGATTCATCTATATTTTACGATGTTTTCTTTATTTAAGCGTACCTGGCTTGATGAAAAAGTAAAATTTGTGTCTGTTGGGAAATGATTTGTGGTTTTTGTTATAGAAATTATGTTCAGAGGATGTAAAAGTTTTACGTAGAAGAAGATGATCATATAATTCATAAAAACTAACTAATGATGAGATTAATTTAATATTAATATCCACGAAACCGAAACTTGAAACTTTGAACGCCAATTTTCCTTGAAAATTTAAAATAAAGTTTTGCCGACGCAAACTTTTCTTTATTGTACTACTGCTTTGTTTCTAATTCTTGATTTAAAAAAAGTTTTTTCAATCATTATCTGTGCGTGATATTGATTTAAAAATCCGGCGTAGGGCAAATTCAAGAAAACGAATTTAATTAAAAAGAGCAGCATTTGTGTTTACAATTTAATTAATTTGCCACTATATAAGGTCGAAATATTAATTAAGAGAATTAGGAACAAAAGAATCTTAACAGTGTACGTTTTCTTAAAAGCAGGAATTATTATTTTTCTAATAATAAAGTTTTCGCTTTTTTCGAATTACAAGTTACTTTTAAGGTGGATTATTTTGTTAGAAAGTTTCGAAGCACCTGCGAATAGCTCGTTATAGATTGCACAAAAAAAACTATTGTGCATAGAGCTTGAAATATGTAGATTCTAAATTGACTTCTGAATTGTTAGGCTTGCCGCACGCACGACACAGAAAAATATTGCGTACATATTGTAGTGCTTTCCGTGCACAGTGCGTTAAAAGCCTCAGACCAACCGGTAGTTTATTTATAGAAATCCGATAACGACCAAAATTGTTAACTTACCTCTAAAGCTAGAAACGTCGTCAAAACGAAATACGAGATAATAATCAAATATACCTCATTCATAGCGGGCCGTGATAAAATCGTCAAAAGAACTGAAACAGACTAAATTTGAAAGGGCTCTAAAATACACAATAAAAATACTCACTTCCATAAATTACAATACAAGTTCCGCAAGTACATAGAAATCCTAAAAGTTTTCCCTGCTGTTCAACTAATATTATGTATTTACTTTTTGTCAGAAAGTCCACACAGATAATAACAAATAGGCATAAACAGAATATCAATAAAAGCGATATTAGACTTGTCATATTGCTTTGATTCATCTTAAGAAAATATCTTTGATACAACATTTCTACCTAAAAAAAAAAAAATCAATTGGAACAACATATACAGTGCAACCCAAATGATTATATAAACATATCATATTTAAACTGGCGCTCAACGTGGGGCAAGAATAATTTAAAAATTCGTTCGGTTTCGAACACCGTGAGTTCGCACTATCGAAGCTGCACTGTATTTTGTTTTAAGCTCCGATAAACCATTAATTATTGCACACGAGAGACCACTAATCCATCTTCTAGTCAAAGCAATATCCGCAGGGACCTAAATCCGACCCTGTTAACAAATTAAATAAACGTAAGTCAATTCAATCTTGCACTTAAAATACTAGTTTCGACCTTTATTGTATTTGTTAAACCGAAATTTAATTAGGATTATTAAATCATGGCGGTAATTGAAGACGAAGTTCATTGTTAATGTAACAAATTTGTTTTCATAATCGACGCTCCATGTTCAACAGCATTAATAATTCACAACGAAAAAGTTAACTTCATTTCCTCTTACATTTTTTTTTAACTCAATAACGAACGATTAATATTATTTTTATCAATGAAAAATTTTATGTTGAATTTGAACATCAACATTAATTTCTGATGATGAAATCTCGAATTAATATTTTATTATTTGTTATGCTGGCGTTGTTTTAACCCTTGCAAATTTGAAGAATTTTTAATATTAAGCTTGACAGGTTAATTAAAAAAATTAACAAAACATTTTATATTGGTTTCCTTAAATATTTCATAAAATGTTTGGACGGCAGATTAAAATTTTATGAATTACGAAGCATGAAATTATTTTTGAAAGTTACAAACAGGACTTGGGAGTTTGCGAACAAATTTTGTTGCTAAAAATAGCTAAATAAATGCTCCTGCGGTTAAAACAAAATTAGAACCGGATTTAGGGTCAGGCATCCCTCGGGGTGGTGTTCATGCCCAGAACCAGACTAAAACTACAGAAAATGAAAGTTTCCTCCAAATTAATTTTTAAATGCTGTGGGAAATATTTTACTACGCTATATGTAGTAAACGTAAAACAAAGGGTTCGGCAATTATAATAAATGTTGTGTTTTTCTGGAATTTTTTTTAAACGTACGTTGTAAAAATTAATAGACGCGGTTTGTGGCCGCCAGTCTTAAATATAAATTTTTACCTGTGGATCGTTAAATTGTGGCGTTGTGCATATACTACGGAAAAATTCTTTAAATTTCGAAAGCGTCGACTTTTTGATAACCGTTGGTTCTCCAACGAGTTGTTGCATTTCCGAAGAGTCTTTTTCAGAGGACGAAGATAAAAGTGTTCCATTTTCTCCAGGTTTTATATTTCCTGCTACCTGTAACGTTTCGAACTGAAACCAGCACTCTAGCAATTTAAAATTAAGCCTTACAGCAAGTAGACTAGAAGTTTTACTAGAATTAAAGTGTTCGATAACTTGCCAGTTACTTTTCTTGGTTTCTTCCGGGAGAGGACTAGAAGAAGGTGAAAAATGAGTTAGCGGTTCTCCAATTATGTCGTTTCTATCGGTGCGCGCATGATGCCTCAAACTTGTCCAACGTCTTCCACAATTTCTTCGAATTGTTGAATCCTGCAACATAATCGTACTTATAGTTAATGCATTTCGCGAAATGCCGAAAATATCTACTTCTGATTTTAGAATAGTGAATTTTTAAATCAATACTAAGTTACTAGTTTGAAGATTTGAGAAATGTGAATTTGAAAATCAAACCTGACTTAAAAGTTTGAAGTTCTATACTTGAAAATATCTACTCCTGATTTTAGAAATGACAATTAGTAAATCAGATCTAAGTTAATAGTTTGACGTTCTTTACTTCAAAATAACCAAGTCTAATTTTAGAAAAGTAAATTTGAAAATCAAATCTAAGTTAATAGTTTAAAGCTCAATAATAAAAAAAATGTTTTTTTCTATTTTGTTTCATTAATTTCACCTAGCGCCCTTTGTTAATTTCTGGAAAATCTTGCGTAGTATTTAAGATTTTGCTGTTTTAATTAACAGCAGAAAAAGAGCCATTGCAATTTCTAATTTAATATTATAACTGCAAATTTCATTAAAACAAAAATTATGCTTATATTGGTAGCTGTAATTGGAATTTTAATTAATTATAACATCAAAGCGATATTCTATTTTGTTGAAAATATTTAACTAAATGGCAGACGTAAAAGATTCGTTGTAACCAAAAAATTATAATTAAAGAGCTAAAACATATCACATTTTCGCAATCGCAAACCGTTCAAAGGAACGAGAAAGGAAATATTTATAGAAGTACAAAGATGGTAATTATGAACGCGGTTATATACCTTACACGATCTATAGATAATTTAAATTATTTAAATATTATTTGCGCATCCTTTCGTGACACCTACCTCTTTATTTAAATTAACGAATTAACTCACCGTGTCATGCTTACGATTCTCCTTTAAACTAAATCTGTGCATCCATTGTTTCTTATCACTTTCCGTGCTTAAAGACTTTAACATGAGGTTTTCTTCTTGTAGTAATTATGTTCCAAAAACTTCTAATCTTCGTGCAAGCATTTCATGTTTCTCGATCTAAAACGAAAAAATCTGTTAGCAGAATGTGAGAAAATGCAGTTCACCATTTCAAAATGCATCTAAATAAAAATACTGTTTGTCGGGATGTTGGGCGATTTATTCATAACCTGGACCTAAGGGACGTAATTTCCCGGAGCGTAATAAATTTAATACGATAAGTAAAATTATTAGTTTGAAAATTTTCTAGGATTAAGGGAGATAGCAATTAAACTTTCAAAAAATTTAAATAAATCTGAAATTCTAATTAATTACTAATATTTTGTTATGAAAGAGGAATTTGATGTATAATGGCTAAGTACTTACAGACTTTTCCATTTTAAAGGTCGAAAATGCTCTCATATACATGAATACCTAATCATGACACTCCTTAACTAATCCATCCTCGCCGATTCTTTTCATTTCTTTTTTTTTTATAAAACTTCTTTTGTCTATGAATATTTTGTATGCTTTTGTTTATTGATTTTGTGTTAAATATTTCTTTTGTTTTTATTTTTTAATACGATTATCCATTGTGCGTCGTCTGCGTATAGATATTAATAACTTCAAGAGCTAGAATTTAGATCTCAAACTTTAGAGCTTTAAATGGATTTCCTACTTTTTTTAGTATATAATTTCCCACTTATGTGGGAGAGCACACGAACCTTTCATTTGTGTTAAATTTTTTTACAAAGCAGTCACTTCTTGACAGATTCTAATGTATTTCGAGCGGAAAAATATAATACTTTTGATTGTACTAAAATTATAAGGTTAATAACGAAAATGCAGTGGTGCACTGTATGAAACCTTAAAGTTAACCCTCGCAACTTGACTCAGAAATAAATCACTTTTTGACAGATTATAATGTATTTTTACTAGAAAATTACATTGTTCGACGTAAAATTCACGTAATTTTGAATGGCAAAGACTCAATTTTAATTACCTTAATAAATTTTGTAGCTAAAAACGTTCGTCACCGAACAAAAGCATGTCCGACTTGTTTTTGATTTTTGTTTGATGTTGAAATTAAGTTTGCTGTGTTAGTAATTCTAAATTTTGTCAATTTGTTTAACAAAGTTTTAAGGGAATAAATTTATTTTATAAATGTGGTCCCAGCAAATTGTCTCGTTTATTTGATTTTCATTTTAGATTTTAATAGATAGTAAGTTTTTGATAAACTTTCCTTCGTGATAAGGGTCGTCCTGTAATTAACTTTTTTTATCCTGTAGTTGGTAAGCTCAAAGCAATCAATGCAGTAAAATAAAATTAAATCCTCGGTCCAAATTTCAAATTTATTTCAATCGAATAAATCGCGTGTAATATACGAGTTAAAAATTTCTTAAAAAATAAAACAAAAAAGACAAAATTAACAATAATAAAAATTAAAGTATTAATTAAAAATAAATTAAAGCTGATATCGAAATTTTTCGCAGCTAATGCTCTCAGCTATGCTAACCTCCCTTGGTGAAAACCAGTAAACAAATGAATGCACGTGCTAAAATTATGTCTTGTTTGTGAAACTCTCTTAGTAATTGATTATTGTTATGGTGACGAATTTTGTCATGGATAAGAAAATTTAATGATGTGGTTAGCTATTTTGATGAGTTTATCAATAAAAAATATTTATTTCTCTGCTCACACTAGCAACCATTGTAATTTATAGCACTGATTTCAAAACAAGAGCTAAGAATTTATATTAGCTCATCTGTGCTAATTTTTTTAGACTTCCTTGCTGACGGTGATAATTATAATATTTTTTCAATATATTTTAAACAAAAATTTGCCAGATTATTTCATTATTATTTTGGTAGCACTATAATATTTTTAAAATATTATAAGAGTATTAACATCGCGTGAAGTAGACAAACAGCTTATTGCAATGCAGGAGACAATTAATTTTTGTGCCGTTTCAGCTTAAAGGTGCTTAAATCGATTTACTACTTTGTTAAATAAATCGTCTGCCCACCTAAAGCACTTATATTTCAAAATGTACGTATTTTATCCAGGTTTTATACAATACATGTAGTATAAATTGGTAATTTACTTCTCAAGGCATTTGTTTATTTTGCCTGAATAAATATTTAAAGTATGACTATAATATTTTGTATAATTATCACTCTTGGAATTCAAAGGTCTGCTTTAAATGAGCTTATATTTAGTAAGTATAGTGGGATATACGGGGATGCTCCAAAAAGAGGGATTCTATTTAAGGGTTCAATAAAACTTAAAAATTAAGAAAAAACAGAAAGAAAATTACATTTTGCCGATTTCAATATTAAACCTTCATACCTAGTCTGTAGCTTTATCGACAAGTAATCGGTTTTACTTTGTAGTATTCGTTGTATCCTTTGATTATTCACTGCTAGTTCGACAGTATCTTGATAAAGGTTTCCGGGTCAATCAATTGGAAGAAAACGCGTTGTTGAATTGCCAACACGAGATCTAAATTAACCTTCATTGAATTTATTTTTGTAGGGGCATTTTAAAAGTAAAATTGACGCTATTTATCTAGTTTCTTTAGAAAAATGACAACGACGTATTTTACCTACTATTTAAAAATTTACAGAGAGAAAAAAACACTGCAATATATGTAATTTTAGAAAATCAGCAGTTGTTTTCAGTGTAGCTTTTGAACGGGCATGCACAGATCGGCCGTTTGTAGGTTTTATTTCAGGAAGATTTTACTTTTTCAAACAAAATTTCTTTACGGTTTTGAAATATTTTGTTTTTTAAAAATAAATGTAATATAGCAGTTGTACGAAGTGAGCTCCATCTGTTGCCGGTAAGTGTACTAGACGTAAATATAGAGGAAGTAATATGTTTTAACGGGCGGAAACGGCCGCAGTTGTCTTCTATCCGTACAACTGTTAATATCATATTATAAATTTATTTTAATTATTTTAAAAATTCCTGTTTTCAGAAATCGTGTAAATCCGTAATTTTTAAGTTGGGACAGCAGTTTCGGTGGTAACGTATAAATCAAGGCCGTATTTAGACTAAATTTACGGGGGGGGGGGTTAAAAAATTACAAAATAAATAGCTAATTTATTAAAATACAAATTTAAATTTTGTTATATTAATTTTTGAAAGGTAATGTTTTTTTGCCAAGATGGCAGAAACGACGGAGACCTAGATTTTGCTCCTCTGACTTTTTGAGTATAATTTTGTGCAGGTATTTTTGCAATTAAAATTTTATTTTTGAATATTGTTATTAGAAAATTTTGTTTGAAAGTATTTTGTCGAAAGTTACCGCAAAAAAATTGAAATTTTGTGAAAAGATTGCTTTTATTTAATTAAAATAATTATTTTTTATGACGATTTTTCTTTATTTGAGTTCGATATTTAGATTTAGATTTTTGTAAACTTTATTTAATGGTTGAAAATAATTTGTCAAAGGAGCCACAAATTTTGATTATAGATTGACTTCTGGGGGGGGGGGGGGGCATTATCGCCGATAAAATCTTGTTTGTACTATTTTAAACAAACTAAATTCTTATTTTACCAATGGCGATAGTAAAATAATATTGTCAAGACGAAGAACTAAATTAGATTGAAAAAAAAAGAAAAATATAAAACAATTTATGAGTTTACAATGCCCACTCTAATTTATTGCGGAAGTGTTATTTTAAGCTATGCTGCAAAATTTATATTCCCTTTAAAATTTTTGGCTCAAACAATTTATTGCAATTTAAAATATTTACCATAATAATAAGAATTAAGATAAAATACCAATTTCATTTACTTCAATATAATTATTTTTCAAAAAATTGAAATAGGAGTAATAACTAACAATGAATTAAGTGGTCGCAGACTTTTATACAGTACTGTAAATATTCAGGGCATTTTTATATTCTTCATCTTCGGTTTCAGATGTTTTAATTTGGGATTTAATTTATTAGAAATATCTCTTTAGTTTTAATTTTTATTTAAACACTTAAAGTTTTTGTTTTTGATTGTAGTCAAACTTCCAGTACTTTATTAATTGATAAATAATTTCGGGAGGAGGTTGTAACTCCCCCCCCCCCTTAAATACGCCTCTGGTATACATTGCCAAATTATTCGTAAAAACAAATGTATAACAAAAGACACGCTATGGGCGGAGCTAACCTTATAGCAACAGCCAATCGAACAATTGCATATTACGTTTTTGGCCTTTTTACTCAAATTTTGAATAATTCATAAAATTTAATATTTATGTTTGTAATTGGGGCCTTCAAATAACATAATTTTTTTAGAAAAATTTTAAATTTATGAACTAGGTTAACGAACTACCCATCATATAAATATATTTTAAATTATATTTCGCTAATTATAGCCAAATTTAACTTAAAAACTGATTCCTGCCATTCTAGACTCGGATTTTCCGATTCCGGTTGCCTGCAGGGATGTTTTTAACAAGAGCGTTCGTTCAGAGATTCATTCTTCTCAACTGTTAGTTATTTTTTTATATCTGTTGTTGAGAGTAATTTTTTTTATTTAATATAATAAAAATCTAAATTCAAATATATTTTTAATACAAAACTCATTTAATTTTTACTGTTTCTGAATTTTGTTTTACCAAAATATGTAAATGTTTAATAAAATTTTATACTGAAAGATTCTTGATAAATTTCCACCTGGTTTCCTAAAATTTCCTCGAATTTCCTAAAATTTTCTAGGATTTTCTGGATTTCTTTAGATTTCCTCAGATTTCCTTCCACTCATCACCAGATTTCCCCAGCGATTTCTCCCTCGGTTACGGACATATCAAGGGAACTATGCAGTCCCCTTTAATTTCTGGAAATATTTCCGGTGCATTTTGAGTGGTATATTTATAAAACAAAAGCGAAACTTTATAATTTTCCTAAATTTGCATTTTCAAATCAGTAAAATTCCGCAACGTTTAGAATGCATAATTAATGACAAAAGTTACAATTTTAAAGATCAATTAAAATAATTTTTGTGTTAAATTTTATAAGCTTTTAATTAAATTAAGTAATTGCTTTTCATCTTAAATTTTAATCCCCTGATTATCTCCATAACTTACTAAGGATCTGGTTATAAATATTTCTGCAAAATTTTCGAGCTTAAAAAGCTTGTCCGCGTCGAACGAATTTCATACTCACAAAACATTAATTTTTTTTAAATTTGTCTAAACTTTCTTAAAGTTTGGAGCGTTTGTTTTGGTTATTTTAATAAAGTATCTCGTTAAAAATATTCACTCGAGTTTCCTGTAAGGGCTGTTATGATGGTAACTTAAGATTAACGAGAATATTTTTAAATTTTAATAACTTTCAAGTTTGAAAACCCGAGTGGGAACTTTCGTGAATTAGGTCATGTGTGAAAACTGTTTATTATTTTTTTTCTCAATATAATCGAATGTATTCGCTTTACTATTAATATTAATGCTTGTCGTCATTTGCTACGACTTAATTCTTACGATTGGCTTTCTCTTCGTCTTATTTTTATTATATAAGCAAACTTAGTTATAGTTTATTTTACCACCATTAGAGCATCTTCTTTACTTAAAATATAACCAAGTCGGTGGAGTTTTAAAATTCTACCTTCTGTTTAACAGCAACCGAGGTTTCCTTTAAGAGAAGGAAATCGTGTTAATGCTTCTACAATCTAATTTTCTAGTACTTTGTTGTGTAATACCTCTTGTAGTACTTTATTGCTGAAAAACGGTTTTCCAGCTAAAATGTTACCTAGTGCAAGTTGGGAAATTCCCACAATATCGGAAAATTAGTCGAGGAAATGCACGGTTTAATGTTATTGCACAATCTAAGCAATTAAGTTTAAATCGACAAGAATAATATGAATGTAAAATGCAATTTTCAGATGTCAAGAAAATTGCTTTTCTAAATTGAAATCTTATAAAGAATCGAGAACCTGTTTGCTCTATTTACACGAATTAATTTCTTTTGTGCTCTTATGACAGAAGGGAAAATAGAAAAACGGCGTTGAAAAGTTGGTTTCGAATTATTCCCTTTAATTATTACGTAGTATCAAGTATATGTGTAACTTTAGATAAACATTAACATCGAAATCCTTTTGTAAATTGTTTGCAAATTATAGATAATGCGGTAAGTACACTTTAATAATTCAAAGTTTTAAATGCATTTTCAATAATTCAAATTCGTTATTTCATCATCGAGGTCGCCTAGAATTTGTCAAGAGACTAATATAAAGTAGATGGCCTTATTCGGGAAATTCAAGGGGGATTTGTCGTGTTTTTGTTATAAGAGAAAGAAATTAAAATTACTTTTTAATTTAATTTGATTTTATACCGGAGATAAACAAGTTATTTCCATATTGATCGTTTTATGATTACATTAATAATTAAAACTGTATTGTAAAAGGCAACAATAGTAGGTTTAACTAAATTTGCAAATACTTTAAATAATATATATTAAAGTCTAATTAAAGGAGTGTCGCGCACGATAAGCCTAAATTTGAGATTAATAATTATGTATTTCTGAAATAATTTGCAATTTGTAAGTTACCATGATGATGTATTATATTAATATTGCTTCGGCTCGAACAAATAGATGGTTTGTCACTTTATTAAATGAGACTACAAGGAGACAAAATTAATGTGAATAACATTTGCATTATAAATTACATAATGTTTAACAAACTTTAATTAGCTTATTGTTAATTTACAACGTACTACCGAAATATTGTGTTTACATTAACCGAGAAACATTTAGCTAACTGGATTTTCTTATTACGCTACGCGAATTAATATGAAATTATTTTCTTAGGCATCTCAATTTGCGGCCGACTTCCCCAATTCGATAGCGTCTTGATAATAATGCTTTCCCTAATTTGAATTAATGAAATTGTCTATCCATTACAATTTTGAAAAATGGAATATTAATTTCAAAGCCGGATTTTGGATCTGTCTATGGGTGAATAAGTGTTTATTAGTGTGTTAAGATATTTAAGATGTTTATATTGAATACCAAAATCCTTCACGGGGGTGCCACGCTGAAATAGTGAGAAAAAGAGGATTTTCAGCGCATGACCGGTTTCGACTTTACGAAACAAACTAAACCACTGTACGCTTTTGTTTTTTCTTCTTCTTAGGGTGCCCCCCCCCCCCCCGAGTGTTTGTAACCTTGGCGTGGTGAGGGGGCTAGCGTGCTTTCAGTAAAGCTGCAGGCATGTACTCAAGGGACGAACTGTGGGGAGACCCCCCACAGGGCGGACGGGAGGCGGTCGGGGCCGGCCGGAACTTAAAAACTCTTTGTGCCCGGTTCTTGCCGTCTTCTTAAAGGTTAGGATGGCTGTGGCGGAGAGAGCCTGACTAATTGGGAAAACACAAGAATCAAATCGTAAACCGCCTGTGGGCTGCAACGACTCCCATAGTGGATAGCAGTGATAGGGGGCACGAGGGCCTTGGCTTAATCGCCTGGGCTGCGTGGATGAGGTACCACTACAAAACCCTCCCCATTCCCACGGTACTGCGACGCCAAAGGGATGCAAGGCCGGAGGGAAGTTCGGTCTCTAGTCGCAGAAACCTCGGGGCACCAGGCGCACCCCGTTGTATTAATGCCTTCTATCGTGCATGGGGCTCTGTGCGATGGTGACAGTCTTTACCCCATTACTCGTGGGAACACTATGGAACCATTGAATAACACTAATTTAAACACGGGGGGCACTTCCGAAAGGGAGGAACCACCCAGACCTTCGGGGGCTGCAAGGAGGCGCTATAACCGACTCCAAGCAGCAAAAAAGGTAAAGGAGGCAGGGACGGCAACGAAACCTACTCCTAAACCAAAACCAAGCACCTCGACCGGGGGGCTAAAGCGAAACCGGTAAGATGCGAGTACACCTGCAAGCGCAGGTAGACCAAAGAAGAGAGGCAAGGGATTAAACCCTACCTTCTCTTATAAGTCTGTCCTGACAGACATTAGGGTGGCCATCATACCAGAGGGCTACCCTATAAACCTCCTTAGTGGGGAGCAGCTGGAGCTGGTAAAAGAGATGCTGCTCAGTGCCCTTGACACTATCAAGGAGGAGGACAAGGGGCCTAAGTTCACAGAGGTCAAACCCAAGGGGGGACTCCTGGTAGCCTCCTGCGTTGACCAGGCCACTAAGGACTGGTTGGTGCGGGTGGTAGCCGGGGAAAAAAAGTCTGGCGTGCTTGGGTATTACGGGGGCAATGGCATCAACGCCCACCGCTTCCATGGAGGCTCTCCTGGGTCTTCGACCTTTACACCTAGTCGTGGGGTCCGAGGCTCTACTTGCAGCCTACAGGTTGAAAATTAACGGTCATGGTGAGGTCAATCCTAGAAGGGGGCACCACACCATGATCCTAAACTCAATTAAGAGTAACGGCCTGCTCAGCATGCACCCTGACAGAACTAGCACCGTGAGGAACCTTGTAGAGAGGAGAATCTGTATCATGACTGACAGCCAAGCAGCTCTAAGAGCCTTGGAAGGAGTTGAATTACACTCCAAGGTTGTCAAACAATGCAAAGATGCTCTGGTAAAACTTGCTCTCCGCAACAGCGTCACACTGATGTGGGTGCCAGGACACCGGGCATCAAAGGCAACGAAGAAACGGATTCTCTAGCTAGGAAGGCCGCTTGCGCAAACCTAATGGGCCCGGAGCCTTCCTGCGGGATTGCTTACTCTACCGCAAAAGGAAGAATTAGGGATATACTAGCAGAACAACACCTTGCACACTGGGTGGACCTACCTGGACTGAGGCAATCGCGTACGTTCATAAGGGCACCGTCCAGTGAGGCCAAAAGGAACAAAATACTCATGTTGAGTAGGAAACAACTTCGAAGGTTAGTGGGTCTCTAGTGCCTCAAAAGGCACCTCAGCATTATGGGGCTGGCGGAAGATCCTATTTGCAAGATGTGTGGCGAGGAGGATGAAACTCCACTCCACATACTATGCCAATGCCCGGCCTTGGCCAGGAGCAGCCCTAACAACCGAGGAGATAGAACAATCTCTCTTCAACTGTGTTCTCGACCTGGTCGAAGAGACGCAGTTGTTTGAGTAAACTCGGATGGGTGCACAATAAGCTTAAGCTTCAGTGCAGTGGGGACATGTACCACAGCCCGTTACTAATAATAATAATAGGGTGCCGTCTCCTCATAGGAGGTTGGCTACCATGACGCTGTACTCGTCTCTGTCTTTTGCGAGTCGTATCAGTGTTGCGGCATCCGGAATACCAAACCACTGCCTCAGGTTCTTAAGCCAGGACTGCCTCTTCCTTCCAAGCCCCCGTTTCCCCTTTACCTTTCCCTGCATGATTAGTTGGAGAAAACCATATTTCTCACTTCGAAAGATGTGGCCTTTCTCCTCTTGACGGTCAGGACCTCTCGGTCTTTACACATACGACGCACTCGCTTTTGTTTAGCACCCTATTACCCCATTTCTCCAACCAATTACGCGAACCAAAAAATTGTATAAGCCTTTTCTAGATATTTTATTGCTCGATCGCTTAAAATTTCTATAAAAAGTAAATTCTTTTGGCGGCTAAATTGGAACGGCGACGCTGTATTACCTTCTTCCAATTTCCTCTTGCCATTCAGAAGTGAAATCAAAGAACTGTTTTAGAGGATTTTTAAAATTCATTTTCAAAGCGGTTCTTTTCAATGTTCCGAGGTACGGGGCGTTAGTAATATTTTACCTAATGACAAAGTTTAGTAGTTACTTTGATAAATTTCGGTTTATGTTCAGTAGGATCATAAATTCTCTATTGATGTCTTTTCCGGATTAACATGTCTCAATTTAGTTATTGAGAAAGTAAGCGGTTCTCAAAATTTCAGGAAACTGCAAATAATTCGGATAAATAGAAAATCGAAAGTTAAAGCTTTTATTTCATTTAGTATGAAACTTAAATCTATTATCTCAATAATTATTTCCGGCGAAGCTTAAAGCTAGTTATCAGTTATTCGATAGGAATCCAATTTATTATTTATTTTATTATTTTATCTAATTTTGTATTGCCTTAATCATAGATTTATGTATTTGTATTAAACTACACAGTTTTATAAAGAACAAAAATTCCTGCACGAATTTAATGTTGAATCAATATGCGCTTGGTTTGAGTTTGATGTTTAACTTACAAATTGTGCCCTTAGAGTTTTGCTGAAAACTACACGAGAGTTTTTCTAATAGAGAAATTGAATTTGAAATAATTGCATAATTAAATGCGAATGTAACAAAAACTGTCTTCGTTAAAACGAGAAAATGTGAGAAAATATGATAAAACATAGCTGGGATTTCCACAGATGATGTGGAATAAAAGGAAATTAAACAAAAAACCCGACAAAAAGTATGTCCGGGCATCGTAGATAAATATTTTATTTTCTCGCGAATGAAAGCATTAACACATTTTTATACAGTCTTTCAATTCAATGCAATAAAAAATTATTATATTTAACAAATAAAAGAAGGCAAATTATAATATCCAACTTTAAAGGCAGATTTTCACGCGAGCGACTCGCAGCAAACAAATTTGAATTTTAACGCTCGTTTGAGTTTTTAAAAATAAAAATTAATTGTTTTTAATAAACGCACTATCATAATATAGAGTTTAAAAATAAAACAGGGGTGTGATTCTATTTTTATTAGCTTTATCGATAATCTAAAATTACATTCAAAAGTTTTTCTCTTCGAAAATTGAGTGAGCTGCATGTCACGTTTAGATTTAAATAATCCTAACGTATTTAGTTTTTCCGAGCGAGAAAAGTTTTCCTTCTATTAAACTTTACACTCAAAGAAAACGGTACGGCGTATTTGCAGAAAATCTTACGCCAACGTGGTTGTTGAACCTATTATGAAACACAGATCACATTTTAAAAACGAAACGATTTTGCTGGATTTTTTAAATATTTAAATTCGCTTTCAGAGAGACAGGTAGATTTTCCCCAATAAAACCGTATTTCTTCAGAATCAATCACTGAAGTGAGTTGCAGTAAGGAAGCGTTTTCGCCTTAACTAAGATTTTCATTCTGTTTACAAAATTTCAGATTTCCTTACTTTTATTTTTATTGCCGATGTAGATGTATTATGCAAATTTACAATTTAAAAACTGAAATTTTTGTATTGATTAAAAAAAAACAAAATTAATACTAGATAGTTTTAAACTAAACCTAACCTAACTTAATCAAATTTAATCTAACCTAACTGTTTCTCTCTTAAGGTTAAGTTAAATTTGGAACCTCTGGAACAAAAAATTAAGCAAGTTGTACAGCAAAAAGTATAACCTGTTTGAATATAAAAATCCTGAATGGCTCTGGAAGCCATAGAGATTAATTTATTCAAGCTTTCCTTTCAAAACTACAACAGCAGGCAAAAAAACCGACATTCCAACAAAAGCTGGATGTAATGGAAAGCACTAAAAAGGATTCGGCATAAATTATCACGTCGGCATTGACACAATTTGTTCGTTCTCCTTAAATTAAAAAATTAACTATTTTTTAGAAAATAAAGAGAATTTTGAGCTTATTAAAAACAGAGTACCGAGCATTGTTGTAATTCCCTTTATAATTAGTTAAGAAAATTAAAATACCTTTAATTAATTTAGCAAAAAATTTTTCGGCTGTTCGTTCGCTCACAATAGCATGTAACTCGAACTTGAGAAATAGCACAATGAGTTTTCATTAATTTTGCTCTTACACGCGCGAAACTTGGAACACAAAACACGTAGGTATCTTAAATTTAATCATTTCAAATTAATGTTTTCAATTAACCAATTAAAGTATATTTTACTTCTACAAAACAATATCTTCTAACGTTTTCCTTCGAGCAAATTAATTAAACTTTATATAGAGTTCAATATTTACTTTTGTTTTATTCGGGAATTAAATTAATGTTATTGTATTACTTACAGGAAAATGTAAGTTTTAAATCATAATCATTGAGTTATCCTCGAAACTCAAACTTAAAAATAATCCAAAATCTCCCAACCAACTGAAATTTGTTTGTAGTTATTTTTTTTCTATTTTTATTATATGTAATTTTGTCGATTTCCAATTGCTTACAATTGTTCGGTCTCAAAAAAATATATTTTCCGTCCGATAAACGACAATTTTAGTTGTCAGCTTGAAAACCTACATTTTATGCCTTTTATTCAAAAGCTGGAATTTAAGTTTAAGAAAATATTTAACTATTAACCGAATGTTTTAACTTGTACTAACATCACAATTTCAAAATAAATTTTGCATTTAAATAATTGACTGACTCTGTTTATTTTGTTAAAACTTTGCCCAGAGAAATGGTTTTCATAACTTGAAAAACTTCTGCATTTACTTTAATTAATAATAATAAACGGATCCGCTCTACAGAGTAACAGAATGCCATCTTTGCATAATATAAATTGATAATCACGTTTTTTATGAAGTTAGCCTGTGCTTCAATAAAAATTATGACGCTTACAATAATTGGCTCAAATAAAAAAACACGTTAATATATTGAGATGACCCGAGCTATACGAATTTATAAAATTTTCTTAATTTTAAAAATTCTTCTTTGCTCGGATTCATCTATTTTTTTTATAGCTATGTGCTCTTCTTTGTTTATTTTATTTTTAATAAAATTGGGAAAATTTTTGTGTTATTGCAGCTGGCTCCGCCTAGACGTCTAACAAATTCGTTGCAAATTTATTTTAAAAAATAACCAAAATTATTACAATTTCTTCCAAATTTCCAAATTCTTTAACTATTTTGCACTTTATCACAATTAATTTAACCAAAAACATTAAATCAACTTAAGTTATTTTATTAATTTTACATTTTTATTGCCAAAATGATGTTCGTCCGCTAGTCTACTCGACGTGAAGGCGTCAGCCCAAGTGTCTTGCACAACCTTTAAGTCCCACTCTCTTTACTTTATATTTCTCTCACCTTATTTACAGCTAAAATTTAACTATTTTACACAATATTATACAAATAAATAATAAAACAAAATTAAACTTTAAAATTATTTTACAAAACAATAAAATTAACGTTTTTATGTTTTACGAAACACGACATTTTAACCCCTTAATTTTTTCTTGTAAACGCAAAGTGTTTGCAATTAAAAATTACCAAGTTGTCGTGCTTCGACAAATAAAAATTTCTAAAATAAATAATAATTACACAAATAAAATCAAAATTTATAATACAATAAATTATTAATCAAAATCAAAATAAAATTCCTTTCGTCGTTAAATAAATGTTTTCTAATTAAAATTTTAAGTCAAATTTTTAAATTAAATCAAATAATGTTAAATAAAATTCATCAAATCAAAATTTTCAATCAAAATAATCATCAAATGTTTTTCATATCAAAATCAACTTAAAATAAATTTTTTAAAATTAAATTATTCAGGTATTCAAATCATCATATCAAATAAAAATCATAATCAATTATCAAATCAAATTTTCATATAAATAATTCACTTCAATCAAAATTTTTATAAATAATAAATCATTATAATTTTATACCAAATTTTCCGAATTTTTCTTTCTTTTGTTTTTTTCTCCGGTATTTCCCCCCCCCCCCTACTTTTCCACATCTTCAAATTCCTCTCCGATCCATTAAATTTTGTCCTCCTTGATCCTGTTGAAATTTTCTTATCTTTTTTTTTTATTTTGTTCTTGTTTGTTTTTTTTTGATGTTGAATTTTTCGTTTTGTTTGGTTCTTCAAATTTCATTATTTTCGTTTTTTTGTCCAAGTTTCGTTTTTCCTGTTGTGACCGTTAAATTTTCAACTTTTAATATCAAAATTTTTTCTGTTATTTTCTTTATCTTGTTTCCGTTATTTTTCTCATTCTAATAATTTTAAAATTTTCGTTCTTAACCATTACCTTATTCATCATTTTATTAATTTTCATTTTTTTATCCTTATTCTTCCTTTTCAAAACTTTTTTATCATTTGCCCCTTCTCCACTTTCTATTATTGACTCTGATTTTAATTTTTCACTACCCGCATTAAGCTCCGGTTCTACTTTTTCATTTATTCGACTCATATCCTCGTATATTTTATTTAGGCTCTTCATTAATCTTTCATGATTTTTGTTCATTGTTTAATTATTTTTGTCTAATTTTTCAATTACGGTTTTGTTCATATTTTCTATTAGTTGCAGCATTTTATCCATGCGCTTGACATTTTAGCTTCTTCCATTTTTATTTTACGTTTTTGTTTACAATTTTCTTAACAGTTTTATTATTTTTTAATCTCAAAATTTTTTAAGCCCCACGTCTGGGTGACATTTAATGAGATGATGCGAGGTATTTAAATTTATAAAATTTATACAATTAACATTTTAAATTTTTATTGCGGGAATGATGTTCGTCCGCTAGTCTACTCGACGTGAAGGTGTCAACCTTCAAGTCCCACTCTCTTCACTTTATATTTCTCCCACCTTATTTACAGTTAAAATTTAACTATTTTACACAATATCATACAAATAAATTAATAATTTCAAAAATTAATATTCAAATTTTAACTTCGGTTTAAAGTCGTAAAGTACATTGTATTCGGTCAAATCGGTTGTAACGTTGTAAGTGCGCATTTCCAGCGTTTCATATTTGTTTCTTTTGTCGAACCGTTACAAGGGTTTTTGATTCGTAATTTTAGAGAATAATTTTCTAACTATTAGTTACAGCTAATATTTGATTAAATGTTAATAAGTTTTGATCAAAGAGACCATAAACTTTCAGCTGCTCGAGAATTTGTGATTGTAATTCTGATATGAACGTGATGTTCTTTGATGGTAGGAATTGGACGAAGTTGATATATTTTATTAAAAACCTAATCATGCTGAACTTTTTTCTTCAAAGATTTCCAACTGTGTTCACCGGTCTTGAGTTATGGCCGAGCATTATCAATTATATTATAGACAGTCAAGTCATAATAAATCCTTTAATTAATTGTACACGGTGGCATTCCAAAGTAGCATTCACATAGAGGTTTATTGTATTGTAAGTGCAGGAAATCTTGCAAGTTTTATAATACAATTCCATTAATCTCTATGTGAATGGCACTTTAAAGTTTTAAGAGCCAGACAAAAATAATTTATGATGGATAAACTAAGTTTCCAGATTTAACCAATAAAATTTTTTGCATAATAATTATATTTATTTTTATTTTATTTTAATGTAACTTCGTGCATGAATAAACTGTTCGTATGTATTTTGTCCAATATTAATAAAACTGTGAATATTTTATAGAAAATTTTGTTGGACTTATTCGGTTATAAATTTTCTTTTTGTACACAAAAGAACGACTTTGTTTTTTAAAATTTTCACAAAGTGATCATCTATTTTCCTTATAGCAGAAAGATAAAATCTTTTGTTTGCGACGCTGCAAATAGAATATCAACAAGGGTAATAAAAGTCAATAATTCTTATATTCAGGAGAGGGTGGCATATCACTATGTGAACAGCTTCAAAGGAAACGGTGTTTTTTTATTAAAATATTACTATTATTATTGGCATGGATGTTGAGTGAAAAGCAATAATAATAATCTTCCTATGCCAATTAAATTTTCCCTACTTATCTGTTTACCAACTTAGAATATGAGACTTAATCGCTGGAGGCGAATCCAGCAAATGTGGTCAACCCTTACGTTCGATTTTCCTCTCATGTCTTGATTAATAGTCAAAATTTGATATATTAAATTAATTCTAACCTTGGGTATTTTAGTTCCCGAAATGATTACTTTACGAATTCGTAAATGTTCTTCCAAAATTTATTTTTACCCCAGTCTTATTTAAAATTTAATCAACTGTTCCGTCGGCACTAAAGAAAAGTATTGTAGGATAATAAATGAATACAAGAAACATTTTCAATAGAAAATGAGAAGAAAAGTTAGTTCGTTTCCATTCACTACAAAATACATTCAGTGCGCACCTATTATGGGGTGGTGAGTGTTTCAATATCCTTTTCAAATTTATTTACATGAAATTACAAAATTACTTCGTCGCGACGCTTTCAATTTTCTAAAGTGTCCACTAGGAGTTCAAATTGAATCCACTTCGCCAAATAATCCTTGCGTAACGTTGATCTATTCAATGTGCTTTCAATATGCATACATTAAAAATTTGGAACCATAATTGATGCCTAATTATATTATCCTCAATTAAAAAAAAAATATTACTTTTTTTTTTCTTAGAGGCTGTAGGACGTGAAAGCGGTTGGTTTCGAAAACGATAAATAAAGGCTGAAATCTATATTACGTATTAATTTAGTTTTAAATAAATCGTTTAAAAAATATTCAAATTTTGTTATTGTTTAAATTATTCACAATTTAATTATTTACACAAATAATTTAAAAACAAATTATTTGCTCGTGAAAATTGTTTAAATAATACCTACCTACATATTATCAGTTTACGCTTAATAAATTGCATAATATAATTTGTTTTTATAAAATGAATATTTTATTTTCCATTGCCTATCCGGTGAAGTACTGGCGGCGCTTAACAAAGAGCCAAGGAGTCATGGCACTGCCACAATAATTCTACTTTTTACACAAACAACAGGATTATGTACAGCATTTATTGTGTAAAATCTTGAATGTTGATAACAACATCAAAAAGCACAGTAGCTTCAAATAAAATCGCAAAAGATTTTTTTTGTTGGTAAAATGCTCGAATTTACTTATACCTTTTTTCATACTTAAGAGGCACACTTTAACAGCATCCACTTGTGGCTTTAAAATTTTTTCTTTAAGCTATTTTTCAATCACAACTTTTTTTTTCGTGCCATTTGGTTTCCTTCGATCATTTTCATATATCGCTTTAACTTGACTACGGAGGGAGGGGGGGGGGGGGGTAAGGCGGAGAAATAATGTAAGTTTGATAAGAAAATTTTAATAATTTTCAATATTATTAATATTTCATAAAATGTTAGAATTTCTGCTGTTAAAGTGGTTTTCAAAGGAATTTCGGTTATCTAAGGTCTGTTTTTGTACCAAAAATGCCTACCATTATAAGTCTCCATCTCTAATTCCAGCTATGTACACCAATATATTTTTTAGTATTAGCATTGTCTTATTTGAAAATAAGAATTAAAAAAATGAATGCAGTGGTAAACAAAATATTTTCCTCACTAATAAATTTTAAAATATGGTTTTGAAAACTTTGTTTATACAGAATCGATTAAAATAATTGCGCAGTGGTTTATTTAACTAGGATTTTGTTTTTCCATTCACAAAACTATTTTCTAAATGAGCATTTGAGCAGGGTAAATTAATTCAACTTTAAATAATTTAATATAACATTGTAGTTCACCGCACCTTAATAAAAAATTAATTGCATCGTTCGCTGTTCAAATAATCAAACGGGTTTATTTTAAAATTTTTAAATTAAAATTAGAGCATATTATGTATCGCACTACCAAAAACTAAACTTTTCGCTTGGTGCGTCTGGCTTAATTCTCTTCATTTTCCATATGGCAATGCGAAATGCCGAGGTTTTGTTTTTGTTATTTAAATGAACACTCGAAATCGTCCTTTTGTATCATGGTTATAACTTTGCACTTAACATTAATACTATAAGTATGTAAATTCTGAAGCTGTTTTATCAAAATTTCAGACGTTTTAAGCAAAGGGGCTGATACATAAATCATAAAAAGTGACGACGCGTACGAGAAACGTTAGCTTGTGCTTCCTCGATTTTATGGATTACGAGAAGGTTGGTAATTTTATAATTTCCGTTTTAAGTAATTATATTTTATTTTGGAAAGATTTTGTTTGCAGCACCTTCAATTATTTCAATTAATTTTAATTTTCATTATTATTCAAGTCGCATACCTCCAATGCGGCTTCACATAGAATTACGAAAGCGTTTGAGGACTTCCGATAGTTTTACTGAAGTATATTAATTTATTGATGTCTAACAAGCTTAGATTTCGCAGTAAATCAATAATTATTTAAAACTGTTGTAATTGGCAAGTCTAGTTTTACATTCATCAATAAAATAAAAATGTGATTTAGAAAGAAATTTATTTTAATTAGGCAGCATCATTATAAATATCGATCGTTCACACTTTTAAATTAACTGATATATTGTCAAATTTTTTTATAGAATAATTAGAGGCTAATAAAGTTAGCAGTGTTACAAAAACTGACAGTATACAGGTCAACACGGTTATATCCAGATTAAAAAAAAAGTTTTCCTTCAGATTTTCTCAACGATATTGGATCATTACTGATCCTACTAGAAGTTCTGCCAATTAAGATAAAAGAATTTGACCAACTCTCCAGTATCGTAGTTGTTCTAAGTTTCTTGGCAGTTAACAAATATTGCTTTCGTTTAAACTTTTAAATAAAAATAAGTTGAATTTACGTAAAATAAAAAATTATAAATTTATTATAATTGCCAATTAATTTTTGTAGCTAGTTTTTATTAATTTTAATTATAAAAGCTCAGAATATATTCAAAAGTAACAATCAAAATGAGAACAATGCTAATTAAATTATAATATTTGCTGCATTTGAAGTCTGTGACCTGAAAATAAAAATCGCGAGCATAATATACACCCGATAGAACTGACATAGCCCTGTAGGCAGACGACACAGCAATTTACGCACAGGTCGCAAACAAACAAGCACTAATATTTGTCAACATTTCAGAAAGCTAACTTCTAAATAATTTTCGTAATTTTGTTTAAAATACTATAGGTTTAACAATTTTCTACCAGAAACAAAAACCTTTGGTTGACGTAAGAAAACTGATTATCTTCCCAATTTAATGACAAATTGAGAATCCACTTTGCCAAATATAATTTTTCAGCAAATTAAAACGTAAGTACGCTATTAGTGTCCATTGTTTAGTCAACTGAAGCATATAAAATAACAATAACTAATGACATTGTTATTTATAAACTTTAATTACTCACCTACGACATAATATTAAACTACCACAATCGATTTGATCAATAAACTCGGTTTACTAATCAAGCTACGCAAATTTCAATTGTTTAAGTTTGAGCTATCCTTCTGATACTACAACCTTACTGAATTTAAATTAAACCTCACTTTAAATTAAATTTTGAAATCGGATTAATAATTACTAAAAACAGTTTATCAAAAAAAAGTTGCAAAAGTAGTTAATTTTAACGATGACAAAAACCGGAGATAGTCAGATACGCAATATATTGCTATGATCTACCTTTATAAAATAATGGTTTTTCTCGTAAAAGAAACTGGCTTGTATTTTATGTTTATCTATTCAAAATATAGAACTTTATTGTGTAAATATTTTGATAAAAATTAATTAACGTGCGGCACCGGCTTTAAAGCAAAACAATCGGCGACGAACGGCACTAAAGTAAAAAAATGTGAAACATTGAATTTAACAATTGAATGACGCAAAGTTAAGGGAAAAAGTAAATTAAATTGGTTCAAATTTAATGAATTGACAAGTTACAATGCTCGACAGGTTGCGACTTGAATGTAAACTACTTTATATAATGGCGTCTATTCTTTGACTCCCAAAATTGAAGCTTATTTAAGTTTCATATTCACTCTTGAAATCTTAATTCATTATGAATATGAAGTCTTCGTTTAACTAACTTTTCTTAGAATAAATCTGTTGTGTTGACTTCAAACTATTCAAATATAATTTCCTACAATTACGTAACTTGGTAAATTAGTTTATAACTTCTTATGGTAACAGAACAAAAACGTAATTACAAAATAATATTAGAAATTTCGTTGTGATATTTTTATATTGGTAAAATTGGTCTGTTTGTGCCCCATCCTGTATAGCAAATAGATTAAGTTCTCTGTAGTTTTGATTGGAGAAGCCCTTTAATGTATTTAATGTTAAATTAATAATGTAATTTAATTTACAAAATTTCTAAGACTTCTCTGTAACTATCGCAAAATCTTGTTAGAATTTGTACTTACCAAAAGTTGTATTAGTTTCAGCTTACACCCACCAACATCATCACATTTTTTTATCAATGGCAAAAACCAGAATCAAAGAACTAAGTATCCCGGATCCGAATCTGAATGTAAGGGCTAGCCACACACTCCACGGTCTACTGAAAATAAAAAAAAATATTAACATAAATTTAAGTTAACATTAGGATAATCAAAACATGTTGAGATGGAGATGTTGCTGAGAGATTGCGCGAGTAAATCTAAACCACTGCTAGTGGCGGGGGACTTTAATGCCAAGGCCCCTGAATGGGGTGAAGACCGGCTGAATAGAAGAGGTAAAATGCTGCTTGATATGTTTGAGGAGAGGGAGCTACGAGTATGTAACGTCGGAAACACTCCAACTTTTTCAAGACCCTCGACACGCGACCCCACCCGGGAGTCGGAATCTGTACTCGATATCATCTGGGCGACTGAAGACGTGATCGCGCAGGTCAGGGACTGGAGAGTTTTCCTGACCGAGACCTTAAGTGATCACCGCTACATAAGATACTATGTAGAACATAGAGAAGAAGAAATTCAACCCGAGTGGCGCCTTCAGAGGCTGAATAAGGAAAAGTTTGCTGCGGAGATCCAGCACCACCTTCGGAAGTGGACTGGAGATGACCCAACTACACTAATGCAGCATATGAGGTCGGCGTGCGGTAAGCTTACCAACTACAACATAAAGAAGAAACCAGTATACTGGTGGAGCAAGGAGATAAGCGAGCTCAGGAAGGAGGCTGTCTCTCTCCGAAGAAAATCACAGCGCAAGCGAGTCCGACATCCGCAGGAGGCCCAAGAGTTATACGAAATATATGTGGCGAAGAAGAGAGAGCTGGAAAGGGAGATAGTCTCCAGCAAGAGGAATTGCTGGAACAAGCTGGTCGATGAGATCGAATTTGACACGTGGGGGTTAGGGTTTAGAATTGCGACCAAAAGACTACGGGACAAGAAAACTACGTCCGGAATGTCGCCAGATACCATCATGGCAATGGTTCGAGAGCTGTTCCCAGCCCACCCAAAAATAAATAGAGAAGAGCTGCTGCCGGACAGTGTCCCGGAGTTTAACCTGCAGGAGTTAATTATGACAGCCAAAGAACCCAAGACCAACAAAGCCCCGGGGCCGGACCGAATACCAGTGGAGGCCTTGAAAATGGCGGTCGACCTGTACCCAGATACCTTTCTCCGAGTATGCAATAGCTGCCTGAGAGAGGGGCGCTTCCCTACTATCTGGAAGCGTGCAACCAACAAAGACCGCCAAATTTACCGTCATCGAACAGGCCGATCTGCTTGATAGACCACTTGATAGACTCAAACAAGAACTTGAGGCGGTTGGGGATCTTTCCCCGAAACAGTTCAGTTTCAGGGCCGGGCGGTCCACCATACAAGCCCTACAAAGGGTAATGGTGATTGCCAATGAAACAAGAGTGGGTACCTGGCGCAAGATTAAATACTGTGCAGCCGTGGCGCTCGATGTCAGGAACGCATTTAACTCGGCGAGATGGAGTTGTATTTTGGATGAGCTTGAGAGGAGGGGAATTTTTCCTTACCTTAGAAAAATATTGGCAAACTATTTGTGTGACAGAGAGCTCATAGTTGAGGAAGCAGCTGTCCGCGAAACTTTGGAGATCACCAGTGGAGTTCCACAGGAATCAGTCCTTGGTCCGACCCTGTGGAATATAATGTACGATGGAGTGCTACGGATTCCCCAAGCGGAAGGAGTGGAGGTTCTGGGATTCGCCGACGATTTGATGGTCTGTGAATGAGACTTTGGACAGTATCAATGTGTGATGCGCAGCAGGGGACTTGCTCTGGAGCCGGAAAAGACGGAGGCGGCCATCCTGTCCGGGAGGAGGAAAGCGGATGTTACCTTCCGGCTGGGGGGAGTTCAGATAAAACCCACAACTGCCATTAAATATCTCGGCGTGGCACTGGACAAGTCCCTAAATTTCGGAGAGCACACAAGAAGAGTGGCGGCTAAAGCGGGGACGGCGGTGACGGCGCTGACCAGGCTGATGCCGAATATCCGTGGCCCATCAATGGCAAAACAAAGAGTACTAGTAGCGGTAGCAGACTCAATTATGCTATACGCGGCCCCAATATGGCACCAAGCTATGAAAGTGGAAAGCTACAGGCACAATCTAGCTAGACAACAGCGATTGCTAGCCATACGGGTCGCGAGGCTGTACTGCACGGTGTCAGAAGAGGCGGCGTTGGTTATTGCCGGGGTGCCGCCGATAGAGTTGCTGGCTAGAGAGCGATGGCGAAAATCAGAAGGTACCAAGAGGACAGAGGCGCGCCTGACACTTTTTCAAGAGTGGCAGACAACTTGGGAGCGGCCAGGCACTGGCCAGTGGACGCGCGACCTAATCCGGGATGTGGAAGCATGGGTCACCAGACCTAACGGAGAAGTATGCTTCTTCAGTGGACACGGCTGCTTTGGCAAGTATTTGTTTAAATACGGGAAAAAAGAAGACAGTATGTGTTTCTTTTGTGAGGAGGAGGATACCCCACATCACACGCTCTTTGAGTGCGATCAGTGGGGAGAAACAAGAGAGGAGGGTGCCCGGATCGTCGGACTAGCACCAACAGGCGAAAGACTGATCCAGACAATGCTAAGCAACGAGAATAGTTGGACAGCACTGCAAGAGCACGAACGGTGGCTCCAACGACAAGCAACCAGAGGAGTAACAGCTTAGAAGACAAGGACGGACCCGAAGAAATGCTTGCGAAAACCGGGTCACGTCCAAAGAAGTGGGGTTTTAGTGTGTAAGAATCCCACACTACCACCTAACAACATCTGGGTGGTGTCTTTGTGAAGATTTCCCCACTCCCAACGAACGAAAAAAAAAAGATAATCAAAAAACACAAACATAAAAAACAAAATAATGATTTTCAGCGCTAGTCCGCCCCTGAAGTCTTATATTTGTAATTTTCAGTAAAAAAAATATTAATTTCAAATAGTAGCACGCAGCCACCCACAACATCATCCATCACTCGCTATTACATATTTTCTAATTTATTTTAGAAAATTAATTATGTTTAAGAAAATTTTAAATTAATGTACAATACAAAGAGTTTTTGATGTTCTTATAAAAAATATAATATAATGTTTTGTATCTTTTAGATCTCGACGGCGCGGCGTAGAGCAATTATAAGCATCTTCGTGTTAAATTAAAAAAAAATCAGTTTTCCCTTAATCGCTTGATAAAATTTAATTTTCGAAGCCAAACAAAATTTGCTTACTTTGATATATTTGCGTCATATAAACTAAGTCATCTCTAGTTAAGCGTTTATAATAATATACATTTGAAATTTAACTTTTAACCTGCTAAAATTAATATTAAACTAGGATTGTGTCAAACGTAAGACGAAAGCCAGCCGTAAGAATTAAGTGGTAGTGGAACTCTAGCTAATTATACTATATTTTACGGTTTTTGAAGAATTTTGAGCCAATTTTGACAATTTCAGTAGTTCCAACTGATTACTGAAAATCGTGAAATTTATTTCAGGTTCGCCTTTAAAATATAAATTTAAATGTTTATTTTTTATTGTTTAGTTGTGCGATATTCATGAATATTTTAATTTAATTTCAAGCGATGTTATTAATTTTTTTAAATTTTAATTTAACGTAAGCTCTAATTTAAAACGTAATTAAAATGTTGTTCAATCGATAATAAAGATTACATTTGTTGAATTTTATGAAATTCAGAACGAATAAATAATTTAAAGTTGTAAAATGTTACATTAAAACTTTTCGCGTTTTCGTTCCAGTTGTTTATTTACGTAGGGAAAAAGCTTCGACAGATTAAGTTTTTAGTCCTTTAAGGTAGTGTTTTAAACTTTAAGGTCCGTAAATCTGTTAAGTGCGACGTCTTGTAAGCAAAAAGTAAATTTTCAGTTCTGTAAATGAACGCAACTGTTACCCGATGACAGAACTTTAAAAAAGTTTCGGCATTGAGCTTTGTGCTCGTACATCTCTCGTCTATTTTTGTATCAACCAAAGCAAGGAAACTTTAAGGCAGAAATATCGATCACTAATAAGGGTAATTAGGAGGAAGACAAATTGGTCTACAACCTACTAACGTTTCGGAATTGATAAAATTTACAGGTTACATAAATTACTCTGCTGCAATTAATCCAGCAGCAAAGTTTTCTTCTGCAATTTTCCTTAATAAATTGCCAAAAAATTTAAATAACTCTGCTTTAACTTTTAATTAGACGTTATAAATTTAGTTCCATCCTGAGTAATGTTATTTTCTTAAAACAGCTTTGAGCTTTATTAGTAGAGACTTAAAATGACTAATGTTACTAATGATAAACTTGACATGATATCAACTTAACGTTTGTTAACTAAAAGTTACTGCATTAATAAAGGCTAAAAGTACCTATCCATTTTCCACTTAAAAAATGTTTAATATAATAGGGCTTAAATTTCTGTTTCGTTACAAAACTGATTAATTTTAAAGAAGTTTCGTGTTACCTGTTTATTCCTGGCTTTGATTAGAGAAACGCAATATCTCTAATCAAACCCAGAAACTAATCAACTACCTTACATTCTGAAAGAAATTGAAAATCGACATAGCAAATTATAATTTAAAATTAATTTTAGGCAGGGATCGGCTAATAAAGTGAACATTACGTCGATATATCAGGTTTTAATTCATATTACATTGTAAAACTTCATACATGTAACAATGTAGTCCTCCCAACTTGGTATCGAAAATGACGAATTAAGGAACTCATTAACTCGAGGTGAAATTTTAACCTACATATTATTTGAACAAGATAATATTTCAACTCCATATTTTCGATGAAAAGTTCGTTTTATGACGCTAAGTAGAAGTTCTGCTACAGGCGTTGTAATATTAATTTGATATTACTAGCAGTGGTTTATTATAACTGGTTGCGCGGCCTAAACCCCGCACCGAGAGAGTTTGCCATTATAATATAGTAGATTGCAGATAATGTTCGGGCTTAAGGCTTTCGTGATAATGTTTAGAAAAGAACAAAGCAGTTTTAAACTTCTAGTTACCAAGTTATTAAAGCTTTTGGGATTTGCTAATTTACTAAAACCAATTTATTGCTATTTTAAACTCCCAAAAGGTTTGCCCATGCAATCAAAAATATGTAACAACTTATTTGAAGTTTGATGTTGTTTGGTTTATAAATTTTTAAAATTAAATGAAATATTAATAGAGAAATCGAACAGTTTTCGCGAAAAGATTAAAATCAAAATATAAAATAAACATAAATAACTTACAGCAGCTAATTGAAAACGTGTTCAATTGCGGAAAATCACATATTTCCCATGATCGATGCTTTTTCTTCGCCGAATAAAAAACTAAAAATAATACGGTTTTATGTATTGCGCTTAAAGCAAAATCTGCAGGGATTTCTCGCATCAAACCATGATTGAATATTTGATATGAAAACGAAATTAGAAAATGGACCGCAGCGCATCAATTATTAAATGTTCAATTTTCTAAAACCAAAGGAAAATCCGGAAAACTTCGATTTTTAACAATAACAAAAAATTTAGCTGTTAATTCCTCAAAAACTTTCCACTTTGCAACTTTAAATTGCTTTTCACCAAACTTTGATTTTTATAAATTACCAGACGATATCCGACGTGCCTACGAATGAATATTAATGTTTCCTATTTAAAAAATAACTTCACACAAATATCGAAAGTGCAAATCGATAGGTATTAATTTATATATTTAATTAAGGAGTACCACCAGTTTATGACGTATCGCAAGTATCATATTTCATAGAAGTAGTGTAGATCAGGACCGTATTTAGACTAGATATTCAGGGGGGGTTTAAAAATATTAAAAAATAAATAGCTAATTTATTAAAATTAAAGGAAACTAAAATTCAAAACAAAAAATAAAAGTATAAAGTACAACATATTTAAAAATAAAAAAAACTACTATAAAAAACAAATATAAAATTAAAAATAGAAGGAATATAAATAAATAAATACCTAAATAAAAAATTAACTTTTAGAACTTAAACCGTCAGTCATGCTAAAATCGGCAAAATAAATGCAATTTAGGGCCATTTGTACAGTTGTAAGTTAAAGCAGAAAATTTATACGTTGAAAAGCTGTTTTTTTAATTTAAATTTTTTGGTTTAACTTGTAACTGAACAAATGATTTGAATTTTTTTAAATTTAAATTTTGTTATATTAATTTTTGAAATGAAATGTTTGCAGAAAATTAATAGAAGGAGATTTTTTTGTCAAGACGACGGAGGCCTAGATTTTGCTCCGCTCATTTTTTGAGTATAATTTTGTGCAAGTATTTTATTTTTGAGTACTACTGTTATCGAAAAATTTTGTTTGAAAGTATTTTGGTCGAAAGTGACCGCAAAAAAGTTGAAATTTTGAGAGATTGTTTTTATTTAATTAAAGTGATTCTTTTTTTTGAGAGATTTTTCTTTATTTGAGTTCGATATTCAGAGAAAATTTCGATTCTTGTGAACTTTTATTTAATGGATGAAAATAATTTGTCAAGGGAACGACAAATTTTGACTACAGGTTGACCTCTGATGGCGATGGTAAAATAATGTTGTCAAAACGAAGAACAAAATTAAACCGACAGATAATTTTACAAATCTTAAGTAAATGTACAAATTTTCAAATAAAATTCACACACACAACGCCCACTCTAATTTATTGCGGAAGTGTTACTTTAAGCTATGTTGCCGATGATGGTCATAAAATTTATTTTTATTCTAAAATTTTTGGTTCAAACAATTTATAGCAATTTTAAATTTTTATCATAATAGTTACCTATTTCATTTATTTCAATATACTGTTGTCGGGTTTCGTAAAAATTACCTACCCGGCACAATCTTTAATTTTCCCGGCCAGCTTTTTTCAGTGGAGAACAAAATAAAGATGCTCAGTAGTCGGTTCCTGTTGATTTCTGTGTTTGCCCTTCTTTTTAAATGATAGATAATAATTTCTCCAATAATAAATTCTTCAAATTCAACTTAAAAATCGTAAATATAATTTCAAATTCAATTTAATGTGAAATTTTAAATGGGCTCGCTTGTTTTAAACTTATGCGTATCCACAACGTCGGCTTATCTATCATCTGGCTACACGCTCGTACAAATGCAATTTTTAACTTTTAATTTTACGCCAATTTCAATTTTTAATTTCACAACGCAAATTCAAACTATCAAATCAATCGAATTTATCAAATCAATTAAATCCACTACCGCTCGGTAGCAACGCATCAAAAATATCCAAATCAACTTCAAATCTCAAAATTATCATCCAAAAATTACGCAATAATGCAAACGCATACAATCACTTTATTCAATCAATCAAATTAAAATATTACTCACAATTTTAAATAACAAAATCTCATTTCAAAACTCAAACTCAGCATTGATCTCCACCTAGCAAATCTTACAATCTTACAACTTAATTATTAAAGCTAAAATTTCACCACAATGCATGGGGTGAGTCGCAATCATTTTGAAACACCACAATACATAATTATTTTTCAAAAAATTGAAAATTAATTAATAGGAGTAATAACTAACGATTAATTAAGTGGCGACAGACTTTTACACAATACTGTAAATATATAGGGCATTTTATATTCTTCATCGTCGGTTTTTATATTTTTGCAATTTAGTAATAGGTGTATTCAATTCAGTGTCGCCAATCGCCGGCAGTGTCGCTAATTTCCGATTTTTTAGTTTGGGATTTAATTTATTAGAAATATCGCTTCAGTTTTAATTTTTATTTAAACACAGTTTAATGTTTTTGTTATTAGTTGTAAAGATTGTTTTTGTTTTTCTGATTTTTTTTTCCAGTACTTTATTAATTAATAAATAATTTGGGGGGGAGGGGGGGTTGTAACCCCTAAAACCCCCGTAAATACGGCCCTTCACAAATTTCCGATTGCAAATTTTATTTGGCATTCAATAGCATTTTGTTGTTGTTTTTCATTTTCCTACGTACGAAATAAAAATATAATTATATGCTGGTTTATTGTTTGATTTGCAAATTAGCGCAATTTTATTTCTAAATTTTGTGTTGCACGAATTTTTTACTTGAAATAAATTAGCATTATTTTGTATATCCGAATCTAAAGATTCGTGCAGTTGCTAATTATTAACAAAATGCAGCAGCATGAAATGTGAGCATAAAGAAAAACAGGCATAATATATTACAAAATTTGAAATATTTGCGGGCGCTTTGATACGATAAATCACTGCGCTTTCATTCGGTCGTATGTTAAAATTAATGAAGATCTTCCTTTCTATTCAATGCAGGAATATATTCCTTTATGCAAATTAGCAAGAATCAGGAATGCTTAGTGCTGTGAAATAATAGTAGTTTACACAATGGTTTGGAAAGGAAAGATATCGTCTTAATTTACCGATCAGTTCGTACTTAAGTCTTCTACTTAGTACTAGATTTATTCTAGTAAATTAAATAAACTGTTAAATAGTTTAATTTATGCTTTCAGGACTGATGAGTTTGACCTCTAACTTATTTTTTCAATTTTTATTAGAATATCAAAAACATCTGGAGCAGTCCCACACCCCATGGCGAGAAAACCAGTATCAGCATAAACTAAAAAGTTGGCGAATCTCAAATTATACGAATAATTTCCTTAAAAATGAAGACGAAACATTGAGTCTTGCGTTTCCCATTTCCATGATTTTCCATAAAATAATATAAAAAGCTTGTAAATGCAAATAAAATACACTCATTACGGGAGTTTCTGCTTTGTCGATTAACATATAACAAAGTGGAATATATAAGGAATCGGTCTCGTAATCCGGAAACTGTGGGTTGTAAGTATCTTCATTTAAATTATTTAACGTTTCATTAAGTTTTTGCTACAATTACAAGTTTTACAGTAGCGTCATTGATTTTCTTATACTTAATTTTATTATAAAATTTTGTATAACTTCCACAATTGATTTTTCAATCAATACATTGGTTGTTACTTCAATAGCATTCACGTTGAAAGCATTGTCATGGTTTCGAAAGTGATCTATTTGATGTATTGTGTATGATGTGGAAAATATGTAGTGGTAGGATTGCGAAAAAGATATTTCCACTTGCAATTGAGAAAACCAAATAATTGATTTAAAGAATGACAAGACATTCAGTTATTAAAACGTGTGACTACCCCAATTTTAAGGACAGATCATTGCTATATTTCTGAGCTGCCGACCTTGTAGGCCCAGAAATGACCCGGGAATCTTTAAAAAAAATTTCAAAAATATTTTTAGCTCATTATTATTAGTTTTAGCTTATTATTATTATTATTATAGACAGTACCGTACAGACAGACGGACAGACAGACAGACAGACAGTACAGAGAGTTCAGTGAACAACGAAAAACAAGATAATACATAAAATTATTGTCAATATCAACTCATTAATATTAAAATTCAGTTAAAAATAAAAAAACTAGGCGTTTATAAGTAAACGCCAAGCTGTCAATACTTTAATTATATCACGTAAAATTAACGTGAAAGGCATTACGTGTTTGACACGATGATTGTTGAATTTCGTCACATAATGCCGCTTAATGACTTGCAATCACTGTAACAGGTAAACCAGCTTAATTCTAATTTTGATTAGTTCGATAATTAGAACTACATTAAATATCAAACCTTCCCTTCAGAATTTAAATAGATACATCGGCTGAATTTGTTAAAAATTTTACGGAACACTTCCTCCGGGTAAATCGAAAGTTACTGCATATGCAAATTGTAAATTATTAGTTAAATAACAATATTTGAATTTTGCGGCAACAAAGTTAATTACAGGTTTGCTATTCAGTATTCGATAACGAATAAATAATTGTATTGTAGTTATTTCAATTTGTTTGCACTTCCCAAGCTTTCCACCGCCGCGCCGCGTCAAAAATCAATCCATAAATATTAAATTCTGCAATAATTACTACTAATAAGCAGAAACGCAACATCTTTAAAATGAAAGTACAGATAAGGTGGTTTCGCTGTTTCATATTATTCGTTTAATTAAAATTAAGAGAGTTTTTCAAAGCTTTTTTTTAGAAAAAATTGAATGTTTGATCTTTTCAATAAAGTATTAGCTCGCTAATTAAATCTGTATGGGAACTTAATAATTTTAAAAGTTAAAATTGCTTTGTAGTCAATAATAAAGACCGCCGGCGAAATTAATAACAATCATTAAATTAATGGTGGTATATTTTTATTCATTCGGAATAAGTATTAAAAATTGCTGTTTTTAGACTTTCGTGAATTCAAGAGAGTAAGTAATTAAATTTCCCGCTTGTTATAAATAATGATAAATTACAAATTGCAATTTTTCGTTGGTATTTATTTAGTTCAATGTTCAAACAGAGCTAAATAACGAAGTAATATTTATTACAAATGATTATTATAGATAAATTGCATTGTAAATTAGTGTTAGTATTTTTTGTACGTAGACCAAATTTTGTACTTTATTCTAAAATAACTCGGGCGGTTATTGGTGGTTCTGTTAGTTTGTTAATTAAATTAAAGAATTTTTGCAAAACGAAAAAGTTTATTTTCGTAAATAGAGCGAGTTTTAATTTCTACTTCTAAAAAGTTCTATTTAAATTATGTTCTAAAATGCTTGATTGCTCCTATAGGGCAAATAAAGTAAAAGTAAATATTATGCTTTGATTAAATTTGAAACGGGAGTAGAAACATAGATACGAATTGAACGTTTTTGATGAAGAAATATATAAGCAATATTAGTACAGAAAATTATTCCTGTTTTAAGTAGCACCAAGTTTTAAAAGTTGTAAAATTAATCGATTGAAAAGATATATAAACCGCAATCAATTCTTTTATAGAAATTTCAAACGGGTAATTACGAAGTAATGTTGAGCGTAACTGACATTCACATTAAGTTTCATTAGTAATTTTATGTAAAACTAAGCAGGGATTTTCCTTTGCAATTAACTAGTTGTCAGTTACAAACCGGGTATTGAGTTTAAACTGCATTACATAATTAAAGAACATGTCCATTATGTGGAAAGTTATGGAAAATTGTTAGTATAGCGAAATGGAAATACATGCAAATTTTCCTTTGTCGTTTCAAATGTCTTTGTTACAAATTCCAAAAGCTGTTTGTTGCTGAACGCAACTAAAACTAAAAGTAAAAGTATTATTTTGTGTCTATCCATTCGTGCGCGTCGTTAATCTGAGTGGAGAACCGAGTGGGTATCTGTTTTCGTTTTCTCTCGGTCGAAATTGTTGACTGCAAGATTAAATCTTAAAATTGTGAAAATTGCTCCAACAGTTTTATTTTAAAATAGTGAACATCAAAGCAACAAACAGTAGTCTTGAGCTTTGATGTCAGCTAACAGGTTATAGTTATCGTGTTATCTTTTATGTAATCTTTTGTGAGTTTCAACCCTTATTAGGCTTTCGACTGACACAAAAAGATAATCGTTTGCAGTAAATACTACCAGCGCATTTCTCATCATTTGTCGAAATCAAAAAACTAATTTAACCAATTTAATTGCAATTTGGTTTTGAGGTTCTTTGTCGCAGTTTTCCCATTGTTGGAACTTTTCAATCACGTACACCTCGTCACTATTTCATTATAGTTACTTTTTATACTGGAATTATTTTGAATATTGCGATTAAAATCGAATAGATTTAAAAAAGCGTAAATCGAACGTTTCCACTCAAATTTTATTAACAAGATTGGGTGTTGGTTTTCCAATTTTAATAAAAGACAAGATTGCTGAAAACTGTACAACAAGATACAAAGTTAAAGGTTGACAGTTTAGTGAAATTGGAAACGCTTATCTACTTTGCAGACAAAAATAACAAAGTTCTTACATTCAAAAATACATCTAATATCAGATAACAGAATTCGAGCAGTTCAAAAAAATCTTTAAAAATAAATGTAAGTGTTTATTCAATACTTTAACAAGGTAAGTTGATATAACAGTTATTTTCAACTCTTATTTTTCAAAAAATATTGAAAGTATTACGAGTTCATATTTACTTAAACTGAATCGTAATTTATTAATAAAATTTTTTATAATGCAATAAATGAATTTTTGAAGAAAAAAAATGCAATATTTTTGATCTTTTCGGATATATTTTGGATTTTTATATTTTTCGCGTAAGAAAAAAGAACAATTAATCCAAAAGCCACAAATTTGCGGAATTGGCATCGATGTTTCTTATGCTAAAAACCGAATGATATATTTTCAAAAATTAATATTTCAAAAACTAATTCTAAATGGGTTTTGAAATTTAGAAGACCTCCCCAGAATAGTAAATTTTTAGAAAAAATAAGTTGGATTTTGAGATAAACGATTTTCAATTTTTTGAAAAAAGTTGCAATATTTTGGTCTTTCCGGAGATTTTTTGAGTTTTATACTATGGAAAAATATTCTGTTTGCAAAATTTTTGGATTTTTATAATTTAAAAAGTAAGTACGATATTTCAAGTAAGAGAAGAAAAAATTCATCTAAAAGCCCAAATTTGCAGAATTGGCATTGATGTTTTTTATGTTAGAGACCGAATTCAGTCAGTTGAATAATTATAAAATTACAAAAATTAATATTTCCAGAACTTATAATGAATAGTTTTTGAGATTGAAAAAAACAGTAAATTTTTAGAAAAAATTGCTAGGACTTGAGATAAACGATTTACAATTTTTTGAGAAAAATTGCAATATTTTTGGTCTTTTTGGAAAATTTCGCGTAAGAGAAGAAAACAGTAATCCAAAAGCTTACAAATTTGCGAATGGTCATCGATATTTCTTATCCTATAAATCGAATTCAGTTAGTTGAACAAGTAATTATAAAATTTAAAAAATTAATATTTCCAAAACTAATAATTAATAGTTTTTGAAATTTTTTTTGAGAAGATTTTTTGAGTTTTGTTTATGGAAAAATAGTACGGAGTACTTTTTCACTTAAGAAAAAAAAATGAATCCAAAAACTAAAAATTTACCGCATTGGCAACAAATTTTTTTACCCTATAAACCGAATTCAATTAGTCGAATAATTATAAAATTTCAAAAATTAATATTTCTGAAACTGATAATAACTTGAGTTTTATATTTTGAAAGTATATTGAGATGACTCTAACTATGCAAATCTTCCAAATTTTGCTTAATTTATAAATTATTTTAAAGCTGAGCATTCATTTTTTTTGAACAAGAGACTCTTTTAATTGTTTAAAATTTTGTAAATTAAAATTAAAATGCTCACTTTTGTTAGTTTGTGTGTGGTCTTGCATGTGGTATTGGAGCGCACATGTATCCTGCAGCTGGCCTAACAAATTTGTTGCTTTGCAATTTTGCATCGACCAAATTTTCTCAAATTCTTCACTGTTTTATTATTTTGTTTTCACTTCACTTTATTTATTTAAATAAAAACAAACATCAAATTAACTTATTTATTCTCAAACAATTAACTATTTTAATTATTGCGGGTATGACTTGTCATCTGCTCGACGCCAAGTGCCCACATAAGTCTAGTCTTACTTCTCCCACCTTCTTTTATACAGCAACTTTAACAAACTATTTTATACAATATGTACAATGTTATAAATAAATAAAACAAAATCCAAATTTTTAAAATTACTTTGCAAAATAAATGAAATTGTGGTTTTTTTGCATTTCGAAACACGACAATATAGATTAATATCTCCTAAAATCATAGTGAATTTTTAGAAAAACTAAATTAGATTTGGAGATAAACGACTTGCAATTTTTTGAGAAAAATTGCAATATTTTTGGTCTTTTTGGAAAATTTTTAGATTTTTATAATTCTAAGAAATAAGTACCATGTTTCACGTAAGAAAAAAAAGAATAAATCCAAAAGCTACAAATTTACCGAATTGGCATCAATTCTACTTATCCTATACACAAAATTCAGTCAGTTGAAGAATTATAAAATTTCAAAAATTAATATTTCCGAAAATAATAATAAATAAATTTTGAAATTTGGAAGACATATAGAGTAATACCTCCCCAAAACATAATAAATTTTTAGAAAAAATTAGTTGGAATTTGAGATGAATGATTCCGATTTTTTGAGAAAAATTGCAATATTTTGATTTTTTTGTAGGTTTTTTTTTTCTATTAAAAAGTAAAGTTTCCAAAAACTACAAACTTATCAAATTGGCATCAATATTTTTATCCTATAAACCAGTGGTACCCAAACTTTTTTGTCTCATAGTTTACTTGTCATGTTTTTCGGTTTTGGGTAGACCCCCTACTTACCTGATATTTACTTTTTTTTAATTAAAACAAACCAAATTAAAATTTATTTAGTGGAAGAGATAAACCTGATCCTTTATTAACAAATTTTTAATATTTGGCATCAATTTAGTTAGGTTTAATCTCAAATCTCCTCGGTTAATGATGTCCAGTCTGTTTGTTTTTGTTGTTAGGAGATTAGCACTCGCGCAGAAACCCCTTTCCACTAGGTATGGGGAAAGAAGGTTAATTTAAATTTAAATCAGAGACGTATCAGGTACTATAATAGTTTCTGCAGGTAAACAATTATAAAATTTCAAAAGTTAATATTTTAATATAGTTAATAAATCTTCATTTTATTGTTTTGTAAAATAATTTTAAAGTTTGAATTTGTGTTAGTATTATTTATTTATCATTGTATAAAATTGTTAGATTTTGCTATGTAAATAAAAGTAGGGGGAGCGTAAAAAAATTAGGGCTCGAAGGTTTTAAAAGGTTAGAAGTGGAAGACTTAGGCTCAGGCCTTGGCGTCGAATAGATTAGCGGACGAACACCATTCCCGCAATAAAGGTTAAAATTCTTGATTGTTTTTAAAAATTAATAAAGAAGTTGAGTTGATGTTTTTATTTAAATTAATGAAGTGCAAGTGTTAAGAAAACTGTGAATTTGGAAGAATTTGTGATAATAGTTGGTTATTTGTTAAAATTACGTCGCAACTGCAATATCACATGCGGAACGTGCGCTTGCAAGGCCACAGATTAAAAAGAAAAGTTGAGCATTTTTAATTATAATTAACAATTTTTAAACACTGAAGAGCTCATGACTACAAATAATGAATGCCCAGCTAAGAGTAATTTTGGGATTAAGCAAAAATAAAAGATTTGCATAGCTCGGGTCATCTCAATATATTAAGTTAGAATCCCCAAACCATAGTAAATTTTTAGAAAAAATTAGTTGAATTTTGTGATTTCACTTCAAATTTCAGTAAATTTAGTCTTTTTGTACATAATAAAAAACTTAACAAAATGTTAAAATAATAAAATTTTAAATTAAGTAAATAATACATACTACGAAGAAAACATATTATTTAACGAAACCAAAATAACAAAAATTCACGTTTAACAGGGTTGAACTAAGAATATTTAAATAAACAAAAACATAGAATTACAAATTTACTTTGTAATACAAAGTAAGAAATCAAAATTACTTAAAAATATAAAACAAAAAACAAAAAAAACCTGTAACATAATATAAAGGCCTCTATTTCATGGTTATTATCGATCATCAGTCATGTTTAACATACCAAACAAAATTGAAAAAATTTAAAATATAAAAAATCAAGAAATTAACCAAAACTTTAAAATAAATATTGCGATTACCAAATGACCAAACTAGAAGAGTTCACGTGTCTAAATGAAATTTTAGGTTAAGAAAAGATTATGAAAACTAAATCCCATACAAATGGGTTGTGAAATAGAGACATACAATGCCATCTGTACATTATGTACCTAAAGATACCATAAAAATACTTAAAAAAATTCTAAACTTTTTTAAGTTATGTTCTATTTTTTTTTGGTACATATTTTGAATTTTTATATTTTAATTTACCCAATTGTCATCGATTTTTTTTTATGTTATACACCGAATTCAGTCATAATAATTATTTATTTTAACAAATTTTTAGTGTAGTAGTAAATTAACATTCAAAAATTATAGAAAATCGTAACGTACCGGTTAATCGGGCTTTATTTTTTTTTCAGGGTTTACTATGACGACATACAAATCTCAGTTTGTCAAATCTTAATTCTTAGTTTGGCTTCCAAAGCAATTACCGCTTTGTTAAGAAGAAAATGTGACTGGATTAAGCAATAATCTGGCTTTTAGCAGCTGTCGCCTTCGAATACCAGCAAAAGCTCATCTCCGAGCTTCTACCGATGAAAATCCTTAATCTGAAAAACCTATCTTCTGCATTCGTCTGAAATCAACCGAGATTTCAAAATGTAACTTAACGTAAATCCTTTTTAAATTTACATTATTTAATAGTTATAACAATAAAAATCGGATAATTATAATTATTCCTGTTGGAAAACATATTATCTCTACACAATACCAATAAAAGTAAGGGTTTTATTTTTTGTACGTAAAAATTTAATTTAATTTGGGCATTTGAATCCCGTAGGTGTAATGTGCTCCAAATGTAAATCCAATAAACATTAAGTTGTGTAGTTAATCTCCCATATTTGTTTAAGCTGGAAGCGTAAAGACGAAGGTAAACAATGATATAATGTAGGTCATCTGCATGTTAGATGCGAAGTCGGAGTATCTCAAATTTGAGCAAATTATGTGTGCGAACTTTTCGTAATGGTAATTATTAAAAAAATAAATAAAGCAATCAGCTTCCCACCACTTTTAACCATCTAGTTAATAATGAGACAGTTCATGCTAGGCTGCTGTTTAAAATTGCGAACAATGCCAATAATATATTTATTTTGTCCATAGAATATCAAATTACCTCTTTCGTTTAATACCAATTAAATTAAAGCAGCAACATTTGTTTATACATTATACTATTTTTCCGTTATTCGTTAACAACGGATGGCTTTCTATGTGTGGTAGGTGTGAGAATTGCACACCTGTGTATCACAAATCCAAAGTAGCTAAGTGCTGATTAAGTGGAGTGGACATTTTTTATGCTTTATGCACAATTCGAAAAATGAAGTAGAGTTTTTAACAAAGAAATTGTGTAATTGATTCAAAATGGCGTTGACAGAATGAAATGTTTGCATTGTTTGTAGAAAAAATTTGAATAGTTTTTCGAGTGAAAATATTAAAATGTAAATTACGCACCGTATTTTGTTCTGAATGGAAAAATAATTTTTTAAATTTGGAAGCATTTTAGTAAACTGACAAAATAAGTGAAGCGTCACCAAGTTGATCAAATTCAGGATGGGTAACAAATTTAACGCTTCAATAGACAAGTGGATTACAGGTGTAATCCATTCTATTTTCTTCTTCGCATTTGATGTAAAGCCCCATGTTCACTTCTTTTGGAAACTCAATTTGACTTTGCCAATTTGCTGTGTTTGTTGTTGCTCGATAATATAAGTAAGTGTTCGGGAAACTTTAAATTTCTAACGAGACTTGATTACGATAAGTCACGCAATTTGGAAGAACTTAAGCGAAAAACTTTAGCCCATAATTCCATTGTAAATTGCCGAACAAAAAATTGAGCAATTTAAAACTTTTCATGTTAGACGTTATTTAACAAAATTTAGTTTATAAACAACTTTGGCGGCTTTTATTTTTACATATTATTATTTTTTGTGTTTGGTACGCACGCTTCCTCTTTACACAAATTTTATTTAGTACATTTTCTTGTCGCATTCAAAATATCATCGGTATCAATTATATCTAAAGCTGTCAAATTATACTTTCATGCGATAAGAATAAAGTAAATACTGTTGTTTTTCTGAAGTTGATTTGCCACTTGAAAAAATTGGATTGTATTTTTCCCGACAGTTGACACGACGAATAAGAAATAGAGTAACGAAAATTTAATAATTTACAAAACTATAAACCTACAGCGGGGCGCTTTATTCTATAAAAAAAAGCATGAATAATGCAAAAAATTAACCGCTCCTTCCGGCGTTTTTGAAAGATAATATCAAAAGTAGAATTGGTTTTTCTTATAACTACCAGCTGGAAGCGAGTTGACAAATTTCGTAAATTTTCATTAAAGTGCAATAATAAATTATAAAAAAAATAACATGACACAAATCCCCCTTAAAATTACGAATTCATTAGAGAAGCTTCTTGGCAATTTCTTTAATATATTTTTTAAGCGACTAATTTGTAACGTGGCTTGTTTAACTATTTTTTTAAATTATTTTTACCACGCCGAACCAAAACAAAATTTTATTTCAAGATAATCTCGCTGGTGTTGCTTTTCTTTCGTGCCATTATCACAACGCACATTATCATTAACGATGTTAAGGTAGTCGCTTAAAAAGTTTTATGGAGAACGTTTACAAACTTTAATATTAAACGTTACACAAAAATTAAATTTGTGACTTCAAAAGAATAAGCAAATAAATTTGAGTGCGCATTTTCTGCATTAATGTGAAAATTTAGCAATTTTAAAATTTGCAATTAAACCGCTACACGCTGAAGCCTGATAAGCATCCGCTGCAAATTCACTTCAAAATTGCAAGCAAAAAATTCGCGGAACTTTGCGCACTACGGGAAAGATAAAACGAATTATTAATAACAGCAGAATATTGATTTACCACGAGGAGTCTGTAACTCGCTGACGAGTTGGACCGCTTTCATTACATCAATTTGTGACACGCATTGTATGTAACATGCGACATTGCGTAGATAAAACAAGCTTTTGTGCCGCAAATAGCATCGAAAATATACAAACTACTTTAATCGGTCTTTGCATCACCGGAATCGTACAGGAAATCCAAACGGATCCGCCTGAAGCTTGCAATAAATTATATTGATATCTGCTTTGCGAACATTGCATTCGGCTTTATTTTTTTATTTCAGCTAAATCCAGCTTTATATTTTTAATTTAGTGAGCGGTTTTTCTAACTTACAACTGACCTATAAATAAATACATACATAGATATATTGCTAGGTTATTCATTTCACAATTGGGGTTTTTTATTTTTTCGGTGTAGTTTACTTCTATCTGAACATTTTCTTAAATGTTAAATTAAAGTTTTTCCAATGATCGTGATAAATCTTGATTTTGGTACAATATAGATTACCTCAATTGTGCGGCCTGAAGGCCGCACTAACTTATCACTAAATACTACTAATTTCACTAGGCATTGTTAGCAATATTTTCACTTGGATGGATTAACAGTTTCTAAAATTAAGTAAAAACTTCCCTAGAAATACCGCACATTGCAAAAAAGTCTTAAAATTTCTCTAAAATACTGTCACGAAATGTTTATTTATAATTTCAAAAAGTTCTGTTTATTTTCTCGTAAATTCCTACTATTCAAAATTGTATAAGTTCTTTGGTTATGCCTTCTCAGCTTGCAATAAATTATAGCTAAATCTAGCTTTTACCTAAATTGTGCGGCCTGAAGGCCGCACTAACTTATCACTAAATACTAGTAATTTCAGTATGCATTCATAGCAATCTTTTTCACTTGGATGGATTAACAGTTTCTAAAATCAATTTTTGCACATTGCAAAAAGTCTTAAATTTTCTCTAAAATACTGTCACGAAATGTTTATTTATAATTTCAAAAAGTTCTGTTTATTTTCTAGCAAATTCCTACTGTTCAAAATTGAATAAGTTTTTTGGTTATGCCTTCTCACAAGAAAGAAAACAAAAACTTTCGAATAAATTTTTTTGATTTTCTTCCAGAAGAGCAACAAATTTCTCATCAATTTTACATTTACAAAATTTCAAATTAGTAATTTGATGTTTCCGAAGAGATAGCATAAATTGCATTGACAGTTTTAAAAGCGAAAATTACAACATTAAAATCCTATTAATAGTTGGAATTTGAGCTGGTTCATTATAACAATATTTTTGTAGATAACACTAAAATAAAGCAATTAAACTACAGGGGAACTTCTGGTATTGATTAATTTCGGAAATAATCAATTTTAAACTTTTGATTTTGCACATAAAAGTCACCGAATTGTTGATTCTGTTGACGATGCGTGCGCCTTCGAGCGAGCAGCACGTACCTACAGTTAGCCCATGATACAATAAATTTACAAGGTATGATATTGCGCAGGCTGGACTGTGACGTACCTTGGTTCAGATATTAACCCTAGCATGCTACCTACGTAAGTTGTGGTAAGCGTTTGGGTATCGTATTATATTTAATTTTACGTACGATAGCATTCTAGGGTTAAACAAATAGCGAGAACGACCGAGTATTGGCGGTCAACTACGGCGGGAACTATTCCATTTGATTCTTTAGAACCTAGATACGTCAAAATGACGTCATGCGTCAAACGGACGAAAATGGGTTCGTAAAATATCATACCTTGTAAATTTATTGTATCATGCAGTTAGCCAGTATTTTTACAGAAGTACCAACATAACAAGGCGATACGCCAGAAAATCAAAGCGACAGGTGGCAGGAGAACAACCAGCCGTAAAGCCAGGTGTACACCAACCGACAGGTTAAAGTTCTGTATGAACTTACAAGCCGCAATCGACAGTCTATCAAAGGATGCCGAAGAATCAAGCACTCCAAGAGAAACACCAGTCGACCAAGCACAGGACCGGATTCAGGATCCACCGACTACCAGTCCAAGGCAACCAGGTACCAGCACCCAGCGCGATACAACCAAGGACACCGAGGACTCCGACTATCTAGCGACACTTCTAAGCCAACGAGCCCAGCTCACCAGGAACATGGAAGCGATGATGTCCGAGGCCAGCGATTTAGACGAGGAAATTGCGAGCCTCTCAGGAGAGTCCGCTTCTTTATCTCCAGAAGTAGAAAACGCAAGGAGTGATAGCTGCTCCAGCATGGACGCCGAAGATGAACGGGAAGAAGCAGCATTCCAGGTTGTGCAAAGGAAGAGGGGAAGGAGGTCCGCAAACTCATCCACCAAAGACTCGTCCACTGAGGACGCACACAGAACCAACAGGTTCAAACTGATGGAACAATTGCCTGACAAAGCCCCTATCGTAAACCAGGTAGAGAAAACAACACAAATGGACACTCCGAAACCAACAAGGCCGAGAGACCCCCAACCGATACGAAACGTCAGGATCCCGCCAATCACACTCAAGGATGCAGCGGCGTGGCCAGAAGATAAGGGAGAAAGAGTTTCACTACAAGAGGGTAAGATGCGTGGTCGAAGGATTGGCAATCTACCCAAAGGAACAGACCGACTACCGAGGGATCAACCGGATACTGGAATCCACACTACCACCCACCAGCTAGAACAGGAAAGACCCCTAAAAGTGGTGATTAGGGGCATCCACCACCAGATTGAGTCCGACAATGTGAAACAAGACCTAGAAGCCCAGTGCTTCGAAATCGCGAACGTCGCACGGATGTACAGAGGAAGAGACAGGAAACCTCTCCCACTGCTACTTGTCACGCTCCCGAAGAACAAGAGGATCTTCGAGGTGGAAAAAATCCTGGACATCGACGTAAACATCGAGGCGCCCAACAGAAAGTTCAAGATTGGACAATGCTACAAATGCCAGACGTTTGCACAAAGCCCAAAGAGACCTTTGCCACCTGCGCAAACTACGGTGGACCCCATCCTGCCAGCTACAGGGGATGCCAAAAGTTCCCTAAAGCAAGGATGGGGATGAGGAACCAAACCGGGGCAAACCAAAACGCCAGGACAAACTCGTGTCCTCCCAGCCGTCACCCAAGGATGGAAAACAACTACTTTACGGAAATAACTCCACAAACCATCGCGACCATAACGGCTCAACTAGCGATCAATGAAGTCAGTGCGGAAATAATCGCAGCCATCGTAAGCAGCCTGAGGAGCCAGACTGCAACCCAATAAATGCCAGGTCAACCAACCACAGCCTCACAACGGACAACCGGACGAATATAACCACTAAAGCAAGACAAAAACCAAGACAATGCCTAGCGCAATCACAGCGCTGAAAAACACAACGCCACAGTCACCCTCAGACAAAAGAGCTCTAAGGCGGCCTCGGCCGTCTTCACTCCGCAAGCTATGACAGTTTAATTTAGTTTAGTTTAGTTGTTTTAGCGAAAGAGTCATCCACAGTTGACTTCTAGCCGTAGTACTGCTAATAAAATATAAATATTTTGTTATTTATTTATTTAAAAAGTGAAATGGCTTAAATATTCATTAAGTATGCCATTTTCGATTGCAATTTATGTCCAAAAATACTTGTATAACATACAGGCAGGCAATGGGCGTGGCTAACTTTATGGAAACAGTCAATACAGTAGCCGCTTTTAATTCTTTACTGATTTTAAATCTTTTTCGCCTGTATTTTGAATGATCCGTAAATTTTAATGCTTGGATTTGTAAATTACGTCATAAACTACCATAATATCATAATTTCAGTGCCATATTTTACCATCCATCTTTGATTTGTCATTTAAAAGTCTTAAAAAAAAGTTTTCTTCAAAAACTAAACTTCCAATTTTAAAAAATCTTACGCTTAATGGAAGATAATTTTATTATAAATATTCTGTCCAATTTTCAAGTCATTTAAATAAACTTTGGCCGAGATATCGTGACTTCCAGTTACGAAAGTGTAGTTTCGAGATAAACAAAAAAAAAATTGCAAGCTCGCGCTATTCCAAAAACAACTGCTGTAACTTCGTTAATATTACGAAATTTAATAAAATATTTTAGAGAATTATTTTTAACATCCAAAACATTGAGAAAATGTGAAAAAACTAAAATATATAAAACTTAAAAGTTTGTTTATTTATGAGACATCCCCAGGCTTAACAAATTTTGTAATTAGTGTTTAATTTACATAATTTATTATAATTTTTAATTGTAACCAAGTTTATTTATATAAAAAGAAAACGAGCGGTACTTTTTCTTATTTGAATTCTTAATTATTGTCGAAAGATTTTTAATATTTAATGAAAATTTCTCTTACGACCTTAGTTGTTTTCTTAATTTTACCTGCCGCCCAGAAAGTACTCTATATTTATTCTTTATAAGTTAAATATCAAGTAACGAAGAACTTACTCTATAACAATTTCTTTATACCGTTGTGCCTGGGTAGTCGTGAAAATTAAAATTATATTATAACGGTGGAATTTTAAATCGCTTCGTAAAAACAATTGCGTTACGAATTCAATTTTCTCGGTGTAAAAGTTTCTTTGGGAAGCCGTAATAATACACTAAAAGTTTTATACCTACTACGCATTGAAACTTTTGCAGGTAGGACCTTTAAAGTTTAAATTCGTCGTGTAAATATTAAAAATGCGGCATAGAAGTAAATTCGGCGCAAATAATCTTGAGTTTGAATGGTTTTCTAAAATTTTATCAGAAACGTAAACCGATTTTTAACAAAGTTTAAATTTGTCGCCCTAATATTAAAAAAGCGTCGTAAAAATAAATTCGGCGCAAATAATCTGGAGTTGGGATGGTTTTCTTGAATTTTTTAACTTCTTAAAAGTGCTGTCCCCTTTCGACCATTTTTTATATAAGTTTTGTGTAAATATTGCTTTAAATTTTTAAAATGGGTTTCTTTGTTGTTTTTATGTATTTAGCGCTTGTTCAAACGGATGTTGTAACTTGCAACAAAAATAAAGTAAATTTTTAAAACTTTTCGAAAACAAAATGAACGAAGACTTGTTTACGTGCGATAAGAAATTAGAATGTGATGAATGACAAAAAAGTTTTAATGAAATGCCTCGTTTTTCTAGCAGAATTGGAATTTTGAGTGACAAGGAGGTAGGTGGACTTTATGACTACAATTTATACACGATGTGACACTTTTGATTGAATTTAACAACCCTGTCGACTTTAAATGAAAACCTTTTTAAAATATTTACGATATTTTGCTCACCAACTTTTTTAATTATCTTCTTTTCGGTTCTTCTGTTTCTCCTTTTCAAATTTATTTTCAGCGCAAAGCAATATAATATTTTATTGTCCATTTTTTATTTTATGAAATACAGCAATCTTACATTCAAGAAAACAAATTACTCTTTCCAAACCGAAAATATTGCAACCAATGAGAAAAATCAAAATTTATCGCTCGTCGTTTGTTTTTGTAAAAACTAATTACCAAAAGTCATTCATAGATTATTTTTGGGGTTGTCACCCCAAAGTTTCTTCCTTTAACCCGAATGATATAATTTCGACTCAGTAATTACTAAAACACAAAAAATAACAACTTTAATGTTGTTAAAGTTAATCTGGTTATTAAAATATAATTAAAATCTAAATTGTCGACTAATGAAATTAATAATATTAAATTTTAGCGTACTAATGTAATTTTATTAAATCAAGTTTAAATATCAATTTAATATAGCTAATATTATATTAAAATATATAACATCTACCTGCATTATTACATTATAATTTCAAAATATGATTATATTCCCCAAAAAAATATTTGCAAGGACCGCAAGATTATAAGTTAATACCGGTTGTTGGTTTACTGTCGACTTCAAAGGTATTAAAGCGAAAAGACAAATTCACATTGAATTTCTCATTGACATTGATTTAAAAAAATTTGAAATACAACGTAATTTATTCTAGGAGCCACAAAAAGAACAAAATAATATAATTTTTATTGTTTACAAATTTTAAATTACCTTTCTGAAACCCACCATTGAATTAATATATTTTTGTGCTTGAACTAGAAATGTAGTATTTATTCTAAAATAAATAAAAAACAAATGAAGAGCAATGTGTTTGTGTATATATTGCTGTGATTTTTTTTTTGCGTCAAACCTAATTTAAATTTCAAATTTAACCTCTGCTAAATAATTATTTTTAAATGCAATTTTAGGGTTCTACTGATTTTTTTTCTTGAGTAAATAAGACACTGATCAAATCTCGTTTAATTAAACAGGAGTTAATTTAAAACTGGTGACAGATTATTTTGAAACACCTTGTATACCATTTAAGGTATTTAGTTTCAATGCGTGTAAAACATGTTTGTTCGACTACTCGAATTCCATACAGGTACAAGAATATAATATTTAGTTTTAAATTACAAAAACATTTAAAAAAAATTGATTGGAAAGGATTTCGAAAAGAATTATTATTTTAAATTGCGTTACTAACTAATGCATAAATTTTAAAACGGTAATCTTCAAAAAAAAAATTAAACTTTTTGTGGTAAGCGATTATTTAATTTATTCAAAACTCGTTAGTAGTGAAAAACCATTTTAATGATTAAAAACTAATTGGTTGAACATAGTGGCTAATGAATTTTAATGGAGGGATAACAAAGACTGCATACGAATGCAGATTAAATGTGAACAAAAATTTAAACAATTAAAATGAAAAAAATAAACGATAAAAAAAATAATCCCAGCTCCAGAATCTCCTGGAAATTTTAAGTTTGTCGCTTTTAAAGTGGTTCTTAAAAATTAATTAAGTGTTCCGTTATTTGTTCTTGTAATAAAGGGGAAGCTCACGAAACTTGATAATGATATTTGTTGCTTTTCTCACTTTCAGTTTTCAGAGCGCGTTTCTTGTTTGAACAGAATATACCTCAAGTTCAACAGGTTAATTTTTGTGTTATTTAACATCACGTGCAAGACAAATTCAACAAAATTACTTACATTTAAAAAACTACCAACTCAACTTTCCAAAAAAGTTTTCTCGAAAATCGTTTTTCAAAAACTCGAAATAGCGCAAAAAATTTTATTCTGTCTTTTTTTGTTAACTTTCGAGAAATATGCTTTTTTTAATTATTACAGCGACACGTGAATAGAATTGCTACCGATGTTCCGTAATTTGTTCGTGATTCACATCACGCTACTACTGAAAGTCTACCTTCAGCCACCATATCAGCGCACCCGCTGATAGCTGCCACAGGTGTCGACTTATTTACTGACCCAAAATTGGCGCATGAGCATTAAATTACCATTTATGACAAATTTCGATAAAAATATGCTTTATGTCGTAGAGCTTCCTTACGACTATATTATGTTTTATTTAACTTTCGATAATATCTCCAAACCAATCCCAAAAGAACCATCGTTATATTTCATCTGTAAAAGAAGACATACGTCCCCCCCCCTTAATGTAACTTGTAATAATTATTAAAATTAACAGAATCAAATATTCTAAAATTTTATTTTTTTATTAAAAAAAAAATATTATCTTTTATTATATAAAAATAATTATTTAAAAAAATTATTGAACATATTCTGGCCTAATGACGCAATTTTAAGACTTTTTGAAATTTTAACAAATAGAAGTAGATTTACTACTATATCTGTTGACTGTACTTTGTTAGTTTCTAAAACCAAATTCAGTATTATATAATATCATTTACGCTCCCTCGTGTTACCGATGTGTTTACTCCCTCTAACGTAAATTTTATATTTTATCCTTGATTATTTATTGATTTACGTCAATTTTGATATTTTCTTATAAAATTCGATATTTCAGTTTAATTTTAACCTAAACATTAAGGTTATCTAGGTTAACTGAAATTTGAAATTAAATATTAAGCCTGGCAAAGGGCTTAATAACCTGTGATAGCTTAAACAAATGAACTAATTCTAATTAAGAGCTGACTGTATTGTAAATAGTACTGCCTAATAAAATCTGTAAGCTTCTTACGTCAACCCACACGTATCGAATTTATGTCAATGTCTTTCTTTTCGGGATTATATCCAATATTTGAAACAAATATTACGAATTATTTCTAGAAAAATAATTTGTACTCCAAAATCACAAAATTACATCAAATTCGATCAGAACTAAGACGAGCTGGCTGTTTCTTTTTCAGCCGTTATTCGTCCACTCCTGAACATAGGCCTCTCATTTTCTCTTTTCAATTAATGGTTTTAAAGGAGGTTTTGGCAGTTAAAACGCCGCGTTTGCCGAGCGCGTTGACGTTTTTATAGCACAAAGATCGAACTTGGACTTTAGATCACAACAGTCGGCACGATCAAGCAGCGAACCGCGGTCTCCCGTTCCGTAGCCGACTTAAGCCTTATACCACACTGTTGGTTGAGTACATAATTATACTAAACACATTATTATAGTAGAGGCCTAAGCACCGAACCCTGCGATATTCCAATCAACTATGATTGATTTTGCCTAAGACAACTCGGCGTTGTCTGACTCAGCGCCGCCCAAAAGTCTTTTTTATTTAAAGTTAATTTCTGCGCGAATTTTAAGTAGGGAATTTTAGAACTTTTAGTGTTCTTTAACGATAAATTGATGATTTCTACACGGTTTTAAAGACCTCCCTTTTAACGCGGTTTAGAGGTTAGCTTCCTTTTGTTTCTAGAACTCAGCTTTTAGTGAAAACCGACGACGCAAAAGTAAAAATTTTCCTTCTAGTGAAAATAAACAAATCTTATGGTTGTTAGGATTTTTATAATATTTGATTAGCTTGCAATATTCCAATCAACTGTGATTGATTCTTTCTAAGACAACTCGGCGCCGCAACTTGGCGTTGTCTGACTCAGCGCTGCGCGAAAGTATTTTTTATTTAAAATTGATTTTAAGTACGGGATTTTAGAACTTCTAGTGTGCTTTAACGACAAATAGATGATTTCTACACGGTTTTAAAGACCTCCCTTTTAACGCGGTTTAGAGGTTAACTTTCTTTTGTTTCTAGAGCTGAGCTTTTAGTGAAAACCGACGAAGCAAAAGTAAAAATTTTCATTTCAGTGAAAATAAGCAAATCTTATGGTTGTTGGGATTTTTTAATATTTAATTAGCTCAAATATCTCTAAAATATCGCCGAACTACATAGTACTAAACCTCCCAAGGCAGCAACCATCGACTTAATTGAGTTTTGATAGCAATCAGGGTATAAGTCGCAGGGGAAATATAACGCACAGTATCCTACGAAATTAAAAACTTTTTAATACAATTATGGTAGCTCAGAGTGTAAATTTGAAATATAAACATTTAAATTTGTGGATCATTCAAAAATTCGTGTAAAAACGTAACTGGATAAATCCATTGGCTGTTTCCATAATGTTAGCCTTCCCTCTCCCCCCCCCTTTCTATAGTATGCGTTTTGGCATAAGTTGACAGTTTGAAGGTTAATTCCGAAGCTGTTACGGTCAAAAAAATATTAAAATTACGTTTTTTTATTATTTTTAGTAAAAACGTTTGCTTAGTAAAAACATAAATCCATTATCTGTTTCCATAAGGTTAGCCTCCCCCCCCCCCGCTTCCTATAGTATGTGTTTTGACATAAGCTGACAGTTTGAAGGTTAATTCCGAAGCTGTTACGGTCATAAAGATATTAAAATTACGTTGTTTTATTATTTTTAGTAAAAACATTTGCTTAGTAAAAACATAAATCCATTGGCTGTTTCCATAAGGTTAGCCTTCCCCCTCCCCCCTTCCCATAGTATGTGTTTTGGCATAAGTTGACAGTTTGAAGGTTAATTCCGAAGCTGTTACAGTCATAAAGATATTAAAATTACGTTTTTTTATTATTTTTAGTAAAAACATTTGCTCTAAACGGCAGATTTAAGGAATAATAATAGTGGAGAAAAATAAATATCTGCGCTTACGCATTTTAAACATTCCTAAAGCCTCCCAAACTAGACAATTACGAGTTTTAAATGACAGGAATCTGTTATAATTACTGCAATTCAATTTAAAATAAATTAATGTTATTATGATATTAATAGTTGCACGGCTAGTGGACAACTGCAGCACCGTCCCTTCAATTGTTTATGTACACTTACTGTCACCAGAATGCAAAATACAACGATTTGAATTTTCAAAATTGATTTTATTATTATTTTTGATTGATTTTTTTCATTATTTTTGGTAAAAACATTTGCATAGTAAAAACATAAATCCATTGTCTGTTTCCATAAGGTTAGCCCCCCCCCCTTCCCATAGTATGTGTTTTGGCATAAGTTGACAGTTTGAAGGTTAATTCCGAAGCTGTTACTGTCATAAAGATATTAAAATTACGTTTTTTTTATTATTTTTAGTAAAAACATTTGCTCTAAACGGCAGATTTAAGAAATAATAATAGTTGAGAAAAATAAGTATCTGCGCTTACGCTTTTTATTAAAACATTCCTGAAGCTTCCCAAACTTGACATTTACGGTTTTGGAATGGCAAGAATCGGTTAGTGTAATCCAATTTAAAATAAATTAATGTTATGATATTAATGGACAACTGCGGCTGGCTTCGTCTATTCAACTGTTTATGTACACGTACTGTCACCAGAATGCAAAAAAACAAAGATTTGAATTTTCAAAATCGATTCTTTCCTAAATTAAAATAAAATCGTCAGTTTAATCACGCTATTATTTAATGTCATCTATAAAATGCAATCATAATTTTGGCGGTATCTATAAAAAACTGGGGGGGGGGGGGAATTAACGCACCACACACAGTCGCAGTTTACTGAATCTAATTAACAGAGACATATGCTTTCTTCTTTAAAAAAATTAGTTCTTTTTCACCATGTAAAAAATCATTCAAACCACTCTTTTATGGTACAATTGGCAATGTTATGGCTATTTGTTATTAAAAAGTGCGATTTCATGATGATAAATTGCATTCTGACAAAGAATTTTACAATGATTATTTGTATCATTTGAAAAGATAAAATAGCTTTTATTAAAATTTGAGGAAATCGCAAAAGCTCTTAAACAATCATATCTCGTGATGTGGAACAGTTTGAGAAGCGCTGATTCTCAATTAAAATTCAATTTGTTTTGAATCGGTTAAACCATCATAATAATACATAGGAGATCAATTATTGATGAAATTTTGGTTGTAATCGTAGCGGGACGCTAACTAATTACATTTTAATTTAAAAAAATGCAACATTATAATAAACTTTTCGGGTGATCAAGGCGAAGCTTGTAAAATGTTCCGTAAAATATTTGTTTAATTTCGAAATTCCTAGACGTACTCGGCTGTAGAAAATTTCACCTGGGCGTCTCACTATCATTAAGTTAATTATTGTATCTACCTGCCTCAACGATTTTGTATTAAACATTTTCAATTAACTAAGAATTTTGTAAAATTGGTAAAGCTTGTCGCAATTAATTTTGAAAATAGTTCAAACGACGTAAATGAATTAACTTTTGCAATCAGTTTAAGCTTGGAAAATGCAATTTCTCCATCGATTAAGAAGAAACTAATCAATTGCAAAGATAATATTTTCTGAGTTTTGATTTATTTTTTGATTTGCTATTTTGCAAATAGCTGGGCTTTTTAAAATTGCTACTTTGATTATAATCAAACCCCAAAAAGCCTCTCAAGAATTTGCAATCAATATTTGAATGAGATATTCCTTCATGTCAACATTTAATTATAAATTTAAAGGAAATTATAATAAGATTACGATGAAAATGGAAAAATTTTTGTAGAAAAGTTTGAAAGAAATACTTAAAAAAAATTTAAGGATTTTTGCTTGTAACAGGAAACTCGGGAAAATTAAATAATAATGAATACATAAAAGTATAATAGATTTTTTACCTGTTACGTGTTTTTTATATAAAAATTTGCGTCGAAAATGTAATAAAATGCTATCTGCATGTTCACAAGCTGTAAATATAATATTATATATTACGATAACGCGAAAATTTTAATCTTAAAGCTTCGTCCTTGCAAGAAGGTGAATTATATATTTTCTCGCAGGAATTAATGATATAATTGATTTCTTCCCTTATTAGAACTACTTTTCGATAATTAACGACTCGAGAAATACAAGAAAACTTATAACTGATCTGTCTATGTAATTCAGAATCGATGAGCCATTGTGCCCTTAGGGAGTTTTTAGGGAGCTTCCAGTTTAAATATTTACATTGACTCTGCCAAACGCTTCCATAGATAATTCACAAACAAATAAGTAGGAATACAAAAATCGTGCCAGGATTATTCAAATAAATTAATCGTGTAAATAGCAACTTTAGGTAAAAATTTTGAAAAACTTTCGCTCCATGTTCCAGCATATAATTTAAGCTTCGTTTACCTAACTAATTAAAAATTGATTACTACATTTTCAATTATACAATCATGGGAACGCACAGAAAAAAAATTGTTAAAATTGCCAATTTAATAATAAAAATAGCAAATTTAAAATAACATTCGGGTTGTTCTTGCTTAAATAGGAAAACGTGGTTTTAGAAAAGTGAATACCTATTTACATAGGTTTGTAATTCGACTAAAATAATTCAGGATTTCTCAAATGCATAAGAGTAAAACGAGAAACCACTGTTTTTCGAATAACATAATAATTTAAAATAACGTTCTTTGTTTTAGCAATTAACGTTGCCATTTTAAATACCACAATATTTCAGCAACAGTAAATTTAAATTCTGGTCCTTGAGGATAGTATATACACCTATTCTAATAGTAACAATAATAATAATAATACGTTAGCCGACAGCTAGGAAGTGTGGGAAGTACTAAAGTGCACAAAGAAGGCCCCGGATTTTGGTGTTTTGCTGATATCTCGGAAACGGTTAGCCTCAGCCAAAAAGTATTTATATGCAAAATTAAAGCTGATAAAATTTCCTACAAGAAAGCTTATATTTATTTTTTACGTATCTGTTATAGTTTTTGAAGTATACGCTCGTGAAATTCCTAAATCTTAAAAAGAGAAAATTTTTTTATTAGTACTATTTGTATTTTTTTTACGGATTTTACGATCAAATATTTATAAATATTTTTTTAAAGCTGTCAATATTAGCTCTAATTAAATTTTTTTTTTTACTGCATAGGTTAAATTTTTTAACAACTAATAGCCATAACTTTGCCAATTTTTACCATAGAGGAATACAGAAACCACAAAATTAAAAGGAATTAAATTATCTTTCACTTTAATATTTTCAATTTTTTTGTATGACCCTTACCTTACTTACGAAAACTCACTCACTCTTAAAAAAATTCATATCTCGATCAATTTTTCATCAAATTAGACAAATTTCATTATTCAGTCAGCCTTAGATGTCTTTGAGCTAATTTATAATTTTCAATATTTTTGGTTGGGTTTTACCAAAATTTTAGCACCAAATTTCGAAATTTGTGTCGTATATTTCAAGATTTTTAAATTATCTTAAAGAAAATTTAATGCTCTACAACTTATTTTCCGAAAACTTGCTGAACAAACAAACAGTAAAAAAGTTAAGAGGCAAAGTTTTTCAAAAACCGTTAAACAAAAAAAAAGTTTTTTAAAAGTTCCCGAATTTCATGCGCATATAACTCGAAAATTGTAACAGATACGAAAAATATAAATAATAATTTTTCGTATAAAATTTTACTAGCTTTAATTTTGTATATAACCACTTTTCGGCTAAGACCAACCGTTTTCGAGAGCTAAGCAAAAAACTGTAAATCTAGACCTTATGGATTTTTATTCAAAGTCTAAGGACTTCTGGTTTGTTTTATGTTCTAAATAGCCCAAACACAGTTCTGAGATCATAAATTAATTTATTGACTGGATAATAAAGTATGATGCCGGGCGCCAGGTAAAATAATAAAACATATAAAGAGTAAAACGAATCTGCCTTTTAAGACGGGATAATATTATATTTAAACTCCAATGCAACCACAAAACATTTTGACCCAAGGGTTATCGGGTACGTGTTTACTTTTGTTTAGAGCTACCCTGTATATGATTAAAAAACAAAAGAGAAACCTATTTTAAATCAGTCATCCACAATTTTGATTTACATTTGGGAAATATACACTCAAAACATTAATGAAGATATTTAAAATCAGTCAATGCGGTGATGTATGTAAATACGGACCTGCATAAACTGTATATAAATTGTGTATTATAATGCTAAATATTTAAATGACAAATAAATTAGGTTAACGGAATAGAAATGGTGAACGTGATTGGCCATACTAATATCTAAGGGTTGCAGCATATGTATAACCCAAACCACATTTCAATATTTCTTTCACAAAAAATTAGATTTCAAGACTTCAAGATTCACTTTTTTGTGAAAGCAATTGTTTTACTTTACTGCCGGTGACGAGCGGCATCTCTATCTTTTTGTTTAGTTGGCAATTTTACTGTATTGCACTTACAATATTTCATTGATCTGTTTTCACCTTGATCCATCAATCTGAGATCCTGGATCTGCCTGCCAGAGCCTTCTTTGCACCTGATTATAGCAACCCATATTCTGATGTAAGAAATATTCTCAAATTTTTCTTAAAATTCTAAGGATGTTCATTAGTACTACTGAATTTCACAAGTGCACTTAGTTTTTAGAAAATTTTTCCTAGGGAGTGCGCGTTGCTTTTTAGCCCTACAGATAAACCGCCACTGCATAATTACCTACATTGTGAATGATTGATTTTGTAATTAGGAGCCGTTAAGTACAGTAGCACTTAATCAAAATGTCAACAGTAAACTACGTTCTATTTATAGATTTCTTTACTCATTAAGATGTTCTTTTATTTAATTTGAATTATCAATTATTTTTGTGACACTTAGCGCCACCTGTTTTGTACTTGGCGAACTAAAAATGTAAACATGGATAAATTGTGTCGAATTCATCAGCTGGTGGTTTAAATAAATTTATAGGTTCTTTATGAGTGGTGTCGAATTAAAACTTATTGAAGTGTTAATTAAAGATTACAGCTCGTTGACTTTGCTTGATAGGGTCACACTGTGCCCTATCATTTAATTCTTTAACAAGCAGTGCTGTAGTATTCTTGGTTGGGCGTTTTAAGACCTTCAGAGATAATGGTGCATGTTCAAAGTAAACTTCTACCTATAAAAGTGCCATGTGCCGAATACGTCCACCCTTGGACCGAAAGTTGCATGGAGGCTATTTCGGGATGCTACTTGTATGCGATTGTGGATTCGTTTAGAATCTATGCTACTTTTTATGTGGTAGGTTTTCTAAACTACGTTGCTACATTATTAATACTTTGAAAAACGAATGAGTCATCACATCTTGAGCAATTGTTAATTTACACCGCCTTCTCTTTCTAAAATGTCACGCTTGAATTGAAACTGTCATTTGTTTTCGTTAGATTATCGGCAATGAGCACTAAGGTAGCGTTTTTTTTAGTTAGCTCTCTTGATGAGGGGCAAATTGCCGGATAAGGAGGATCTTAAGAAAACACTTCACGGGATCCTTCAGTCGACTGCGTTTCTTAGTGGAACAGCTTTTGGCTACTCCTTGTTCTGTTGCAGTTTAAGGTTGGTGCACTTTAATTGAAATAATGTAAACCTCGACAGCTACAAAGTTGTTAATAAATCACAGGAGACTTTTAGGAAATTTCAATCTCTTAACTGTGTCGGCAATGCCTGCATTTCTAGCCAGCGTCTTTGCGATTCTAATAGAACGGCCATCCAGAAGACTGCTATTAAGTTTGTATGTTAGTAATGTTGCCACCGAAACCATTTGGAATATGATGCTGACTAGAAACATGGTGAAACCTGTCAAACACGGAGTGGTCCTGCTGTTCAGCATTTCCATTGCCAGTCTTCTATACTTTTATAAGAGTGGATTGCATAAAAGAGGTCCAGAAACGAAAGACGATTCCATGTTTGGTGTGTTACGGTAAATCATAATCAAGAATCCGTTTGAACACTGCTTTATTTAAATGTTTATAAGGTTTATTGTTGGACCATACGAAGAGAAAGATTACACGGAAAGATCTCGTCAAGCTCAATCATTTTATAGACAACAAATAACACCAAATGATCCGTCTGATGAAGGATCTACTAGCAGTTGGACTAACAGAAACCGTAAAATGTCCGTATATCATCTGATAAGCGAAACTCTCCGAGCCTATAAAAAAATAATTAATAATATTAAGTGCTTAGGACGACACTACACATGTCCTCATCCTTTCAGCTGTTTATATTACACCATGCAGGTAAGATCCACAAGAAACCCTGCTTTTACGTTGGGAGATTTGAAACTAATTAAATGTTGCATTTTAGGGTGCCGGAAAAATGGCTGGAATTGGATTGGGCATCCAGGTTGCTCTAAAATTGATTTTAAACGCTAAAAGGATTATGTCATCGCCGGCTACCTTGAAAACTTTGTTTTTCAGAAAGAATGTGTTATCGTTGGCGTTATTTTTGGGTGGTTTCGCCAGTTCGTTTAGGGTAGGCAAAATATTGTGTAGTGTAATATCATGTAAATGAAATTTTAGGGTTTGAATTGTCTGTTGAGAAGAATTACTGGAACCGATAGTCCTTACTTTGCAATTCCTACTGGTTTGTTGGCAGGTTTAGCCTTTCAAAGTTATCCCGACACCACGGTTGCTTTGTATGTCTTATGGAAAGCAGCACAGGTAATTTTATTTTTAGAAGAGCCGATAAGTAATTTTAAACCTAAACTTTTACTTTCCAGATAGCTTATACTTTAGGAATCGACCGAGGTTACTTACCCAAGGTTCCTGGATTTACAGAATTTTTATATTGCTTTAGTACAGCCACCCTATTTCATGGAGCGCTACTAGAACCGGAAACCATTCGGCCGAGTTACTGGAAATTCCTGCACTCAATTTCTGGCGGAAGGTAAATTCTGACATTATTGAAAACTAATTTTTATATTTTCCTTTGTGTAGGATTTCGTGCATGAATCGTGCTCCACTGGATGTCTGGGGTCTAAACACTTCAGAAGCTCTTGAAAAAGTTTTAAAACAAACTCACACTAACCCAGTTGTTCAATTTTATCGAGGATTTGCTTGTTTATGATAAACATACTGTATATTTTGTTATTAGTGAAATTTGTATGTACTTCGTTTTTATAAACTTTCTTAAAAGACTGCTTAATTACTGATTACAAAAAAATTTTAAAAATTTTTGCTGATTTACTCTGAATAATGGAACTTTCGATTGTTTATTTTTTTAAATTTTACTTTTTGTGATATTCATTTTTTTATTTTTAAAAACGAAAAACCTGCGGTGTAAAATAACGGTGATCAATGATTGGCACGATAAAAATAATTTTGCTTTAATGCGCCACAAAGCTGTTGAAATTAAAATGTTACGATTATTATAAAATTTTTGTAAAAATTTTTTTTAAATAAAAATTTATACGAATTTCTGAGTTTTCACTTTAGATATTCTTAAAATTGTGGACTATTTTTATGTGCAGCTGAGTTATTTGTGAAGGTTTTGAGGTCTAATAATACAAAATTTATAATTTTGAATCTTTTGTTGTTGGGCATTTTACAGCTAGAAATAAAAATATCTCATAAATATGTAATCGGATTATTTTTTCGCTTTTTGTAAATACTCGATAACATTTATTAATTAATTGCTATTTAAATAAGATAAAATCTAAGATTATCTGATAATGTAATTAATTAATTAATTGGTGTTATAATAGATTGACTATAAAAAGAGAAGATTTTAATGTTAGAAAACAGGCTGAATTATGAATTTACAAACTTGTGTGGTTTTGCTAGTATCGTTTGCTTTAATGGTCACCATTATCGCAGAAGGTAAATGTATTTCTGAATTATAATCGTAATTAAAACTAAAATTTTATTTTCTAGAACCAGAAATTAAATGTAAAGATAATTCGCTATTACCTATTAAAGGTATTTGTAAAACGGAATGTGAAATTGCACCGATGCTGGGAATTTGTCCTTCCGGCTTAAAATGCTGTATAAAAGTAACTTAAGGAAGATTGGCTTGTGTCCGATAAATATAAGCATAATTCGTTAGAAAAAATTTTAGAATATGGCTTGAAGTTTCAGTTACAGTCTATAAATGCAAAGGGTTGGGAATAATTATTGTGTTATAGAAAATTCTGTATATTTTGTGCAAATAAAATTTTATTAAAAAATAAAAAGTTAAATTTATTTTGAAAATTTTGCAAAAGGTAAAAAAAATAAGCAAATTCTACAGCTTTATTGGGTTTCCGTTATTTCTAGGAAGTCTAATTTTGCTTCTTTTATTTCTTTTGTTAATTCGATATTTTTAATTTTTCCCATTTATGTTTCTAATGTTTATACTTTATTTTTTTCCTTTTCGATCTCTTGTTATTTTTTCGACGTTCCAAATTTCTGGTTGGTTTATTCATTATTTTATCATTTTTTGTTTATTTGTTTTTATAGTTTCGTTGTTTTTTCCATTTATTACAATACTTTCACTCAGTTGGTTCTTTTTCTTCCTTTCTTGGCTACCTTGGCGTAGTTCTATTTGTACTTTTTATGCATACTACTTAAATTTTATTATTGCTTTCATGTTTTTTTTATTTTATTTAATATTATTTATCTAATATTATGTCGCAGTAAATGAAAAATTAAGAGTTGTATGAATAAGATTAGATTAAGTTTTAAATTAGGTAAGTTATCAATAAGAGTAATTTATTAAATAAAATATTTGCAGTAATTAATATAGGTACCACTTAGTTTTTTATTTGGGTAATTTCGTAATTAATAGATTACTTTGAAGTACAGCGTTATTGTTTAATTGTTTAATCGTTAAGATTTCGTTATTGATAAAAATTAAAAAAGAAACATTTTTAAAACTTTTTATTTTTATACATAAGCAAATATTATCTTACTGCAAGAGAAAATTTTTGTGGTACAGTCAAAGTTATATTAAAACAAAATTTATGTTTTAAAAGAATTAATTGAAATCGATGAAATAAAGACCGATTATGGAATCTGACGTCACAACACATGGACGGAAAACCAATCAAAACATAGTGAAATTTAAATTTCAACTATGTAAACCAGCAGCTCTTAAGCGAGAAGGGTGTAGTAATTAAAAAAAATTTTTTTTGAATATTTTTAAATTGGTAGTAATTGTATTTCGCAATTTGGTAATTTCTCATGATAAAAAATTGTAATCAAAGATTAGATTGTTTATATTTTAAAATAGGCACTTAACCAAAATTTGTAATTTAATACAATCAATTTAAGTCCCAATTCTATATTGAAATTATTGTTAATATAATTTAAAAATATAGAAATGCATTTATTGTTTCTAAGGAAAATAAATCACGGTTATTACATAAAACCTTGATATTTCAGATTTATAACATTTTATATTGTTATTATTTATATTGTTAATGTATTTTATTGCGACTTTATTTTGGCACAAAGATCAAATTTTCTTTTTTTAAAAATTTATATGGTTTTTCACTTCTTTGAATTAAAATTGAGAATCCGATTAAAAGTAATGTGAGAGGTTCCAACTCATTAAAAATGTAAAATTTGATTATTAATTGGATAATTTCGGTTAAGTCGGTCATCTTGAGTTCGCATCTGATTCGTCAATCATTTACGAAACTAACATAAATCATAGCCAATGATGAATGAAAATAGGCAAAACCAGTCGTTTTTTAACTTCTGTAAATTTTGATAATTTTCCTTTTGAAAGTTCTACAAATTACATTTGCAAAACGTCAAAATTTGGTAAAAATTTATAGTAAAATTAAAATTAATAGTAGATAAAATATAAGATTAAAAAGCACTTTGATCATAATATAAAAATGCAAACTTATAGTATCTACGTCATAAATCAGTTTAAACCATGAAATCACAGGTTTTTCTTGTTCTGGTAATGTTGTTTGCTCTGGTGGTGACAATTATGGCATCATCAGGTATTACATTAAATTTCTTTTGATTCTTGGCCAATATAGCAGTCAAAACATCTTATCATTGTTTGTAAAACCATAGTTTGTGATATTAAAGCAGATTATTTTATTTTCTAGACCCTCCATGCACCCTAGCTGGAATTAACATACCTGGCACTGCTTGTAGAGATGGACCATGTATTATTTTACCAATAATGTCAAATTGTTCTGCAGGGGAAACTATGCTGCATAAAACAATTCGAGAAGAATTAAATAACATGTTATCAATGTATGCAATAATTATACTTGTAATGTTAATGTTCAGGCAGGGCCTTATTTACGGGGGGGGGGATACAACCCCCCCCCCACCCCCGATATTATTTATCAATTAATAAAGTACTGGAAGTTCGACTACAAAAATCAGAAAAAACAATCTTTACAACTAATAACAAAAACATTAAACTTGAAGTTTTTAAATAAAAATTAGTTATTACTTCTATTAATTAATTTTCGATTTTTTGAAAAATAATTATATTGAAATAAATGAAATAGGTATTTTATCTTAATTCTTACTATTATGGTAAAAATTTTAAATTGCTATAAATTGTGTGAACCAAAATTTTATGACCATCATCGGCAGCATAGCTTAAAATAACACTTCCGCGATAAATTAGAGTGGGCATTGTAAAGTCATAAATTGTCTTATATTTTGGTGTGAATTTTATTTGAAAATATGTACATTTGCTGTACGCCCGAGTCTGCAGATAAGGCGAAATGTCTTTTAACATCATCTTTAAAATTTTAAGACGAAAAGTTTAGAAATTTAAAAAACACTAATTTATTATGTCTTAAAAAAAAATTAAATTTGAACCGAATTTTTAACGATTGTTGGAATTTAGTGAATCCCAGTCAAAAGTTATGGCACCCAAACAAATAGAAAGTTTATAAATAATTTAATAAATTTTACCATTTATAAATTATTTTATCCAAACTTCTTAATTTTTATTGTTGTTTATTCTTTCCTTAAATTCAAATCTTCCGAACACAGATTATGCTAATTTTGATATATTCTTTAATTTTAAATTAGTTTAACTTAACTGAGAAATTAAATATCAAAATTGTTGTTTATTACTAAAAACTAACAAAAATAAAAAAAATTGTCAAGTGGTTTAAATATGATTTTATTTCAAAATAAGTAAATCGTAGAAATATTCACCTCGCACCTATTTTTTATATTGCAATAATAAAAGTGACTTTTCAGGCAAGAAAAATTAAATCATGACATTAATAATTATTTTATTTGCTTAAGAAGTGGGAGATATAATCTAAGATTAAAATGAATTTAAAACCGACTATATAAACTGCATTTTTTTTATTATTTCTATCATAAATTCGCTAAAATCATGAAGTTACAAACTTTTATTGTTCTGGTAGTATTGCTGGCTTCTGTGGTGACAGTAATGTCACAAGGTAAATAAAATCTTTTTATTTTTTTTATAATTTAATTTAATTTATTAAAATATTTTAGTCAAGAGAATTATAATCAAAAATTAATTTTGCAGATTACACCTGCCTAATTTTTTTTTGAATAAATAAATTGTCGATTAATTTATATATTACTAATTTTACCTGGGTGCATAGTTTTATGCAACCGGACATTTTTTATTATTTTTTTTTTCGATGAGTGCAGGTTCTTCAGATAATTTATTTTAATTATATTTTTTAGGTTCGCCATGCAAAATAGCCGGTATTAGCATAATTGGTACAATTTGCAAAACCACTCCATGTGAAATTGCTCCTGCTTTAGGAAATTGTGCTGCAGTTGGAGAATACTGTTGCTTAGGAAATTATAAAAACGAATAAATTGGATTCATTATAATGTTGTAATTTTTACAATGTAAATATAATTAATTTGATCAAAAATGTTGTGTGTATAATTAAATTGCTTCCCGTAACATTCAATTTTACAGTTATTGATCTAGGAAATTTTACTATGGTAGCTGGTTTTGGTATAGTATTATATGGTAAGGAATAGGTTTCCGTACCAAATTCCGTTTAATTTTGACTAACGCCATGCCGGAGTTTATCTGTATCTACCATAGGTCTCTAAGCTAATAGTGCTGTTAAGCGTAACCTGTTTCTCCCGTTCTTCCGGCTTAACCACGCTACCTGAATTTTTGGTAATTCCTGATTAATCAAAAATTAAAAAAATTAATCATTACATGCACGATAATAAAATAAGGCATGAAATAAGAAGGCAATTGTAAAAATTACAGTGGTATTGAAACTTTTATGAAATAATATGCTTTACAATGAATTTTAGAGAAATATTTTTTGAGTGTAACGATAGATTCAATTCCAATAAATGTAAAACTCCAATTATGTTGATATTTGTCAGATTGATCATTAACCCCCTTGATATTCAAGTTCTAAGGGGTCAAACCTCTTTAATCTCTTTATGCTGGGGGCAATGAGAAGATTTGTAGCTAAAGCATTTGGATGAACACTGAGTCTAAGCTGGTACTTCCTGCTAGCTTCAGCAATTTCTTCTTTGACTGTTGGCATGCATAGATCGCGATGAATGACATCGTTGGGAACGATGGTGCACTGCAGACCGCTCGCAATGTTTTAGACTGAAATTTTTGTAATTTCATAAAATTTGATTCGCTAGCTGAGCCCCATAATTGTATGCCGTAAGTCCATACTGGCTTGATGATGGCTTTGTATATTAATAACTTGTTTTCCATCCTAAGATGAGAATCTCTACTCATTAGCCAGTACATTTTACGGTAGATAAGTCCAAGTTGCAGTCGCTTTTTCCAGATATGCTTTGCCCATGTAAGACGTCTGTCCAGATGGAGACCGAGGTATTTTACATCTTCACTCTCAGGAAGAACGATGTTATTTAGTGACACAGCAAGGCATATGCCTCTTCTAAGAGTGAAAGTGATATGAGTGGATTTGGTACCATTAGGTTTAATCCTCCATCTCCCTACTTCATTGAGGTGTTCTTGAAGGTATCTAGAAGCAGTATTTGGGTCTTGATATAGCATTATCGTCAGCATAAGTGGCGGTCTCCGTTCTGGAGTTAGTTGGCAGATCGGTGGTATACAGGAGATACAGAAGACTTTATAGGAATCAAGGTAGAGTAGGCATCTCCATACTTCACAAGAAAGTGTCTATCTGTGAGATAAGATTTTAGTAGTTGGCAATACGGATGAGGCAGGGTGGTCTTAATTTTGCAAATCAAGCCCGCGTGCCAAACCTTGTCAAAAGCCTGAGAAATATCCAAGAATGCTGCAGAACAGTACCTCTTATGCTCTAGGTCTTCTCTAATCTTCTTGACCACTCTATGTACCTGTTCTATTGTAGAATGGTTTTGTCGGAATTCAAACTGATGATTGGGTATTAATTGCTTCTCTTCGAGGAGTGGTTTCAGTCTTGTAGCAAACATCCTCTCGAACACCTTAGACAAAACAGGCAGAAGACTAATTGGGCGATAAGAAGCTGCCTCCGTTGGATCCTTGCCAGGCTTCAAAATAAGAATTATTTGAGCTACCTTCCATTGTGAGGGAAAATAACCCAATTTAAGAATCATTTTTATACCTTCTGGCGGTAACTTTTTCAAAATTCCTCCTGTTATCAGGTCATAGCCGGGTGCTTTCTTTGGGTTTAAATTTTTTATACATGTCCTGACTACTGCCATTTTTATAGGTTTGATTGGGAGGTCTATTTGGTAAGGAGCATCCAAAACTTCTTGTCCTATCACTAGGAGCATGAGTATCCTGCCATCGCTTTTTTAGTTCTTTTTTTCTTTGAGTTTTCTTGTAATATATTCGGGGCAATAACCTGGTTCTTCAACCCTCTGCTCTGTCGGGGTAGCGCTCTATGCAGCCTGTTGTATTGCACGGTTTCGTTGTTCCACCGCTTCATTAACATCTTCTTTAGATTTTAGTGGGATATTAAGATTTAATTCTTCTGACAGGATGTTGTGGAACGCTTCCCAATCAGTGTTTTTGTTTGTCAAAGCTGGTGGTGCAGGCTTTATGATCACTTTACTTTGCAAAGTAACTAGTAGAGGGGAATGGTCCGATGAGAGCTCTAGACAAGATTCAATTTTTAGATACATCTTATTCGTATCCGTTGGCCAGTATGTTGGATGCCCGGTAGAAAGCTGCTGCAAACTATTTCCCACCATCGCTTGATAAAGTTGTCTACCACGTGGAGTGACTAGTCTTGAGCCCCAGTGATTATGTTTTGCATTATAGTCTCCTCCGGCTATAAACCTGTGCCCAAGGGTCCCAAAATAGGACTCAAAATGTTCCCTTTTAATGGTTAGCTTTGTAGGGCAGTATACTGCTGCTAGAATTAGTTTACCGTTCCGTGAGCATTTTTAATTCAACTTACAATTTTTAAGCAATTAAAGGAGTCTTATTGTTAAAATTAATGGATGAAACCCAGCTAAAAGTGTAATTTGTATAGATGGGGTCATTACAATATATTAATACATTATAATATGCCACAGCAGTTAGATCAAGTTTTTTGAGAAGGGTCGAGGGGGGGGGGGGTAACACCAATAAATACTTTTATTGATCAAAATGAATATTAATTTAAATGTGTTTTTTAGATATTTTTTATTTCTATTTATATTTACTACATTAATATTTCGGAAGCGTAGTGTAATAGATATACTTTGTTCTCGAATTTATGCTAATCGAGTGTAAAGTTATGATAAAAATATTGCTAGATATTAAAGCAAATAAAAATTACGGTAAGATAAGTACGGAGTTTTGGAGTTTGATCAATACCACCAGTCAAATGATTGATAAATAATTATTTTAAAACGAAATTAATCAATTTTACAAATAAATCCAATATTGACATAAAGTATATCCTTATATATATTGGTATATCCTTCAGTTAAAAAAAGACATTTTTGAAGCTTTCAAAATATGTTAGATTTGACGATTAGTGATATTACATCAGTTTAATCAGTCTTTTAATCTATGGATTTTCATATTTTTTGGTTGATTAATTAATCTATTTTAGATTAGGGCTTGAAACAAATGAAAAATATGAAAGCATATTTTCTGCTTAAAATTTTATTAGATAAAAACAAGTGAAAATCTACCGTTTCCTGAAATCCTGAAATTGTAATATAAGCTAAAAAAAATTTTTTACTTAAAATAAAATGTGAAATAAATTGAATTTAGATTACCGAAAAAAATTATATCAAAATAAAAATTAAGATTTTTGTGTCTCCGGCATTCAAAAAAATAGATATAAATGATCTCGGATTAAATTAAATTTATTGTGCTAAAATTACAAAAATAATATTAGTTGTTTTAGGATTTCTCAAAAGATTAAATTATTTTTTAGAAATTTTCTAAAATTTTTAAAATTTTTACCTATAATATTTTAAATAGAAAATAACTTTACTTAATAGTTAAGTTTGATTATTTTAACATCACATGCTACTAAATACCACAATAATACTTAAAAAATTCTAACTTTTTTAAGTTATTTTCTATTTACAGTAAACGTGCAATCTTTAAATTTTGTAAAAAAATTTTTTAATTTTATTTGAAATATTTGCTCTCACTTCTTATTTTTACTGTTATACATGACTGATGACCGATAATAATCGTGAAATAGAGGCCTTTATATTATGTTAGAGGTTCTTTGTTTTTATTTTTAAGTAATTTTTACCATTTCTATAGCGTAATTTTTTCAGAATTCTATTTTTTTGTTTATTCAAATATTCTAAGTTCAACCCTGTTAAATGTGAATTATTGTCGTTTCGGTTTCGTTAAATATTATGTTTTTTCGTAGTATGTATTATTAATTTACTTAATAGTTAAAAATTTTATTATTTTAACATTTTGTTAAGTTTGATTACTATAATATTATATTTATATTTATAATTTTCATGTTATATACCGAACACAAATGATGTTATTTTTGATAATTTTAAATCTAACAATTGTGTTAGAAATAATTTACAATATTAAGTAATGGCAAAAAGTACTATTTTTCAGTTAATAATTATTGTTCAGGTAATCTGGTGAAAATTCACCTTTACCCATCTTATTATAACGAGAAGAAAAGTAACACTTTACTCTCTAAATTAAAAAGACAATGAATTTATTTGTTTGTTTAATAAGTAGGAGATCTAATCTAAGATAAAAATTAATTTGGAAATTTGAACTGACTATATAAACCACATTTTTAGAATTTATATTTATATTCTAAATCAACTAAAATCATGAAGTTACAAACCTTTATTGTTCTGGTAGTATTGTTCGCTTCGGTGGTGACCGTAATGTCACAAGGTAAATTAAATATTTTTTTCATTATTTTATAAATTTAATTACACTTTTCTAATTCAATAAAAAAAAATATTCAGTTTATTCAGAAATAATTTCAGTATTAATTTCGCGATTTTTATACAACCGGGAATTATTTTATTATTTTTTTTCAATGAACATAAGTACTCAAAATAATTTGTTTAATTTTATTTTTTAGGTTCGCCATGCAAACTAGCTGGTATTAGCATAATTGGTACAGTTTGCAAAGCTACTCCATGTGAACTTGCTCCTGCTCTGGGAAATTGTCCTGAAGCCACACAATACTGTTGCTTAGGAGCTTATAAGGACGAATAAATTGAATTTGTTGTAATCTTCACATTGTACATTTATTTAATTCGATCAAAAATGTTTTGTGTATAAATTAAATGGTTTCCTGTAATCTTAAAATTTACAGTTATTTTTACATAATTTTTTTAATTTTACAGAATCTACCGGTGTAGAATATACCTCACACCGCTTCCTTACAAAAAAAATTTTTGTGCAACAAGCAATCAATAATTATTGTAAAAATTACAGTGGTATTAAAACTGTTATTTAATAATATGATCTACAAAGAAATTTGTACATATGCCACAGCAGCTAAATCACGTTTTAGGAATAGAGAGAAGGGGGTTAACATTGATAATTTTTTTTTAATATTTAAACGTATATTGTTAATGTAGTTTTTTCAAATTGGCTTTAAATTTAGCCTAATTATTGCCATTGATTTTTTTGTTTTTTCAAGTGCCATATATAATTTTTTTTTGTATGTAGAAGAAATATTAGAAATATTTTTATCAGTTTCTGATGGATAAGTACGAATTTTTGGAATTTGATCAATATTACTAGTGAAATGATTAATAATTATTAAAGAAAAAATTAATCAATTGTACAAATAATAATTTTTGAAGATAGAAGAACAAATTTTAATGTTTCTATTTAGCAACGATGGCGCCCAACATCATATCGGAAGTTCAAAAACTATCGAATAGTCAACTGAAATTTTAAATATTTTTTTTATGTAATTTAATGACTGCATAAGTAAATATAAAAATATTTAATTAATTACTGCAATTGTACTTATCACTAAAAGTCACGTGAATTTCGAGTGAATTCAAATAATACTTTACAATGGATGATCTGGCGCCTGGCTGTCCTTACATTGAATTAAAAGATTATAAAGTTAATGTAATTTAACCAAAAATATATTGAAAATATTAACTTTTGATTTAAAACAAAATTATATTTTTTGTCAAAGTATAAATTATATCAAAATAAAATCATTTAAAATTAGAGGCTAAAAGAAAAGTTATTATATAAAAATTCACAAAATAGAAATAAACAAATTTTATTTCCCTAGAATATACATAACAGTGTTTGAAGAAATATTTATTTTTAAATTATTTGTTCGAAGATCTCAATTATTTTTTTAAACTTTCAAAAATCATTCAAATTCTGTTTAAGTATTTGAACTTTTTCGGAGCTTTTTAATTTTCATCGAATATGTTTTGTTTATCAAGTTTTATTTTGTTATAATTATATGTTCGTTATATATCGAACACCAATGATGACATTTTTGGGAATTTTAAATTTTAGATTAGATTAACTTAAATAATCCTGGTCCTTATCACTAAAAGTCACGTGTATTTCGTGCGAATTGCAAAGAACAATTCCTATATTTTTCTAATAAGACCTACCATTTGCCTGTTAATGATAATTATTAATTAGGCAATCCGATGAAAAAATCTCTCTTCACCTTAACCATCCATATTGCTAGAAAAAAAGTTATACCTATTTGACTGGCATCCCAGCTGGCCTTACACAAATTTAGCTGCGTTGTGATGCACCTTTGCATCGACTAAATTTTTACAATTTCCTCCTCTTTTCCAATTTATGCACTTCACTTTGTCAATTAAATAAAAAAAACAACAAATCAAATCAACTTAATTTATCAACTTAAAAAAACAATTGACAATTTCAATTATTGCGAAATGGTGTTTTATCCGCTTGGCGCCAAGGCCAGAGCCTGTCTTTTTGCATCAACCTACTAGCCGTACTCCCACTCTTACTTCTCCCTACCTTTTTATTTACATTTTATTTTTCATAGCAAAACTTAACAACTTTATACAATGTTTTAAATAAATAAATAACAAAATTGAACTTCAAAAATTATTTTACAAAACAAATGAATCTGTGGTTTTTATAGTGTTTCGAAACACGACAATATAGATTATTTAATGACTTTTATAAAGTAAATTTATGATTTTTACCCTATCCCCTAACTCCTTGAGTTGCCCTGACTAGGCGCCAAGTTGGTAACGCTGAATTGGCAAAACCGAGTTGTACTGAGTTTGTTTAAAAATAAAACAAGTTTTTTTAATGTACTTTTTTTGTTAGTGTAAGTAATAATAAATAATTTTATATTTAAATACCTACAGTATAACCTCGTTATAACGTACTAATTGGGGAAAGGGGGTGCCCGTTAAAGTCAAAAGTTCGTTATATAAAAATCGGTTTTAAATAAATCAAAAAACGCGCTTGCTTTTGGTATTCCTACTTTGAAAAATTAACTAAGTTTTGTGTGCACTTTTGAAGTTTGCTATATTTTTATAATCAATTCTCTAATAATCATATCAAATTTTTAGAATAAACCGAAAAATGCACAAACACTTTTTAGAACTAAAATGTAAATACACCGTATGTATTGTGGTGTTTCAAAAGGATTCGTACCTACCCTGTACATTTAATGAACATTTTGTTTTAAATATTTTAAGTTGTAAGATTGGAGAATTGGACAGGTGGGAGAGAATCTAGGAGAAGATTGGCTTTTGCCGACGAGCGGCGCGAGAGAGCGAGCGGGCCGATTTTGGCTTGTTAATTTTGACTCAAGTGAGTTTTTTTTTGAGAATTGTTAATTTTGAGAATTTGATAATTATTTTGAATAAATAAAGTGATTTTTGTGCAACTGCATAATTGTGTAATTTTTGGAATATTTGATAATTGGAATTGGATATAATTTTTGAGAGTTGCTACCGAACGGTAGTGGATTTGATTGGTTTGGTTTGATTGGAAGGGAAGCAGTTGAAATTGTAAAATTTGATTTGGTCGAAAATTGGAAAAGTTAAAATAGTTGAGCGAACGAGTGTTGTGATTGATAACTCGACGATTTCGATAAGGCAAATAAAACTTCGTTCCTTTTAAAAATAAAATTAAAATTTTATTTTAGAAGATTTTATTTTACATTAAATTAAGTTGGAATAAATAATTATTTTACAAATCTGGAGAGGCTGGATTCATCGCAGTATATTATCGTAAACGTTTTTACCATACTATGGCATCATCAGGCGATTGCAAGAGAAAAAGCAGTAGGTAAAAAAATGGTATATTTTTGTGTAAATTTACTAGAGGGTATATTTAATATAATATATAAGATATATTTAATATAAAAGAGAAATAATGTAAGTGGATGTAGGGTAAGTTAGAAGGGGGGGGGGGAGGTATAATACTAATATAATACTAACAGGACTTTTTAATTTTTTTAGATTTGACCGGATTTTTTGTCCGTTGTATCCAAATTTTTTTAAATAGGGATCCGCTATATGCAATGCTATAATTATACACAATGTGAAGAAGTAATGATATTTTTTAAAATCATTTGTTTCCTAGCAGACCAAAATTGAATAACAGTGGTATTATTTACGCCAAATAAATTTTTATTATTAGACAATAATGCTTTACTAACATTAAATACTGAAAACACAACAATGCTATTGTTTGACCTAACTACAAATGGCGTCGATCACGTGATCAGGCTTCACTTTTGAATTCATAGTTAGATATCTAGGTTATATATTGTGGTGATACTTTCAAAATTCTTTTGATTTTCTCACGTACACTTAAAGTGCTCTGTACTAACCTCTTCTTTGCGGGAGATGAGACTTTCTTATCTCAGGGTGGGTTCTAAAAAATAAAATAAAAAATTTTCCAATAAAAAAAAATAGTTTTTCAAAAATAACGAATAATCCAGATCCAAATTAATTATAATGTAATATTTTAACTTTCTTAAAAGGGATCAAAGTTTTATTTTCGTTATCCAAATCGTCGGCTTATCTCTTTCGCACATTCAATTTTCCATTTTTACAATGCTACAACCTCAAATTTATAAATAAAATTTTTATCAAAATGTACCGGGCGGAAGCGAATCACTTTAAAACACGACAATATTGAAATGACCCGAGCTATGCAAATTTATAACAATTAGCTCAATCCAAAAATTCTTTTTTTTTGCTCGGTGTACCTCCATTATTTATAACTATGAGCTCTTGTAGTTGTTTTTAAATTCGTAAATATGTAAGTTATGAATTAAATTATTTTTCAATTTCATCTAACATGTAAAAATTAATTTTATTAAAAAATAAAAATTAAAAATGCTCAACTTTTCCTTGCAATCTACGGCGTTGCAAGCGCGCATGGGTTTCACATCTGTCAACGCCTGGACAAACAAATTTGTTGCGATTTAATTTTTATGCATCGACTAAATTATCACAAATTCTTCAACTTTTCCTTGTTTATTTAACAATTTGCACTTTACCACAATTAATTTAAACAAAAATTATTATTTATTTTATTTATTATTCTTATTATTATTCCATGAGAATTATTTAAATTATTTAGGTTACTCTTAATTCTCTTGGCTTTTATGGCAGATAACACTAAACAGTAGTAAAAAAACCTGAATCTGCTGTTGTTAGGACCTATCTACTTTTTATCCACCTTTCATATTGAAGGATGAAAAATAACACTTTGATCACTTTAATAACACTTTACTGACGTAAATAAAATTTTGAAAATTATCAATTAATTAAATTATTAATTAATTAAATTATTAATTTGTGTTTGCCTAATAAGTGATAGATTAAATCTAAGATTAAAATTAAATTAGAACTGACTATATAAACTGAATATTTTTAGTGTTTACAGCATAAATCAGCTTAAATCATGAAGATACATACCTTTATTGTTCTGGTAGTATTGCTGGCTTCGGTGGTGACCATTATGGCACAAGGTAAATTTACGAGTGATAATTATTTTATAACCAAGTTTGTAATCACTTGTTGGTTTACTGTAGACTTCTAAAGGTTTGTCAGAGGTTTTATGAAACCAGGCATTCATTACGACAATATTATTTTTTTTGGGTGTACAGATACGTAAGTTAATAATTTAATTAATTTTAAGTTTTAGGTTCGCCATGCAAAATATCTGGTATTAGCATAGCTGGTACAGTTTGTAAAGATACTCCATGTGAAATTATTCCAGCTATGGGAAATTGTGCTCACGGCCAATATTGCTGCTACGGTGCTCTTAAGAGCGAATAAATTAAATTTATCAAATCTAATACTTTCGTTGTAAATATAATTTAATCAAAAATGACTTGTGTATAATTTAATATTTTCCTATAATCTTGAAAATATTGGTTTATAATATTCTACTCTATAACAAGCTAGTTTTGGTAAAATAGATGAAACATTTTTAAAGGATACTTTAACTAATAGTATACTAAAATCCTTCAAATTCTGTTTATTTGAAGTTTTTCTGAGCTTTTTAATTTTCAACGAATATGTTTTGCTTTTTCAAGTTAAATTTAAGATAAATTTAAATCTTCATGTTATATACCGAACCAGGGCCGTATTTACGGGGGACGAGGGGTTAAGGGTTAGAACCCCCCCCCCCCCCCGAAATTATTTATCAAGTACTGGAAGTCCGCCTGCAACCAAAACAATCTTTACAACTAATAAGAAAAACATTAAACTTGAAGTATTAAAAAAAATTAAAACTAAAGATATTTCTAATAAGCTAAATCCCAAATTAAAAAATCAAAAATTCGTATTAATATCCGGCGATTGGCGACACTGGATTGAATACACCTACTACTAAATTGCAAAAATTTAAAAACTGACGATGAAAAATATAAAAAAGCCTTATATATTTACAGTACTGTGTAAAAGTCTGCAGCCCCTTAATTAATATTGTTAGTTATTACTCATATTAATTAACTTTCGATTTTTTGAAAAATAATTATATTGAAATAAATGAAATAGATATTTTATCTTAATTCTTATTGGTAAAAATTTTAAATTGCTATAAATTGTTTGAACCAAATATTAAAAAAAAAAATAAATTTTATGGCCATCATCGGCAACATAGCTTAAAATAACACTTCCGCAATAAATTAGAGTGGGCATTGCAAACCCATAAAATGTCTTATATTTTGGCGTTTTGACAACATTATTTACCATATTTTAGTTTAAATTTCAACTTTTTAGCGGTCACTTTCGACCAAAATATTTTTAAATAAAATTTTCCAATGTCAATATTCAAAAATAAAATCTTAACTGCAAAAATTATACTTATAAAATCAGCGGAGCAAAATCTAGGCCTCCATCGTTTCCGCCATCTTGGCAAAAAAAACCTCTTTCTACTCATTTTTCTGCAAACATTACATTTCAAAAATTAATATAACAAAATTTTAATTTAAAAAAATTATCAAAATTGCATTTATTTAGCCGATTCTAGCATGACTGACGGTTTAAGTTGGAACTTAAATTTTTTTATTTAGGTATTTATTTATTTATCGAGTTTCTTCTATTTTTTATTTTTTATTTTATATTTGTTTTTTATTGTAGTTTTTTTTTATTTTTTAAATATGTTGTACTTTATACTTTTATTTTTATTTTATTGAATTTAAATAATTTACATTGTTAAGTAAATACAGAAAGAACAATTCCTATATTCTTGTAAATAAGATCTACTAATTTTTAATTCGGTTAATCTGATGCAGTGCCGTAACAAGACAGCTACGGGCCTGTGTTTCCTATTGTAGGGCCCTAAAATAGGGCACCTAAATGGATATTAAATTAACGTGGAATTTTTTTTTAATAATCTTAAAGCCTGTTTACATTATAAAATTTTGCTTAACATTTTTATAAGACAAAAATTTCACTTCAGTTAAAATAACTTTTAAGAGAAATTTTAAATAGTATTTATTAGTTTTATAAAAAACAGTTAACAGAAAATCAACAATTTTATTCAAAACATACCTGAGGGTTTTAATAAATTATATTCCAAAATAAACAATTGAACTAAAACTTCACCATTTAAAACTTAAAATAATTTATAAAAACAAAACAACTGGTTTTTGTCATAAATACCGTAACAAACTGCAATGTAGTGTAAATAAAAATTAAAATATGCTCTAACTGTTAAAGGATATTTTCGAAATCTGCTAAGGGCTAAGGATGAGAGTTTATTTTTTTATTGCCTATTGTATTGCTACCAGATGCGAAATTTTACTTTTACGGTCCGTTTTTTTCTTTATCGATGCCGGCTTCAAGTTCAATTTAACGAAAGCCGAAACAGACAGTAAATATACTTATACTGATCTAACTACTACTAACTGCTACTACTGATCTAACTAATAATGAATTCTGTATTTCTGTTTATTTTCAATTTTTTGTATAGTGAAAAATAAAGTAAAAACGTCTAATTACTTTTAAAGATGATACCTATTATTTAATATAACTGAGCGTTATCTGCAGAAAAACTTCACTTTTTTTCTATTCTAACTAAATATACTCAAAATTCAGCAGTGTAAAATCTAGGTCTCCGCCGCTTCCGTCATCTTGGCAAAGAAAAGTGCCACTTTTTCTAACTTTTTCGCCAACCTTACATTTTTTAAATTTTACCACCCTGTAGTGCCTGTACTTTAAATTTAAAATAAGAAAAAATTGCAAAAATAGTTTATTTTTCAATATTTGAATCTTAAGCTTGAAGTACGAAGAATTTGATAAAATTTTACTGAAGATTTAAATTTTTATGGATATTTGTAATTGGAGATATTATTTGATAATTAAATTTGATTTTTTGTTTTTGAGCTGGCGAATTTTTATTTGGAAGTATTTTTTTATGGAAAGTGATGGAAGTTTGAATCCGAAAGGTAAAATTAGTTTCAATAAAGACGACGTATGGTGTGCTGATACCGCACTCGACTTGATAAATAAAAATTATAAGTTCGAACCTCGAGCAGAACAGAAAGTTTTAAATTTTTAATAATTGCGATTACAACCAAGTAAAATAGAACTTGATTTTTTTAAAATACTGAATGCAAGACAAAAAATATATTCTGGAGAGAGCAAAATGACAAACAGCTGAAAATATTTGAACAATACAGAAAGGAATAAAATGAAAAAATTGATGGTTTAACAAAAGAAATACTTTAAGTGACACAAACGAAGAGTAAGAAGCAGAATTATTTGTAAAAAAGGAAATAATGGAACAAAATGAATCGGTTGAAAAAGAACAGCTGGCAGAGAAAGAGTCCAATAAAGAGAAAAAAGAGTTTTTTGAATTTTTTGAAGAAAAAAGCAAGAAAATGAGTCATTGGAAAAAGAAGAGCAAAGGGATGAATTATTCAAGGAACACAATTGTAAAATTGAATAGGTCATGAATAAAGCAGGTAAAACGTTGTAAGAAAACATTAAGCAAAAACCAACCGGTTTTCAAAATATAATACAATTTCATATCATTTCGGCAGTGTTGCGGTTCATATATTGTCGTGAAACAAAATATTTCGACCCACCCTGTGCTAAATTGTAAAAATTTGTTAATTTCATTTTTAAATGTTTGAATTGGTAAAAGTGCAGTGGGAAAAAAGGATAGAGATAAGGGCTTTTTGGCCAATTATGGCCGACAGAGGGTGCGAGATTTTGTATGCCCGCTGAGTTTTGATATTTTTGAGAATTGTGAGTAATATTTTATTTAGATTTGATTTGAATAAATGATTTTGATGCTAGTGCATTATTGCGCTATTTTGAAGGTGTTATATTTGGATTTTTGGATAGTTTTGTATTGAGTGGCTACTGAGCGGTAGATTGGGTTTGTTGATAAATTAGAAGAAGAGAAGTTGAAATTAGAAATTGGATCTGAATTATTTAAAATTGGAAAGTTTAAAATTTGCATTCGTAGGAACGAATTGTGCTATTGATAAGCGGGCGATTTAGATAAGGTCGGAATCAAAACCGAGATCCCTTGCTTTAAAGAATACTACTTTTAAATTGAAATTACATCTATTTTTGGAAAGATTATTTTTGGATTACTATTTAATTTTTTAAAACAAGAAGAAATTTTTGTATTTAATTTTTTTTTACGTAAGAACTCTCGACCCTTGAAAATTCCCAACTGCTCCCGCACTCTAGGGTTGTCCGAGTAAAAACAAGTGTGTGAAAATATCCAATCGATGGTTTTTTAATTTGTTACAGGTGACTAATAAATTATTCTATTAACAATGGAATTTATTTAATCGATTGGCAGTTAATAGCCCAAATTTGAATTCAATTGAAAATTTATTGAAAAAAAAACTATTAAAAGATTAGATTGGTTATATTTTAAAATAGACACTTATCCAAAATTTGTAATTTAATACATTAAATTAAATTAAACTCAATTTATCAATATTCCAATTATCACTGCGATATTGATTATTAACAGGGCTCGGAAGTTCTAGCAAATGCATATATTTTTTGGTTAGTCTTAGAATAATCAAAGTAAAATACATATTTGTTTGTTTTCCTGATGTTGAATACGAAATTTTATAATGCTAATTTTTGCATATTTACGGTTTTTAGTGCTTTTTTGCTATTTTAGAGTTTTAAGTGCTATTTACAGGCATATTTTTATATAATAAATGAAATAAACAAACTAAACAAAATATTAAAATAATAAATTTTGACTGTTAAGTAAAGAATACGTAGGTACTTCATAGAAAAATAATATTTAAAAAGCAATAAAAAATACATAAATTAACATTTAATAGGTTTAGACTTAGAATATTTAAATAACCAAGAAAAATAAAAATGAAAATTGATAGAAAATCTTTAAATATTGACTAAAATTTTTAAGATATTATAAATTACGTAATAAAAAATATGATAAAAATTTAAAATACAAAATTTTGTAATAAGATTTTTAAATCAGGTTTCAAATTAAGTCAGACTCATCGTAATGTAATTAACAGATTCGCGGTATTTAGTTCATTTATAAAATAAAAATAAAAAAATTAGTTGACAATTATTTTATTATTTTATTATTATTAGTTTAAGTACATATTAAAGCGCTAAAAGTTTACCTTTTTAGTGCTAGAACTTCCGAGCCCTGATTATTAAACATTAAAATTAGTCACCCTCATAACAAAAACTTTCAGATTTTAGATTTTGTTCAAAATTTATAACAATTTTACATTTTCATTAGTAGACTTGGCAGAAGATAACAGCAATGTACTGTAATGCATTTTATTGGGACTGCAGTTTGGCACTTGACAAAATTTGTATGGTTTTTCACTTTTTTGAATTAAAATTTCAGATAGCTGCAAAAACAGAAGAATACGCCATTTTTTCCCTTAATTTATGTTACCAAAATGCCGAACTATGAATTGTAAAAGTATTACCATCGACCTCGCGAAGAACCCTTTAGAAAAATAAATGGTTTTAAAAATTGTGTAATGGTAAGCTGTAAACCGTCATTCAGGAAGTCGTAAATGTAAACCAAGTGGTATGGTTAAAAAAACATAGAAATATTGATACGCATTTTATTATCACATCACAAGTGGTTAATAAAATTCCATCTTCAAATTGATAGCAATTTTTTGTCTTAAAAAATAATAAAAATAAAACGAACTGATTTTTTAATTTATTTGTGGTTTTAATTTGGTTTAGTAAAATTTTATTGAGATAATAATAACAAATTTTATTGTTACCGTTAAAGCCTAATTCTGATGAATTCTTACTATCTTTCAACTTTCTTAAAAATTTTAATTTTCAACGTATGGTTTGTTCTTCAAGTTTCTTTCGTTCAACCTCTACTTTAAATTTAAACAGAGTCGCTTATTATTGAAAGCCACGTAAACGCAATAAAATTAAAATTTTATTTTTATAAGTGGGATCTAATATTTGTCTATTAATAATTATCGATCGTAATCTGATTCGAATTTTGTACTTTCACCTCGGAAATAATTTTTTTTTTGATTTTTTAGGGTAGGTCTTGCCATTTGACTTCCGATTAATCAAATGTTACAAAATATGAGTTTATTTCAAATTTTTACCCACCTTTTACATATATCACAAGTAGAAAAAAGTACTTTTCAAAAAAGTAAAATTATAACATTATGACCTTGTTTGTTTGCCCAATAAGTGGAAGGTCTAATCTAAGATAAAATCTAATTTGGAAATTGGAACTGACTATATAAACCGCATTTTTTAAAATTTATATTATAAATCAACTAAAATCATGAAGTTCCAAACCTTTATTGTTCTGGTAGTATTGCTCGTTTCGGTGGCGACCGTAATGTCACAAGGTAACTTAAATATCTTTACATTATTTTATAAATTTAATTTTTTTTAATTTTAATTAATGGAAATACTCAATCAAAAAAACAGTTAAATAAATTTTTGTTTTAAATAAATTGATGATTATGTTATAACTTATAAGCAGGGCTCAGAAGTTCTAGCACTAAAAAGGTAAACGATGAGTCTGACATAATTTGAAACCTGATTTAAAAATCTTATTACAAAATTTTGTATTTTAAATTTGTATCATATTTTTTATTACGTAATTTATTATATCTTAAAAATTTTAGTCAATATTTAAAGATTTTCTATCAATTTTCATTTTTATTTTTCTTGGTTATTGAAATATTCTAAGTCTAAACCTATTAAATGTTAATTTATGTATTTTTTATTGTTTTTTAAATATTATTTTTCTATGTAAGTACCTACGTATTCTTTACTTAACAGTCAACATGTATTATTTCAACATTTTGTTTAGTTTGTTTATTTCATTTATTATATAAAAATATGCCTGTAAATTTCACTTAGCAAAATAGCACTAAAAACCGTAAATATGCAAAAATTAGCATTATAAAATTTCGTATTCAACATTAGGGAAGTATGAAACAAATTTGTATTTTACTTTGATTATTCTAAGACTAACCAGAAAATATATGCATTTGCTAGAACTTTCGAGCCCTGCTTATAAGTTATAACTTCTAAGTTTGCAATTCATTTTCAGTATATCACTACTGAAACTACGTTACTATTATTTTATTAGGTAATCTCCCGGACATTGTTTTTTTTTCGATGAGTATCTACTCAATATAATTTGTTTAATTTTAATTTTTAGGTTCGCCATGCAAAATAGCTGGTATTAGCATCATTGGTACAGTTTGTAGAGAAACTCCATGTGAAATTGCTCCAGCTCTGGGAAATTGTCCTGCAGAGACACGATACTGTTGCTTAGGAGCTTATAAGAACGAATAATGTAGTAATCTATACATTGTAAATAAAATTCATTTGATCAAAAATGATTCGTGAGTTATTATGACTTTCTGTAATCTTAAATTTTAAAGTTATTGATCTAGGAAATTTTACCATAGTAACAGGTTTTAAAAATTTTTGAGTAGGAATTTACATCCCTCTAATAATTTATACATAGCTCGCAATCAATGCTTTCTATGAAGTAAATTTGTGATCTTCTCGGCGCTCGAATGAGCAGCCCAAAATAAGTTTCTCTCTAGGTTTTGCTTTATTTTCAATTTTTTGTATAGTAAAAATTGAAGTACTATTAAAGATAATACCTATTATTCAATATAAAATTTAAACAACTGAGGGTTATCTGCAGAAAAACTTCAAAGTTTAAAGATTGACCAACCGAGTTCCTTTGAATCCAATATGTCTTGTGGCAGAGTTGCTCTGACGTCGAGTTGCTGGGTGCCCACTTGACTACTAGTCAAGTTGACGACCTTGAATTGGCAAAACCGAGTTGTACCGGTCCTCTGTCTACTATATGACCAACTAGAAATAGGTATATGTGTCAAATTCTGTCTAACAAAGCTACTGTCGTGCTGTAGGTTTTTACATCCCCATCGGGTGGGTTTGCTTCTATACTGGGTTACAAAGCCTGGATACGCTCCTGTACCAGATTCAGACTAATAACTTTTCGGGGTCGTCGGTAATTTCAGAACCACTAAAAGCTATAAGAGAGGTAGCTTCTTTTTAGGTCTGGCGAATCCTTTTCTTTCGACCTACCACAATTTTTACACAGCAATGAATATCTCATGCTGACACCCACCTGCGGCGTATTTCAGGCAACCCCAAAAACGAACTCGTAGTTTACCGTCCTGTAGACCTCAGACAACCTTTGCCAGGAAAAATGGTAACTACACTGTAGGTTCCTATTCGTTATACCATGAGAAGTTAGAGCTGGACAAAAATAAAACTTATGACAAATGTCGTACTTCTTTTCCGATAGGTGTGTGCCAAAAGCTTTAACACGTTAACACTGGATAAGAAAACAATTTTAATTCTATCAATAGCGGTCTGCACGAGTCACAACCACCGGTGCCTACAATCCACCTAGCATCCTTAGCCATTGCCAAATAACCCCAATATCGATATTCTCACGAAGAGACTTGCCAATCAAAATATCTCCGGCTGCCAACATTGCTTTTACTCTATTCAATAGACTTTTCGAGACTAATCTTTCTAGTACAATTCACCTTTATTATTCCTTATCAAACCACCAGAAGATGGAATCACATTCCATGAGAATTATTTAATTTAATTTATTTGTATTTGCCTAATAAGTGGTAGATATAATCTAAGATCAAAATTAAATTAGAACTGACTATATAAACTCGATATTTTCAGTATTTCAGCATAAATCAGCTTAAACCAGTAGCGTAGCTAAGAATTTGGTTCGGGGGAAGGCAGAAACCTGCGAACGTAGCGAGCCATTTTTTAATAGCGCCGCAGGCAAAAATTTTTCAAATTTTCAAGGTCATGCGCTCAATAGAAAGTTAAAAAATTACAATAAAAAATAATTTCTCCGAAAAAAGGCTTTCGTCAGACATTTTTTACGTTAACGACAACAATAATAGTTTCCAACTACAATTTATGCATTTAAATTTAGGATTATGCATTAGTTGTCGAAATAACGGCATTTTAAAGTTTCACCCCGATGCCACGGGTGAATTCGCACGGTAGGTACTTGCATTTTGTTTACAGTTCGTGTGCTTTGATATACAGTTACTGTTTGCTGTCAGTTGCGGTCGATATTATTTAGCCTCCAAACCAGTCAGACGTGTTCAACATAGATCAGACCAGCGAAGTTATCACAAAAATGACAAGACAAAGTACCAGAAAGCAAAAAAGCAACAAACGGAGAAAGAAATTCACGACAAGATACAAGCGCTATTAAATCAGAGAATCGCCAAAGCCAAAATTACATTGCAGGCAAGGAAAGACGAGGAACCGAAGCAAACGGTCACCAGACCCCAACCAACCAGGTCCAAGCAAACAGAACGAGGCACTAAACGATCCGCTAACAGCATTAATGACCTATCGCGACAGCGTTGCTCTAGTCATAGAAAACTTAAAGACAGAATTGAGCGACCTCGGAGAAGAAATTGATAGCTTCTCGGAAGAATCAAACCCCTCGTGATAGCCCTGAACACGAGAGCAGTCCCAACTTTGCCAAAGATGACGAAATGAAGAAAGAACCGTTCATGGCAGTGACACTCGCAAACTATCATCCTTAAGCGAAGACCTGCACTACAGGTAAACCGATTCAAACCCCTGGAGCAAACGCCCGACCGAAAGACCGCCACCACAAATCAGACTGCGATTGAAGCTGAAGTAGAGGCGGAGTCTACGCCGATCCCAGCCAATACGACAACAGAAGACACCCCCACAACAACACCCGTGAGGAATCCCCAGCAAAGAAAACGAACCAGGATCCCGCCAATCACCTCGAAAGACGCAGCGGCATGGCCAACAATTGCCAAGCAAATCAAGGAAAAGGGGATAAAATACAAGAGCGTGCGGAGCGTCCCAGAGGGTTTAGCGATATTTCCTCGAGACCCAAACGACTACAGAGAGATGAAAAGGCTACTAGAAGCAAACTTAACACAGGTTGGAAACAGATAAGCCTCTAAAAGTCATGATAAGGGGCATCCACCACACCATAAGAACCGATAGTATCAAAGAAGATTTGGAAGCACAACTCTTTTAAATCGAGAATGCTGCCAGGATGTACAGGGGCCGTGACAGGAAGCCCCTTCTACTACTACTGGTTACCCTACCAAAATGTGACCAAAACAAGGGGATTTTCGAAGTGGAGAAAATCCTGGACATCGACATCGTCATCAAGTCACCCAATCGCAAATTCAGGATTGGGCAATACCACCGTTGCCAGACGTTCGGGCATTCACAAAAAGAATGCCAATCAGCAACGCGATGCGTGAAGTGTGCAGGCCCCCACTCAACAAGCGCCTGCACAAAACCGAGAGACTGCGGGGGAGCACATCTCGCGAGCTACAGGGAACAAAACAGGGACAAACCCCGTCCGGGACAAATAGGAACGCCAGATTAAACTGGTCCTCACCGACAACCACAGGAGGAACCTCAAGCGATACCACCGTCAACCATCGCACTCATCACGGCGCAAATGGCAATTCACGATATCAGCCCAGAGAAGATATCAGCCATCCTAAGCGGTCTGAAAAACCAAACAGCTCTCCAATAAACAATTACCAACTAGACAACACAAACAAATCGATTTCAAACTCACATAGCCGGACAGTATGCACGAAGTACAAACGTCGAGGAAGCATCGCAACAAAGAAGACAAACCCAATACCCGGCCAATCGGCCGCGGTCCAAAGCCAGAACTAGGCTCAAACGCCTCACAGCGGGTCAAGCGGGCCCTGAAAAGGTCAACGTCAAAGATACCGACAGATGAACAAGCTCTAAGGCAGCCTGTGGCTGCCACTTTCTCCGCAAGCCATTTTACCTTTTCCGTTTCCATTTCCGTTTGCGATCGATGAGTTCTATGGCTTTGAGTTTTAGCGTTGACGAGTTCTGTCATTCTACAAGTATATTTTTTAAATAGTTATGACGCCGAAGACGTCTGGAGGGTCTGTTTCTTGACTAACTCAACTACGGCCTATCAGATATATCTAAAATACATGTAAATTTTTGATTTTTAAATTCGATTTTTTTGAAAACTAATGTCTAATCCTACAAAATGTTTGTTCTAGTATGCTTAGAAAAGTTTCCTCTTTTCAATAGTCTATAGGATAAAGTTAAAATCGTAGGCGAGGTTCTTCCTATAATAATTAAACCTAACAAAATGTTAAAAAAACAAAATTTTTAACTGTCAAGTACAGAATACACACTACAAAGAAAACATAATATTTAAAAAACGCTAAAATGACAATAATTCACATTTAACAGGGTTGAACTTAGAATAAACAAGAAAATAGAATTATGAAAAAATTACGCTATAGAATAAAAATAGAAAAACTCTGTAACATAATATAAAGGTCTCTATTTTACGATTATTATCGATCCTCAGTCATGTTTAACAGTAAAAATAGCAAGTGAGAGCAAATATACCAAACAAAATTGAAAAAATTAAAAATTTAAAAAATCAAGAAATTAACCTTAAACTTAAAAAATTCTAAAACTTTTTTAAATTATTTTCCATCTTCATATATGTAATCTTGAAAATCTTGGTTTATAATATTCTACTTTATAACTGCTTTTGGTAAAATAGATAAAACATTTTTAAAGCATACTTTAATAATAGGTAATACTAAAATCTTTCAAATACTGTTTATTTGAACTTTTTCAACGAATACGTTTTGTTTTTTCAAGTGATACTTTGTTCAACCCTTATTTTAAATTTCAATCTTCATGTTATATACCGAACTCATATGATGATATTTTTGAGATTAAAAACTTTTAGATTAGTTTAACAAATAAAATATCAAGTAAACAATCGATACTTATCTATTACTAAAAGTCACGTGCATTTCGAGTAAATTGAAATAATTTACATTGTTAAGTAAATGCAGGAAGAATAATTCATATATTCTTATAAATTAGACCTACTATTTGCTGTTAATGATAATTTTTAAATAGGTAATGTGATGAAAAAAACCGCTCTTCACCTTCACCATCTAATATATTGCGAGAAGAAAAGTGATACTTGACTCCCTAAAAATAAAATCATTATGAATTTGTTTTTTTGCCCAATAAGTGGAAGATCTTATCTAAGATAAAAACTAATTTGGAAGTTGGAACTGACTATATAAACTGTATTTTTTAGTATTTCTATTATAAATCAACTAAAATCATGAAGTTACAAACCTTTATTGTTCTGGTAGTATTGCTGGCTTCGGTGGTGACCGTAATGTCACAAGGAGGTAAATTTAACATCTTTTTATTATTTTATACATTTAATTTACTTTTTTTAATCTATAATCAACAATTTAGCAAATTACACCTTTCTATATTGTTAAATAAATTGTTGATTATGTTATAAGTTTGTAATTCATTTTCAGTATATTACTACTGAAACTAGGTAACCATTGTTTTATGGTTTATGCACCCGGGATTTTTTTTTACACGAGATCATTTGTTTCATTTTATTTTTAGGTTCGCCATGCAAAATAGCTGGTATTAGCATCATTGGTACAGTTTGTAAAGATGATCCATGTGAAATTGCTCCAGCTTTGGGAAATTGTGCTGCAGGCCAATACTGTTGCTTAGGAGGTTATAAGGCCGAATAATGTTAACCTTTACATTGCAAATACTATAATTAATTTGTTCACAAATGTTTTTTCTATAATTAAAATGCTTTCTGTAATCTTAAAATTTAAAATTATTGATCAACGTAACAGGTTATGGTAAATTGAATAAAACCTTTAAAAAGTTTTAAGTAGTAATTTACATCCCTCTAATAATTTATTGCTGCGACCTTATGCGCGCCTCTGCATACAAAATGGACAAGTTTCACTATTTTTTTTTATTTTCTTATTTGAAAGTAGAGGTCAAACTGAGCATTCACAATTCTTTCCAAAACTTTTTGAGTACGTCTAAGGTAAGAAAATAATTATTAAAGGACCGGCCGCTGACGTCACGGGCCGGCTATTTCAAAAAATAGCGCGGCTTTAAAAGCCAATAAAAACAGCGCAGTTGCCAAGTCAAAACTGTTGAAAGTTGGTAAGGTAAATACCAATTTCACTTGTTAAATTCATCATTCATCAAAAAAATCATTTTTACCACCAACTCTTCTTCCACTTTAGACAATATTCTTCACACGAATAAACCTCTATTCAATCTTTTTGTATGCCTCTTAGGCATCAACACGACTTCTCTCTCAATTCAATTCATAAAAATTTTTCTCAAACTTTCATCGACCGACCGTTTTGCTAATATCATGTGACTCCCCTTTTCTTTATTGATTCTTTTATCCCCTTGAATATTCTTTGCAATGTGTCTTCTTTTCATTGGTTGTACTATAATGTCCTTTCATTTTCAAATATAGATTTCCACATTATTTAAATTTTGACTGTTGTCGGCATTTGGTGAGTCATGATAAAAACATAAAAATAATAAAATCAAAATCGAAAAACAAATAACTTACTAACTGAACTAAAGAACACATAAAAAAGCACACACTGCAAATACCGTTATCTTATTGCTAAGTTCGCAACCCATTTTAATCACTTAGTGCGGACACTACATTATATATAACTTACTTAATGTCTTCTATGAAGTAAATTTATGGTTAAATTACTATTAAAGATGATACCTATTATTCAATACAAAATGTTAAACAACTGAGAGTTATCTACATATTATATAAAAACTGCAAAGTTTAAAGATTGACCGACGTCGAGAACGTTTTGGCACAAAGTTGCTTTGAATCCAATATGACTTGGGGCCGAGTTGCGCCGACGTCAACTTACTGACTTGGCAATACCGAGCTGTACCGGTCCCCTGTCCACCATATGATCAACTAGAAATTTTGAGGTCTCCGGTATCATCATATACAGTTATTTTGTCGGCGTCGGGCACTGGTTAGAAGAAATGTGTAGCTTGTAGCTTCTCTTCTCTTCTGATCCAACTAGCTACCAAAATTTGTACGCAACAACGAATGTCTCATGCTGACACCGTAGTATACCGTCCTATAAAACCCCAAACAACTTCTACCAGAAAAAATGGTAACTACACTGTTAGTTCCCATCGCTTTAGGAAACCTCCACGTTATACGAAGAGAAATTAGAACACTGGACAAAAATGAAACTTCCTCTGTTCCGATAGGTGTGTGTCAAAAGCTTCAACACGTAAACACTAGGCAAGGAAAAAAAAATTAAAAAGTCTTTGGTTCAACAACCGAATATTATTCTACACACAAAAAATGTACCTAAATCTAACAAATTGCTTACCAGCTGGTTATTTACACACCAAAAAATAAATAGGTAGTAAACATCTATTGCAGCTGTTGATCGACGACAGAAGATGAAAATTTACAAGAGCTTCGGCTTCAAGAAATTAATATTCTAATATTTCTTTCACGAAGCTCCTGAAATTAGCCTAGTCCGTCAGGACTATAATCCCTAAAAAAGCGTCGGCTTCTCGCGATTATTCCTTATAGTATAACAGCTTTTCTCCTTCCATTAAATTTTAACCAGAGCAGCGAGAAAATAAAATTGTTAGAATCGGAAATTCACACGACTTGAAACAAAATTCACGATTATTTCCGATCATCAGTCATGTATAACAGTAAAAATAACAAGAAGTAAGAGCAAATATACCAAACAAAATTGAAATTTTTTTTTTAAATTAAAAAATGTTGCGCTTACCAAAGAACTAAACTAAACCACGTCATGTGTCTAAATGGAACTTTAGGTTAAGTAAATGAATATGGATTCTAAATCTCCTATACAGAGGGGTTGAAGTAGAGACATACAATGCCATCTATCACTTTGAAAACTAAATTTGAAAAGAAGTTTCAAATTTTTCTTTAAATATTTTCTTTGCAGTATGTAATTATTTACTTAACAGTTAAAATTTATTATTTTAACATTTTATTGGGTTTTATTATTTATCATCACATACTACTAAATACCACAAAAATACCACACCATATACTGTTGCTTAGGAGCTTATAAGAACAAATAATGTAATAATCTTTACATTTTAAATAAAATTAATTTGATAAAAAATGATTTGTGTGTTGTAATGAAATAAATTAGTTTTTTTGTAAATTTCACGCTCACAATTATATTTGTTAAATTCAACATTTCTAAAATCGTGAGAAAGTAGTTTTAAAAAAATATTAAGTTACATTGAGCGGGTAGTTTTCAAACTTTAAAAGAAACGTTAGAAAACCTACCGCCTCAATGACATTTATGAGTATTTATTAGTTTTAGTTAATTTTAGGAATAGTTGCAAAGGGTGTGAACCATTTGCGGGCCTGATAGAATTTTTTTAATTGTAAGTTTGGGGTGTAAAGAAAGAAAGACAGTTCCTTCTTTGCAAGGAAAAGAAGCGCATCGTGGTAGTTTTGACCACGGGTGGTTTCAAAAAGAAACCACATATTTAAGAAAAGTTCGTTGTTATTTGGCAACAAGTGGTGCCAAATAAATTATTGCTTGCTGCAATTAAAGCAAGTACTATATTACGATATTGAAAATTTTGTCAAGTCAATCTTGCCAAGACATAGAGGGATTGTGCGAGTAATTTCTTTCTTTGTTAAACGAAGTGCATAGTGGAGTCGTAGACTCAATTTCGTTTTGACATTTTGTTTTATATAGAAAACGAAATCTTTCATCACTTGGATCGTCTCTGTACATCAAAAGAAGAAAGAATAATTTCGTGTACCGGGTGAAGTGCGTGAACATTATTTACACCCACAGCCGTTGTTAAAAATTCGTCAGGTCTAGAGATTGTTAAGACTTGTTAATTGTATGTAAGTTAATGTCTTTAGATTACTTTTCATCAATAAATTAAATATTTATAATTTGTATGGTATTTCTTTGTTTATTCGCTAATTGTGTAAAAAATACTCAAACCACCCCTAGGTTATTTATAGAGTCATCCTAGCCGGAGCTCAGAAAAAATTAGAAAACAAAGAAGTTACCATTACAATTACTGTCCTGTCCTGGTACTCCTGTACCAGGAGTCTAATAACCCTTAAGAATCTTCAAACATAACATTTTGAGAAAAATACTGAGACAGAAAAAGATAAACTATTAGAAAAAATATAGGGAGGAAACATCTTGAGAGTGATAAAAGCACAAAGGTTGCGGTGATTGGGACACATACCGAAAAAGGATGAAAAGGAAATCACAAGAGAGATGACGGTGTGGTGACCCAAAGAGACTAAAGGTAGGGGAAGACCATGGGTGAGATGGATGGACGGAGTGAGTAAGGATCTCGTCAAAATGGGAGTGTCAGGAGAAAACGAAAACGTAGAGAAAACTAATGACAAAATTTAAAAAAAATAATTTTGTTGTAATATATTGCTATGATATTTTATCTAAAAAAATACAACAAACTTGTTATGCTCTGGTAACCCTGGTGTGCGGGAGCAGTTGGAATATTTCTAGGGTTGAGGGTTCGGGCGTTCGTAAAATAATTATAAATTATTCAAAATAAAGTGCTTGGGTCGTGAGTTGCAGAGGGGTGGGGATTGTATTCATTGTCCCCCTCTCTTGTATTCGCCCTGACCATAGTAAATCAAAATTATTGTTGTGATACAGAGTGTTCAATACGTATATGACATCATGGATTAATGGATCAGTTCTCTGTGTCATTTTGTTTTCTACTGGAATTACTCACTGCTTGGTTAAGATTTTCGGCTTTCAATCAATCAATTACCATTAATAAAAACATCATTAATTTTTTTAATATATAAAATTATATAACAGAAAAAAAATTAAAAAAATTAATTTTTTCATGACATAAGTAGCTACCGTAGTCATAAATTAAATAAAATATACCGAATCCGCTCCTGTCAGGACTTATCCTTATCTACCTACTTTACATCCAGCTTTTGAAGGAGGAAATATAACATTTTGATTACTTTTGATAACACTGACGAAAATAAAATTTTAATAATTTTAATTAATTAAATTATTAATTTGTGTTTGCTTAATAAGTGGTAGATATGATCTAAGATTAAAAATAAATTAGAACTGACTATATAAACTGAATATTTTTTAGTGTTTACAGCATAAATCAGCTTAAATCATGAAGATAAATACCTTTATTGTTCTGGTAGTATTGTTGGCTTCGGTGGTAACCATTATGGCACAAGGTAAATCTTTTAATAAATTACTTTATAAATTCAATAAATTAAATATTGTTAAATTAATTTTTTTAATAAATTGTTGATTATTACATATCACTTGTTAATTTACCGTTTTAAAGACTCGTCAGGGGTTTCATGAAACTAAGCATTCATTAATATTATTTTCTTAGGTGTGTAGATACTTACGATAAATTGTTTAATTTAATTTTGTAGGCTCGCCATGCAAAATAACCGGCATTAGTATAGCTGGTACAATTTGTAAAGATACTCCATGTGAAATTCTTCCAGTATTGGGAAATTGTCCTGCAGGCCAATACTGTTGCTACGGAGCTATTAAGAGCGAATAAATTGAATTTATCAAATATTGTAATATTTTCTATGTAAATATAATTTAATAAAAGTGATTTGTATATAATTTAATATTCTTAATTATTTGGTAAAACTGATCAAACCTTAAATTGTTTTTGAGTTTTAACTAATACAGAAGTAACCAATTTTTAAATTTTTCAAAATGTTCTAAGTACCTATATTACATAAGTAAGTCACTTTCGCATTTTTCACTAATTTTTAAGGGTTTAAATTAAACCCCAAAATATCGGTGTACGATAATAAATAAAATTTTCACTATCTAGGCAATTTTTGTAATTACTAAAGATATTTGATTAATGGCAAATACTTTATCAAAATTTTTGATTTAATAAACTTTATTAAATATTAAGAGTATTTATTATTTAAAAATAAAGCAACTATAACTAACAACTTACAAATTATATTTGGTTACCATAGCAACGCCCCATGTTGAGCGGCAAGCGTTACAATTGCATAATTTGATTTAAACAGTTAATAAATTAACAAATTAATAAATCATAAAATAATTAAATAAGCACTCGGGATAAAATACTGGGAATGTTAAAATTACGCGATATTGGTTGGAGTGGGAGGAAGGGGCAATATAAACGATATAGCTGAACTGTCTATAATCATTTTAGTTACAATTTTTTTAAATGCTTGCAACTCTGTATCAAGACAAAACTTTGTTCAATCTGGTTAAATTAATTTTCGTTTTTTTTAATGCGGTGGGAAAGGGGAAATCCTCATGGACACCACCCCGATGTTGAGGAGTGGTAGTGTCGGACTCCTACCGACTAAAACCCCCTCCCTTTTTGTTGACTACAAAAGCGTGGTATCCGTCTTTCGACATTTCTTCGCCGCTCCTGCAGGTTTAACGCTAACAGTTTTTGGTTTTGGTCTTATATTGTGTTTTGTTCTTTTTCTACTTTTTGGTTTCCTTTTGTTTCTATAGTCTGTTCTGTTCGTCCCTTTCATGTTTCTCTTTTTGTGTCATTATGTCTCTGTTATAACTGGTTATCGTTCTCCATCTTACTTTGCTTTCGAGCATCTGAGGCATCAGGATTTCCCGTGAAAGTTTCGTGTCCAGCGCTTCGTCCGTTAACGCTCTCTGATGCTTCCACTTTTCGGATACAAACATCGTGTGTTCCGCGGTATCTAGCTGGTCGCAGTAGCGGCATTCGGGCGATTCTCGAAGGCCCATCCTGTTCAGGTACTCATTAAAGCAGCCGTGCCCCGACAGGATCTACGTGACGTGGAAATCTACCTCTCCGTATTTTCTATCGAGCCAACGATCTAGTTTTGGGATTAAGAAGTAGGTCCATCGCCTCTTGTGATGCCATAGCCATCTTATCTCTTGCTGTACTTCTTGTTTATTTTCTTTTTGATGTCTTTTCTATAGGCCCAAGACTTGCAGGTCTATGGGGATGTTCCCCGATATAACAAGCACCGCGGCTTTAGATATAGTGCGGTATGCACTCACCGTTCTAATGGCTGCTCTTCGCTGTATCTTGCCCAAGATATTTTGGTATGATTCGTGTAGCATTGCTTCGTGCCATACCGGTGCTCCATAAAGCAGAATCGAGTGCACAACCGAGCTCAGAAGCTTCCTCTTGCTCGACTTGGGGCCAGACATGTTAGGCATTAGTTGCTGTAAGGCAGTTTGCGTCTTACTCGCCTTATTTGCACCTCTTATCAGGTGTTGTCTGAAAGTCATTGCCTTGTCGAGCGGGTCGAGGGTCTCTCTAGGGGTGATCGTCTCGCCCTCCACTACGAAGTGCGTGTTCGGTACTTTTCTTCTTCCAATAGGTAGAAGCGCTTCTGTTTTTTCGGGCACCATTCGGAGGCCGTGTCGCTGCATCCAATCACTTAGTGTTTGTAGTGTTTCGTTAATCTTAGTTGAAAGTTCTTCTTCTTTTCGTGCCGACGCTACCACGGTCACATCGTCCGCGAAAGCCACCAGGGTGACTCCCGGCGACACTCGGAGTCTGGAGACCTCATCGTATGTCACATTCCAGAGAGTCGGTCCCAGAACCGACCCCTACGACACCCCGCTTGTGATGGGTATCTCGCTCTCGTAGGCTGTTTCCTCTATCCGGATTTTCCTCGCGGAGAGGTAATCTGCTAGGATATTGTACATATATCCCGAAATATTTTTGTTGCGTAGGGCGTGCAGGATGTTCTTCCATCTGACGGAGTTAAAAGCATTTTTGACGTCTACGGTGACCACTGCAACGAGTTCTCTTGTACGCCATGTGCCTTTTTTAGCCTTTGCGACCGTTGTTGTAATCTTTTTGAGGGCGTCTGTAGTAGAGTGCCCCTTTCGAAAGCCATATTGATTTGCAGTCTTTCGAACAGTTTTTCCGTATCGTCCAACAGGCAAAGAGGAGGGGGGGGGGAGTTTGGGAGATGCAGTGGTTTGTCCCCCTTGCGCAGAAGAACCAATCTGGATATCTTCCATATGTCTGGGTACCTTCCCTGACTCAGGCAATTGTTGAAGACGCGCAGGAATTGTGATGGAAAGACCTCCGCCACTGAGTCCGGTCCCGGGGCTCTGTCAGTAGGCATTCTGCGCAGTGCTTCTTGCAGTTCTTCATGAGTGAAGTACACTATCTCTTCAGGTTTTACTATCTTCCGAGCCACTTGTTCCTCCTCGTGAGTTGGAAATAGTGTCTCAACTATGGACTTGATTCACTCCTTGTTCATGCCCGGAATGTTGAGTCTTCCAAGCCTTTTGGTCACAATACGGTATCCCATTCCCCACACGTCCCGGTCCACCTCAGCTATGACGCTCGCCCAGTGCAACCTCTTACTCCTTTTGATCTCATCGGAGAGTGCTTTCTTGGCTTCTTGAGCTGCCTGTTGCTCAGCTGCTATATGTTGGTAATCCGTTCTGGCTATCTTTCTCTGCAGCCTTCTCCTGGCTCCTAAGCAAATTAATTTGACCAAAGCTAAGATAACTGACTTCTTAATGAAGTGTCATTAATGACTAAAACTAAAAAATAATTAATTTCCTCATTTTAAAGTTGTAGATAGAATTTAAGATTAAAAATCACTTTTGAACTAACAATAAAATTCCAGAATTTAATGTCTATTGAGTATTTCATATTTTTAAAATTCAAATAATTTTAGTATTTAACCCGTAAGATATTTTAAGTTATTTGTTTATAATATAATTTTATATTATATTATATTATAATATAATATATAATAAATCTAATTATCTAAATTTTATTTAATTAATATTATTATTCTCACTCATCTGAGACAGATGAACGAGAGAGACTGTGCATTTTAATTCCAAGTGTACTATTTTTTTAAATTTTATGCGCATTTAGTCAATATTTTTTTGTCTTAATTCCAATCTAATTAATAGAATTGTTTTAAACTAAACGTTTGATTTTAATCACAAAAATCATTTAAATGATAAAATACTTATGATAATATAATATTATATTGTTTAAAGTTTGATATAATAAGTATTGCTAATTTTTGTAAAATTTAATTTATTAGGAAATTCTTTTCTCAAGTATCGAAAAATGTAATCTAATCTTTCTGTGCAGAAAGAAAGTTTTCAATTACTGCAAATATAAAATTTACACGTAAAAATTGCACAATATTATACCAAAAAATAAAGTAAATAAAATAATATTATTATCAAACTGTTAATTAAAATTAAAAATAAATTTAAATTATTACATAATAAAAAACAAATAATCGAAAATTCAATTCAAAACTTTTTTGTTTAATTGCTCTAGGATTGAAAATGCTACCTTCCAGCTCATAGCAGCGAGTAAACTGACTTTTATATTATTTTCATCCATGTAGTACAATTTCATTCTTCTTTGAAGCTTTGCATAAGGCTGTTAATTTGGAATTGCAGCCTTCAACACTTTTGTAGTTATTTTGCACCAGTTTTGTCTAAAAAAGCTGATAAATCATTTGATAAATTTTAGCCTTCAGAAGTTTCTCAAAGAAAGCATCCAATTGTGATGGATTAGATAACAGAGAAATTATATATTCCATAATTTCCATAAATCTTTTTATATAAATAAAGTAAGATATTAAATTTAATTTTAAATTAAAATTGAAACAAACATTTTACAATTACAAATGTAATTATTTTTATTTCACTTTATTTTAAGTAGCTTTCTACAGTTTGACATAGGGTAAAACATATGGTAAAATTAATTCATTATAATCTTCAAATATTCAGTTTTCAATTCTTCGACCAGACATGCAACACTTCAAAGCACCCTCGCAATTTCCAAGAGTAGGCATAAGTTGGCACTCAGATTTACAAATTGTACCCCACACAGAAATTCCCGCTACAGTGCATGGGTCATTCTCTTCTGTAACAAAATAAAATAAGACAATTAGATAACCACTAACACAAATTTATTACAAGTAGACTTACTTCCGGGTGCAGCTAAGATAGCTACCATTGATGCAAATAAGATGCAAATAACGAGAATACTATTAAACTTCATGATGATCGCTGTTGTAATCTTTTTCCCTAGCTTTGCGGCTTTTATATGATTTCTTTCTTATTTAAAAATGTAGTTTGCAACACAGATAAGTTAATCGCAATTTCCAGATTTTTAAAATTTTCTTTTAATAATTATTTTGCTGCAATATCAAGATAAGGCTGTTTTATGCTATTAAGTACTAGTAAAATTAATTGGAGTAACTAAGTGTACGTTAAAATTAAATAAATTAAATAATAGTTTGTAACAAAACTAATAAAGTTTTTAATATTTAGTAATTTAAAAATTAACTCATAACTCATAACTCTCGCTTACCTCCAGAGCTGAAGCTGTTATGTATACAACTTATTTAGGCAATTTTTATATGCCCATACTGAGAAATTTTTAATCCAAGTTTGCTTTTGTTTTGTTTACCTACCGCTCAAGATTTAGCATTCGTTTTCAAGTTCAGTTGTTTGGGGGGGGGGGGGAGTTAAATATTTTGTAATAAAAAACAAAAGTGTATTTAGTGTAATTTAGTAAATTTTCGATTTTTTAATATTAAGTGATTCATACGGCTGTTGGGGATAAGAAGTTTTTTTAAATTACTTTATTATTGCACTGAGAAAAATATCTTTTATTGTTGTTTTGTATTACTTTTACGGCCAAACTTGTACTAATTTACTAAATCTTTCTTTATATTAAAACTACCTAAATTACCTACCTCTCTGATCTTTAAAAGTAAGATTATATTATAAGCGCACGAATAATAATTTACGTAATATTCAGGCTTACTGGCATAATTAGAAATACCAGTGGCGAAGCTAAGGGGAGGGCTAGAGGGCTATAGCCCCCCTCAGACACTTTTCCTTTTTTTAATGACCATAGCCGCTTTTTTACCGGTGCAATGAAAAAAAAAAAAATAAAAAAATGATTGTGTTCGACTGTTCGATATGATTGTAGTTAGGTACTGTTTTTAGTGTAGCATTTGTTGCTAATCAGCTGTAGCTAATCAGTCAAGCCAGTTAATTTAGGTCTGGCATCCTCGGGCCCCCAAAGACGGATTTACCAAATTGTCGCTTATGGGCACTACTTTGAGATGAAACCTCTGTTATACTTAAGGGCTGGCAGGGATGGTCCGGCGCAAAAGAGGAAGCGCGGAGGAAATTAGCAATCAGTTTCAATTCTTAATCTTAATGACTGCTATTTATTGAAAATAAGGATAGGTATATTACAATAAAAAGATTGGCAACAAAAATCAATATTAAATCTTTCGCCCTGAGTTTAGTTCTCTTTGTTTGCATCTTTTAGCCCCCCCCCCCCATAACAAAATTCTTGCTGCGCCACTATGAAATACTATGTAGATTCAAACCCACTTGTCTGGATCGTTGATCATTGATGCACAATCCTATAATTTATTTTTATTCTGAAGGTTTCTATTATATCCTGATGCTATTTTTACTAAATTTCATTTTTATAATTTCTTATTTATAATTTCAATTTAATTTCATTTCAATTTCATTTTAATTTTTTTAACCATAACCATAAAATACCTTATAATATTGTTTTCAAGATTGATATAACATGGCAAATTTTTATAGAACTTAATTTATTAGGTAACCTGGTTCTGAAGTATCGAAAAATGTAATCTAATCTTCCTGTGCAGCAGAAAAATTTTCAATTACTGCAAATATAAAATTTGAATGTAAAAATAACACAAAACTTCATTGATAACAATTTTTAAATTATATGACAAGAAATAAAGCAAATAAAATAATATTATTATGAAACTGTTTATTGAAATTAAAACTCAAAACTGCTGAATTTGAGTGCCCAGGCAGATCGGTTCAAATAATTGCGCTATTTGGAAATGACCAATCGGTAGGTTACTTTGTGTTGTGGTTAAATTAGAAAATAACAACGCAAGTTTATAAATTAAATATATTATGTTACTATAGCAACAGGTATCTGTTGTTAAAAAGGATTTTGTAGCTCTCAATGAATTTAAAAGGTGATATTTTTGTGTCTGTTAATGAAAATTACAGTACAATACGGAAATTCTACTTAAAAATTATTAATTAATAAAAAGATAAGTAAATCGCAATTTTCAGATTTTTAAAAAATTGTTTTTAAGAATTATTTTGTTGCAATATAAAGATAAGGCTGTGTATTTAGAAAATATAGGTAACATATTTTGTGGAAAGATCTTCTGTCTATTTCTAACCCACAGACTGTAACAATAAAAATATACAAATTTCAATGAAATCGTAATTTGAAAGGTTAAATTTTTGTGTTTTTTATTTATATCTGCACGGCATCTTGAGTAGACTTAAAACTCTCGCTTACTTCAAAAAACTGAAATAAAAAAATTTTATTAAATAAAATGATAAAGAAGCAAAATTGTTAATAATTCTCAGCAAATGTTAAAAATTATTTAAGATAAAATTATCCCTTATTTAGTTTTTTAAATAAATTCTATCGTCAATAGTTTACTTCAGAGAGATATTGAAAGATCCCGACGGCGTAAATTTTGAACTTTTTTGATTTTTAATTGTTTTCTCAAAAATTGTATTACAGTCTCTCTCCCCCCTCCCCCCCACCAATTGATATTTTCTTTTTATTGCGTCTTTGCCACATTTAAATGCGGAGATATTTGTAGAGTTGTAAATTTTTTATTTTTCGCAACTTTTTCTTCATTATAAATATATTAAATATATTATATCATATTCTGTAATTTAAAATCTCTTTCGAATCCATTTAAATTGAAATTTTAAAAATTTTTATTAAATATTTCGACCATAGTATAGCAACATTTAAGAGCACCCTCGCAATTTCCCTCTTATGCAAGAGGTCATTATCAGGTGATTGTTATCATTGATGCAAATAAGACGCTAAGAATCAAAATCAGTTAGATGTTTTTTTTTAGTTTAGTGGCTTTTATATTATTTCTTTCCTGTTTAGCACCGCAGTTTGCAACACCGATAAGGTAATCGTAATATTCAGATCATATTATACCACATTTACCATAATACAAAAGTAATATATTTCAATAAAGCGATAAGATTATTTTATATTTTTATTAAATTTTCTTTCAAATAAAAACAATACTGGAAAAACTAAAGATTGCGATATTTTCGTAATGAATTGTTTAAGTTGTTTTTTATTTATACCAGAATGGCATCTTGAGTAGACCCACAACTCTTGCTTACTGCCATAAATACCGATTAATGATTTAATTAATTAATTTACCATGTTTTATAATAAAAATTTAAAATATTTTTGTTTGATGAAATTTAACACAAGATTTTAAGGAACAATCGATGAGTTGCCTTAATTTTTAAATTATTTTATTATAATTAAACAATGACTTTCTTTAATTTAATACGAAATCCACATTTTAATCAAGGGAAGGTTAGCTTAAATTAAGAAAACATTACAATATATTGTTATTATTTACTATTATTTATTTATATTAGGGGTTAATAGAAAAAATACAAAATTATTATTTTAAATTTAATTGCGTTAGATTTTAACAAAAAAAAAATGTTTAATTTAAAAAAAATGAATGTTTCCTATTGCATTTTTGTTAATATTTTAAAGTTGTTACTTTCGTACATCAAGGTTGAATTACGATTTTATTTACAAAAATACAGCAATACAGCAATTTAAAAATTGTTATACTAAGCCCTAATGGAAGCCCATGAAATATAATTGAACTGAAAAGCATCTGTAAATTAATTTAAAGTTTTGAAAAAAAATTTAAGAAATTGAAGAATTTTAATTAAATCGGCAATGATTTAAATCTAAATTAATCTTTTTCTCTTTCAGTTCTAAGTTTTATTATATTTAATTGCTTTCCTATAATTTCCTGTAATTATTAGAAATAAAATTTATAATAAATAAGCAGTTATTGTTGTTATATATTTGGTTAGTAATATTTTAAAGCATATTATTCTAATAATTCGGATGATCCACATTCTTCGGTTAAATTTTTTGGAATAATAGGTTGTAAAAAAGACTTAAATTCCGAGAGAAAGCAAGCGCCTTTGCAATTGAAAATATGTTTTTCTTCTGGTTCTGACTCCACATTTTTCACATAAAAAACCTGAAAAAGTTTTAATTTTCATGTATTTCACTCGAGGTATTTTTTACCTTAACATAATATTCATTTAAAGTTCTTGATTTGTGCAATTCAATTAGTACTGCAGAACAATATTCTGGAAATTCATATGGAGCTAAATTTAGCCCAACCAGCATACCCAAGACATTATTGTCGTGACCAGAATACAAAATTAATTTTTTGTTTGGATCTAAAGTATTTTCAGATTTCTGCTGCATACGGTTTAGAATAATTTTGAGAATTCTACCTAAAATCCCAAACTGTTAATTAGGGTAAGCTTGCAAAAAAATCATTTACCAATGTACAATCTTTTTAAAAGGGGTGTACCGTTTTCGTACACTAATTTTTGTGTGGCCAACAGTTTCAATTTTTTTGGAAAAACCTTCCTGGTCCAATTTGGCAATGACAAATTTCTAGCAGCTTCCGAATCCAGCACTTGGTGCAATCGAAATATATCGTTTAGATCATTCATTTGCGTTCCTGACCATTCTGTAACGTAATTTAAAGTTTTAGAATGTTGCTTTACAAAATTCGAAACCTCTTCAGACTTGAGTAATCGGTCGAACTCTCGACCATAAACTGGGCACTTCTTAGGCTTCCACAAAATCTGAATAGATAAAAAAAATTTATTCAATATTGGATATCTTATAAAATATTTAAAGAATCCTCTTACAAAATCATGTTTTCGTTCTCTGCTGTAATAGGGAATCGGCGTCCAATTTAACTCATCGCTCCATTTTTCGGCCGCTGTTGGTGGAAATAAACCGGCCAGAACTAACAAAGCCGTCACTTGAGTTCTTGGAAACTCACTGGTTTCAGTCCATACTGTATCTGATGGAATTTCTCCATCGAGGAAATCTTTATATTTCTTTCTAAGTAATTTTCCTAATTGGTATGCTTGCTGTTTTCCTCGCTAAAATAAAAAAAAAATTGAATATATTCTGCATTAAAAGAATAAATTTCTATATATGTGTGTTAATAATAAAAAATTATTCAAGACTACCAAAGCAAAAATAAATTATGTTCTTTCTAGTACAAATTGGTTTGATTAGTGTAGGATGCAAAACCTTGGCAATTAAACTCATGAGAATTTTAGTACAAATTTCCTGGTAAACTAATTTTAAAAAAATATTCACCCACATTATTAAACTTAACTTACCTTAGTAAGCTGTCCATGACTTAAAGGATGAAAATTACTCGGGCCATAAGGATCGTTAGGATAAACTTCATTTTTATCGGTTGTTCTACTTCCATGTCGAAATATCTGATTGTTCAAATTAGGAAAATTTTTAAGTGGATATGGCAATATTTCTACTTACCACGTGAACTAATTCCAAAGTGTCTTGGTTGTTTTCATCACAACAAACAATCGAAAAATATAAATAAATACTAACAACGCACAATTTTATTGCTTTTAATGAACTAATCATTTCAGAGCGCAATAACTGATCCGGTCTTTAAAGCAGCTACTACTAAACTTTACATAATGTCTTTTTTTAAAACGAAACAATCATTTTAAATTTTATTAGTAATATTTATTTAATAATAGATAATACACCATTGTTGTTAAAAATAATAAAAATTTTTTGATTAAATTTGGGTGCTGCTCGCAGCTTGAAATGGAATTATTTCATCTTTCCGTACAATCTTCCACTTTTTGAATTTAAAAATTGTACTGGGTTTTGCCAAAAAAGGAAATATTTTTCAAAACGTAAAACTCCAGAAAAAGTTCCAAAATCGAATTTTATTAACGGATAGCTCCGAGAGCAAGGCCAGGGGTGGATTTGTTAAAATTTTCAGAGAAATGCGAAATAATTTTTTAAACTGCAAGATATGGTAAACTAAATACTAAAACCATTCAGTAATTTTTTGAAATAACGAAATTATAACAACTTGTTAAGACGGCCCTGACCTCATGGTATATCAAACATATGGTGAGATATCTTCTGATATGATAAAATAAACAAACTCCAATATTATCAATAATGTGAAACTTTTATTTTTTGTTAGTTATAGAGTAATTAGAGTACATTACTCTAACAATACGGACGATCTACATTCTTGGGTCACATTTTCTGGAATGTAAGGTTTTAAAAAGCTGTTAAATTCTGATAGGGAGCAAGTGCCATTGCATCCAGAAATATATTTTTCTTCCGGTTCTGAAAGTTCGTTTTTCACATGAAATACCTAAAATTAAAAAAATATATTATGTAATGACTTAAGGATTTAAGAAAAACGAAGGCAGGAGATTGTAGAAAAAAAATGGGGAAAAATTACCGGCTCTAGGGGAGCAAGGATACGAACAGCAGAGGCGTATTCTTACTTAAATTTGTCTTCGGTAATAAGCTGGAGATAATGAACAAGGAAGAGTAGCCTACCTTTGTCACTGTGGCAAGGGAGGAGGTAATTGACATAACGATAGGGACTTCCCTCGTGAGTCAGGTGATCAGAGATTGGCACGTCTCTCGGGAGGAGTCACTCTCTGATCACAGATACATTAGGTTTGACATAGAAACCCCACCAATGGTGGAGGCCTCGTACAGAAACCCCAGAACCTGTGATTGGGCTCTCTTTAATGGGAGTCTGGAACAGAGGGTGGGGGAATGTCCGTCGAGGGTTACAAACACAGCGGAGCTGGAAGTGATGAACGACGCGATAACGTCGGCCATTATCACAGCCTTCGAAGAAAACTGCCTTCTAAAAGAGCGGAAGAGTAAGCGGGAGACCATTTGGTGGAACCGTGAACTCGAATCTCTCAGGGCAGAGTCTCGAAAGTCTTTTAACAAAGCTAAGAGAACAGGAGACTGGGAAGCTTATAGAGGCTCCCGTCTGAAATACACGTAAGCCATACGTAAAGCAAGGGAAGACTCATGGAGGAAGTACTGCGGGGAAATCGAAAGAACTCCCGAATGTGCAAGACTCCAAAGATCTCTTCTCAAGAGTGGCCACGAAAAGGTGGGCACAATAGAAAAACCACAGGGAGGATTCACATCATCGGGGGAGGAGACTCTGGGGCTATTGCTCCGGACACACTTCCCGGGATGTGTCCCCAAACCCGATGATGGCTCTAATGGCCAGGGGCACCAAGCCATCCCGACGAGTTGAATGGGCGATTAACACTTTCAAACCATTCAAATCTCAAGGCGAGGATGGTATTTTCCTCGCATTATTACAACAGGGGATGGAAGTACTAGCCACCCCTCTATGTACATTGTTCAGAGCCAGCCTGGCGCTCAACTATGTACCCCAAAGCTGGCGGATGGCAAGAGTGGTATTTATACCCAAGCCAGGGCGTGCATCATATGCCCAGGCTAAGTCATTTTGTCCAATTAGCCTGACGTCTTTTTTATTAAAGACACTGGAAAAACTGATTGATAGGCACATTAGGGATAGTGTATTGGTGAATTCACCTCTACACAGACACCAGTATGCCTATCAATCGGGCAAATCGTGTGAGCTAGGTCTACACGAACTAACTCACAGGATAGCAGGGGCTCTTGGCAGTCAAGAAATTGCTCTGGGAGCCTTTCTAGACATAGAGGGGGCGTTTGATAACGCCTCTTTTGACTCTATAGTAAGAGCTGTCGGAAGTCGGAGAGTCGACCCAGCTATTACGGGTTGGATTAGCTCTACCCTCAGAGAAAGAAAATTCAAAGCTAGTCTGGGACAGACGACTGTGGAGGTGTCTGCCGCACGTGGGTGTCCTCAGGGGGTCCTCTCCCCGCTGCTGTGGTGCCTGGTGGTGGATAGGCTTCTGCGGGAGCTAGAACATGCAGGGGTACATGGACAGGGATTTGCTGATGATATCACAATCCTTGTTATTGGGAAATTCGGAGGAGTCGTGTCTTCGTTGATGCAAAACGCACTCAGAATCGTTGAAAGATGGTGCACAGAAAAGGGGCTATCGGTAAACCCGAGCAAAATCTCTGTTGTGGCGTTTATACAACGCACTAAACTTCAGGATGTGAGGACTCTGAGGTTGCGGGGGGAGGAGCTACTTCTGCAGAAGGAGGTCAAATACTCTGGACAACAGGCTGACCTTCACGCCTCACATCCGTCACATTACGAACAAAGCGACTAAGGCCCTTTGGGCCTGTAGGAGCATGATCGGTAAAACGTGGGGACTAAAACCTAAAATGGTACTTTGGTTGTACACCAAGGTGGTGATACCCACGATCACATACTCAGCTCTGATCTGGTGGCATAAAGCCAGTAAAAGGGAAAGCATAAACCGGCTCAACAGGCTGCAAAGACTGGCGTGCTTGGGTATTACGGGGACAATGGCATCAACGCCCACCGCTTCCATGGAGGCTCTCCTGGGTCTTCGACCTTTACACCTAGTCGTGGGGTCCGAGGCTCTACTTGCAGCCTACAGGTTGAAAATTAACGGTCATGATGAGATCAATCCTAGGAGGGGGCACCACACCATGATCCTAAACTCAATTAAGAGTAACGGCCTGCTCAGCATGCACCCTGACAGAACTAGTATCGTGAGGGACTTTAGAAAGCCCTATAAGGTCATAGTACCGGATAGGGATAAAATTGAAACCTCACAAACGTTGGGGCTTAAGTATGATACCATCTGGTATACAGATGGATCAAAGACTGAGACGAGTACTGGAATAGGTGTGCGAGGCAGAAGACTGGGGGATGCTTATAGCATTAACCTGGGACCTCTCGCAACTATATTTCAGGCAGAAGTAACTGCCACATTGGTCTGTGCTGAAGAGCTGGTATGGAGGAACCTTGTAGAGAGGAGAATCTGTATCATGACTGACAGCCAAGCAGCTCTAAGAGCCTTGGAAGGAGTTGAATTACACTCCAAGGTTGTCAAACAATGCAAAGATGCTCTGGTAAAACTTACTCTCCGCAACAGCGTCACACTGAAGTGGGTGCCAGGACACCGGGGCATCAAAGGCAACGAAGAAGCGGATTCTCTAGCTAGGAAGGCCGCTTGCGCAAACCTAATGGGCCCGGAGCCTTCCTGCGGGATTGCTTACTCTACCGCAAAAGGAAGAATTAGGGATATACTAGCAGAATAACACCTTGCACACTGAGTGGACCTACCTGGACTGAGGCAATCGCGTACGTTTATAAGGGCACCGTCCAGTGAGGCCAAAAGGAACAAAATACTCATGTTGAGTAGGAAACAACTTAGAAGGTTAGTGGGTCTCTTTACAGGGCACTGCTGCCTCTAAAGGCACCTCAGCATTATGGGGCTGGCGGAGTATCCTATTTGCAGGATGTGTGGCGAGGAGGACGAAACCCCACTCCACATACTATGCCAATGCCCGGCCTTGGCCAGGAGCCAAGGAGCCAACCGAAGAGATAGAACAATCTCCCTTCAACTGTGTTCTCGACCTGGTCGAAGAAACGCAGTTGTTTAAGTAAACTCGGATGGGTGCACAATAAGCTTAAGCTTCAGTGCAGTGGGGACATGTACCACAGCCTGTTACTAATAATAATAATAATAATACCGGCTCTAAAGTAATTAATCTAAGACAGTGGTTATTAACCTGGAGTGCAAAAGAGGATTTCCAGGAAGTGTAAGAGAAACTTAAAAAATTCAAAATGTTGTGAATGTAATCATTCAAATTTTTTTAGGAGTACGAGAGCTTATTTTCAAATTCAAGGGTGTGCTGACCACTAAAACGGTTAAGAACCACTGCTTAAAGGAGATACACAAATACAAGATATTTAAGCTTAAATCATTGTTTATGTTGCGCACTTACTTTTACGAAATACTCATTCGACTTTTTTGATTTGTACAATTCAATTAATACTGCTGAACAATAATCAGGAAATTTATATGGAGTTAAGCCCAGCGTAACTAGAACACCCAATACATTGTTATCGTGACCAGAATATAAAATTATTTTTCTGCTGTTTGGAACCAAGGTATTTTCAGATTTTTGCAGCATACGGTTTAAAATAATCTTCAGTAGTCGACCTGAAATTTAAAAGCTATTAATTGGCCTGCACAATAATTCCAAACAAATTACCAATATTAAATCTTTTTAAAAGCGGTGTACCATTTTTATGGACCAATCTTTGTGTAGCTAACATTTTTATTTTGTCTGGAAAAACTGTTTTGGTCCAATCTGGCAATGTTAAATTTCTGGAAGCTTCGGAATCTAGAACTTGGTGTAAGCGAAATATATCGTTTAAATCATTTATTTTTAGTCCAGAATGTTCTGTTATGTACGTGAAGGTTTCGGAATGTTCTTTCAAAAGGTTTAAAACATCTTCAGACTCTAGTAATCGTTTCAATTCTTGGTCGTAGGCTGGACACCCTATAGGTAGCCATAGTACCTAAAAATGTTACAAAATGGATTTTTAATAATTTTCTAAATTCTAGGACATAAACTGCCTTACAAAATCCTGTTTTAATTTTCTATGGTAATATGGAATCGGTGTCCAATTTAAATCGTCGTTCCATTTCTCCGTTGCTGTAGGAGGAAATAAACCAGCTAAAACCAACAAAGCCGTCATTTGAGTTCTTGTGAACTCGGTGGTTTCGACCCATACTGCATTTGATGAAATATCATCATTCAGAAAATCTTTATATTTGCGTCTTAGTAATTTTCCTAATCGGTATGCCTGTTGTTTTCCATACTGAAAAAAAACCACATTCCATGAATAATAAATATAGTTGACCTTAAGCTATTGGTTATCATTAAATTTATTTATAGACATAAATATAACTTACGTTAGTTAGTTGTCCATAATCTAAGGGATGAAAATTAACCGGACCATATGGATCGTTAGGATAAACCTCGAGAGGATCAGTTGTTCTACTTCCATGTCGAAATACCTAAAAAAAATTTTTTTTTTATTTTGATATTAATATTTATTACTACTTCGACTTACCACGTGCACTAATTCTAAAGTAAGTTCATCATTGGAATCACAGTAAACAATGAAGAAAAAATAAACACTAAACAAGAATACTTTAATTGGATTTAATAAATTGGTCATCCTGCAGCAGCGCAATTTTATAACTGTGCAGTCTTTGTTTGAACTACTGCTAATCAACTCTTAAAAATATATCTACTGTTATTGTGAACAGTTCACAATAATTAGAAATCAAGAACTGAAATATGATTTTAATTTATTAATTTTCTATTTTTAGATTATGTTGAAAACCGCAATAACCTTTTTGTAACAGACAACTCGAAGCTGCTATATATTTATTGCTGAAACAGTTATGTAGGTTTTTCAAGAGTAAAATTATGATTATTTTGATTGTTCTATTTAGGCTTCTATACGCAATGCAAACTATCACAGGTAATGAATTTGATTTAATTGCTTTCTTTAGAATTTATTAGGAACTAGAGTCTTCAACTTGAATTTATTTTATAATTACTTATTCATAAAAGATAAACCGAGTGCATTATTCTAACAGTACAGATGATCCGCATTCTTCGGTTAAATTTTCCGGAATGTAAGGTCTTAAGAAGCTGTCAAACGCCGATAAAGTGCAAATACCGTTACAACCGGAAATCTGCTGTTCTTCAGGTTCCGAAAGTACATTTTCTATATGGAAAACCTAAAATTAAAAAAATCATGATAACTGAAGACGTTTATAATATTTTTTACCTTGACGTAGGATTCATTTGAAGCCTTTGATTTGTACAATTCAATTAATACTGCAGAACAATAATCGGGAAATTTATATGGGGCTAATTCGAGTGCCACCAGCATCCCTAATACATTATTGTCGTGACCAGAGTATAAAATCAACTTTTTGTTGTTTGGAACCAAAACATTTTCAGACTTCTGCTGCATCCGGTTTAGAATAATTTTTAGTAGTCTTCCTAAAATTTGGATTGCGAATTATTGACATAAAGAACAACAGAATTTTAATATACCAATATACAATCTTTTCAAAAGTGGTGTACCATTATCGTATACCAATTTTTGTGTAGCTATCAATTTTATTGCGTCTGGAAAAACTGAGTTAGTCCAATCGGGTAATGTTAAATTCCTGGTGATTTCCGAATCCAAAACTTGGTGTATGCGAAATATGTCGCTTAAGCTATCTATTGGCTGCATTCCGGAATGTTCCATTACGTAGGAAATCGTTTCCGAATGTTCTTCCAGGAATTTCAGAACCTTTTCAGAACCTAGCAATTTTTCCAACTCTTGGTCATAAGCTGGACATTTTTTAGGCTGCCACAATACCTGAATATGGAATTTATTGACTGTGAACAAGAATTACTTATCGTGAAGAACTATCTTACAAAATCATGTGTTAGTTCTCTATAGTAATAGGGAATTGGCGTCCAATTCAAATCTTCGTTCCATTTCTCCGCTTCTGTTGGAGGAAATAAGCCGGCTAGTACTAATAAAGCGGTCATTTGGGTTCTTGTGAACTCGGTGCTTTCGGCCCATACTGCATCTGATGGAATATCACCATCAAGGAAATCTTGATATCGTTTTCTTAGCAATTTTCCTAATTGGTATGCCTGCTGCTTTCCATGCTAAAACAAGAAAATAAAATAATATTCATGGTTTAGTTAATATTCTTAAGAAAAATCATCATGGGTCAGTAACTTACATTGGTGAGTTGCCCATAATTGAGAGGATGAAAATTGATCGGACCATACGGATCGTTAGGATAAACTTCACGCTCATCATTTATTCTGCTTCCGTGCCGGAATATCTACAGTATATCAAAATAATTAAAAAAACGAAATTAGATTATATTGTAATATTTCGACTTACCACGTGCACTAATTCCAAGGTGCGTTCGTCGGGGAAATCACAATAAACAATTAATGAAAAATAACCACCAATAATAAATACGGTTATAGCCGGTTTTAATAAGCTGGTCATTCTGTGACACAATTCGACCTTTACATCAACTACTAAGTACTAATCTTAATAATAATTATTATCATCTTTACAAAATGTTTATATTTATCAATAATTTTAGTGCTACCAATTTTAACTTATAATAATAATAATAATTAATAACCAAAATTACCAGCGCATTTAATTAGGGGTCAAATTAATTTTTTTTAGATATTTTGAATCCGAAGTTTGTGGTATTTGTTACTGAGAAATTTATAAAAAAATAAGCCAATAGCGGAAAAGAAACCAACAATTTTTATTATTGCGGAATGGTGTTTTATCCGCTTGGCACCAAGGCCAAGGCCTGTCTTTTCTTGCCTCGACCTACTAGCCGTACTTCCTCTCTTACTTCTCCCACCTTTATTTATACAGCAAAACTTAACAACTTTATACAATGTACAATGTTATAAATAATAATGAAACAAATTGAATTTTTAAAATTATTTACAAAACAAATTAATTTGTGGTTTTTATAGTGTTTTAAAACACGACAATATATTGCTGTGGTCTCTCCGTGAAAAATCTACAATCTTCTTATTGCCTCGGGTTAACCCTGGTGTGCGGGAGCAGTTGGTAATTTTTTAGAGTCAAAGGGTTCTAGCGTTTTCAATTTAAAATAAAAATTTTTCTTGTCCAAAAAAAATTATAAGTAGTGTTCCAAAGATTAATTAATTGCATTCAAATTTAATAATTTATTGTAAAATTATTATTAGGCTCGTACTTTCAATTTTACGCTTATCCAAATCGCCCGCTTATCAATATCGACATTCGTTCGATCAAATATAATTTTAATATTTCTAATTTTACTGTCTAAATTCAATTTTATAATTTCACCAGCTTTTTCCAATTCAATCACATCAATCAATCAACTACCGCTCAGTAGCCACTCATCAAAAATATCCAAAATCCAAAATATCAAAAATACGCAGTAATGCAATCGCACAAAATCATTTTATTCAAAATACTACTCACAATTTCACAATAACAAAATCTCATATCAAAAATCAAATTCAGCGGGCATACAAAATTTTGCACCCGCTGTCGGCCATAGTTGGCCAAAGAAGCCCTTATCTGTTCATTTTCTCCCCACTCTGCACTTTTCAAAATCAAACTTTCAAAAATTAAATTTACAAAATTTTACAATTCAGCACAGGGTGGGTGGAAATATTTTGTTTCACGACAATATATTGCAGTGTTACCTCATTTAATTAGGAGTCAAATTAATTTTTATATATATTTTGAATCAAAAGTTTGTGGTATTTGTTACTGAGAAATTTATAAAAAAATAAGCCAATAGCCGAAAAGAAACCAATAATTGTCGTGAAACACCGACAACTGATTATTATTTTTGAATATTTTATTTTATTTTTAATTTATTAATGTTATACAATTTTAATAACACAGTCCAGAGTAGCCTAAGCAGCTTAAAATGCTATCTTTTTAAGTAAATATAATTTATTAAAGTTTCGAAATTATCAAGCGAAAAATTTAAAATTACGAAATATTGCTTCGGAAATTCTACAAAATATATCATATCAATTTTATTATTTTGTAAATTATTTAAAAGTTTATATTTGTTTTAGTATTTATTTATTTATCATTGTACATAAAAAATGTTTGTTAAAATTTTGCTATGTAAATAAAGGTAGGGAGAACAAAAAAAAAACTAGAAAGAGTGGGGCTTGAAGGTGGATGTAGGACTTAAGCACACGCCTTGACGTCGAGTAGTCGAGCGGACGAAAAATCATTCCAGCAATAATAAATTAATTTTGATTGTTAATAAAGTAAGAAAATAACTTAAGTTGAGTTGACGTTTTATTTTAATTGTAATAAAGTGAAGTGCCAATAAAATTAAAAAGTGGAAGAATTTGGGATAATATATTTGGTTACTTGTTAAAATTACATCACAACAAATTTGTGTAACCAGGCGTACTGAAGCCAGCTGGAATACCATGTGCGCTTGCAATACCACATTCAAGGCCACAGATTGCAAGGTAAAAGAAAAGTTCAGCATTTTTAATTTAAATTGACGATTTTTAAACACTAAAGAGCTCATAGCTAAAATAATAAATGTATACCCAGCTAATAGTAATTTTGGAATTAAACAAATTTAAAAAGATTTGTATAGCTCGGGTCATCTCAATATATTGCCGTGGAATCTCCGTAGAAAATCTACAACCTCTGGTATTGCCTCGGGTAAGCCGTTGATTGCGGACACCTTGGATAACTTTCAGGGGAAGGATTCTAAGCGATTCTTAATCAAAAAATAATAACTCACAATTTCGAAAATACAACAAATTTCAAAAATAACTCACCGGAGACAAAAATTAACAAGGCAAAAATCGCACCGCCTACTCTTGCGGCGACTCGTGGCAAAAAGCCTCGTATCTCTTTCGATTCGCCCCCACCTCTCCAATTTTTCAATCCTACAACTTAAAATTACTAAAACAAAATTTTCTTTAAAATGCACAGGGTGGGTGCGAATCCCTTTGAAACACGACAATGTATTGCAGTGTTATCTCATTTAATTAGGGGTCAAATTAATTTTTATAGATATTTTAAATCAAAAGTTTGTGGTATTTGTTATTGAGAAATTTATAAAAATTATAAAAGAAACCAATAATTGTCGTGAAACACCGACAACTGATTATTATTTTTGAATATTTTATTTTATTTTTAATTTATTAATGTTATACAATTTTAATAACACAGGCTAGAGTAACCTAAACAGCTTAAAATGCTATCTTTTTACGTAAATATAATTTATTAAAGTTTCGAAATTATTCAGCAAAAAATTTAAAATTACGAAACATTGCTTTGGAGGTTCTGCAAAATATATAGGGTAGGGTTAAACTGCTTTACCATTTTTCAATTATTTTGTACGTTCTAATTGCACAAATCCTACATTTGCAATAGCAAAATAAAATTGACCGACAGTGGGAGGAATTGGATATATCTAAAAGAGTTTTATAATTTTTCAAATAGTAGTTGCAGATCAGGTCTAAGAAATTGCTTAGATAAATCTGTATTGAGCTTTCATTAAGGAAGCTTATCAATTAACACCAGGTGAGTTTTTTGAATTTTTCGAGTTGTGCTATATTAAATATTTTGGCTTGCAGATAAATAATTTTATTAATTAATCCGAAAATTGTTTAAACTCAAAAATTGCTAATTTACTTCATTGTTCGTATTATGTAATTATACAGCATCTTGTTTAGTAACTTTCTCTGCAAGCGGAAGTAAATAATAAATGCGTGCATTTTGTTATCCAATTCCTTACACGGTCAATATCATAAACATTATAATGTGTTGCAATGCTTTCCCTTTTCGATGTTATGTAATTAACATCGTGCAAGTGTGATTACATTTTTATTACTATGTGAAATTAATTTATTTTTAGGATGTGGTTAATATTGCTGCTTGTTCTTGTGGTTCTAAAACTATTAGCATATATCGATACGATTAAGCCGAAAAATTTTCCTCCGGGTCCTAAATGGTTACCAATTTTAGGCAGCGCTTTGTCTATCTATAATTTTAGGAAGAAAAATGGAACCTACAGTAAAGCAGCAGCAAAAATGGCTCAAATATATGGACCGATATTAGGTCTTCGTGTGGGAATAGACCGCACGGTGATAGTACATGGAGCCAAAGCCCTTCGCGAATTTCTGGCAAAAGAAGAGTTGGGCGGAAGACCTCAAGGAATTTTTTACGAAATGAGAACGTGGGGTAAACGCAGAGGCGTTTTGCTTACAGACGAAGAGTTTTGGAAAGAACAGCGAAGGTTTGTTCTTCGACATTTACGAGAATTTGGTTTTGGTAAAAAAAACATGTCTGGCTTAATCGAGGAGGAAGCTTTAATATTGGTGGATAACATCAAAGGAAAAGTCGAAAACAATCAGGGAAGCATCGAGCTACGAATCGACGATATGTTTGGGATACCCGTTTTGAATACTCTTTGGACTATGATGGCAGGTGCACGTTACAGTCCCGAAGATAAGGAAATGAAGAAGTTGCAAAAAATTCTAACCAATTTGTTTGCTAATATCGACATGCAGGGAACTTTGTTTAGTCAGTTTCCCATTTTGCGACACATAGCTCCAAAGTTTTCGGGATACGAGTTATACGTTGACGCGCACTTACATATTTGGAAGTTCTTAAACGACGAATTGGATCGTCATAAAAAGTCTTATAATCCCGAAGATCTTAGAGACTTCATGGATGTGTACCTAAAAATGTTGAATTCTCCAGAAAAAAAAGACAGCTTCTCCGAGTGCCAATTATTGGCCATTTGTTTGGATCTTTTTATGGCCGGTTCCGAAACAACAACAAAAACTTTAGGGTTTGGATTTCTGTACTTATTGCTTAATCCGCATATAGCTAGAAAAGTGCAAGAGGAAATCGACAGGGTTGTTGGTAGAAACCGATTACCGACATTGAACGACCGACCAAAGTAAGTTTTATTTACAATCAATTTTGAAGACTTTAAATTTATTTATATTAATTTTAGTATGCAATACACCGAGTGCGTGGTTCTAGAATCTCTTAGAATGTTTGGTGGAAGGACCTTCATTGTCCCTCACCGAGCGTTATGTGATACCACGCTAGGAGGCTACTTCATCCCCAAGGTTGCCCCAGTGAAAATCATTATATCATGAACTAATTAGTTTTAATTTTAGGACACCATGGTTTTAGCAAACCTTCAGGGCGTTTTAATGGGTGATCAGTCAGGATGGTCCGATCCGGAGGTATTCGACCCGGAACGCTTCTTGAAGGATGGTCGAATCTGCACTCCGTCGACGTATTTACCATTTGGTTTAGGACGACACCGATGTATGGGCGAAACCCTAGCAAGGGCGAATATTTTTTTGACTATCTCAAGTCTTCTTCAGACGTTTGATTTTACACTACCACCAGGGTGTCCATTGCCATCGACCGAGGCAATAGATGGAGCTACACCTGGACCCCAACCATTTAAAGCTATTGTTACGTTAAGAAAATAGTTTAATCGCTTGTTACATTATTTAATTATTATAACGTTAACTTTGTATTTATAAAATTTATAATTGTAAACAGCAAATTTGTCCAGCCGGGCATCGGCCTCGTACTATTGGCACGGTGGTGCAATATTCTCTGCACATCGTTCCTTCTATCGGAATTTGAAAAATTTTACAAGGACCAGATGGAATTGTTGGATCTGGTAAAGAATTGTATGAATAAAAGTAAACAATTGTAAAAGCACTTACCCCACGCAATTGTAGCGGTTGCCAAACAGCAGATCGTTAAAAAAAAGATAAAGACCTTCATGATGTCTTATTTGGTTTGATAAAACTTTTTGATTGTGTAAAATCTATGTTTGTTAATCTATCTCACCACTTATAGATTGGTTATCCATATCAGAACACTTTATTTAAAATCAAACTGTTGTCAAGGTACAGGGTACTTATAAAAAAGTTATACAGCTTTATAACGTATTTATTCCGAGTTGTAAAAGATTTCACAGTTGTTAAATAATTCTTTGAGTAACCAAAGAGATTCTCTAAAAATCCTGATCCTTTGATCCTTTCTAAGAAATTTATCCAAATAAAAATTAATTGCATTTCAGTTCTAAATTATTTTATGTGTGCATACGATAACAGGATTGGTACATATTACATTATATACTGTAAATATTATTTGTATTGTAAAGAAAATACCTAAAATAAGTTAAACTGATAAATGAAATAAAATATTTTTGATTAATTTTTGTGCTTTAATTTCAAAGTGCAATATCTCAAACAATTGTGTAATAATAAAATACACTGATTCAAACTAATAATAAAATTATTGATCAGATTTGCATAATAAGTAAATGCAGCAATCAAAGCTGGGAATTTCCTATTTTTATAGATTCTAGGTGTAACGGGGGAATCCCACAAAATGAAGCAGACCACATTGTGCGATTTAGTGCACATACCACACAGTTTACCGTAAATCGGGCTGAATATCATTTGTGCATATTAAAAATAAGATACTAATCTTATCGCTCTTGTTATTAATTAATAAAAGTGCAGTTATATTTGATAACAGATTCCTGTTACAAAATGGTGAAAAACATTGTTTATATTATTTGTGAATTTTTTTAAGTATTAGTAAAGCAGAAATAAGAAAAATTCTGACAATTTCTCACCCAGTTTTTGTTTTCCAGTTTCAAAAAGATGAAAAACATCAAATTATTTGCAAATTTTTGCTATGAAAGTATTACAATTTATAAAAGCAGAAATAAGAAAAATTATAACAATTTCTCCTTCAGTTTAGCTTCTCATGTTCCGAAAAAGGTGAAAAACCTTAAATTATTTACGAATGTTTGCTTCTAAAGTATTAGGAAAGCAGGAATAAAAAAAATTGTGACCTTTTCTCTACTAGTTTATGTTTTCCTGTTCCAAAACGATGAAAAATAATCAAATTATTTGAGAATTTTTACTTTTATAGTATTAGGAAAGCAGAAATGAGAGAAATTCTGACAATTTCTCACCCAGTTTTTTCTTCCTGTTTCAAAAAGGTGAAACACAACAAACTATTTGTGAAATTTTGCTTTTAAATGATTAGGAAAGCAGAAATAAAAACATAGTACAATTTCTCAACCCAGTTTATGTTTTCCTGTTCCAAAACGGTGAAAAATAATAAAATTATTTAGAAAGAAGAAATAAGAAAAATTATGGCAGCCTTTCCTTCGGTTTACGATTGGCTGTTCTAAATATGTAGGTGAAAAACAATAAATTATTTCTGAATTTTTGAATTTTAAGTATTAGGAAGGCTGAAATAGCAAAAATTTTGGTAATTTCTCTTCCGGTTTATGTTTTCCTGTTCCAAAATAGCGAAAAACACTAAATTTTTGCTTTTAAACTATTATAAAATTATGACAATTTCTCATGCAATCTAAGCTTTTCTGTTAAAAAAATGTAAAAACAATTTAATAATTTGTGAATTTTTGCTTTTAAAGTATAAGGAAAGCAGAAATATAATTAATTATGACGATTTCTCGTTTGGATTATGTTTTCCCGTTCCAAAATGATGAAAAACATCAAATTATTTGTGAATTTTTGCTGTTAAAACATTAGAAAAACAGAATATAATTAGATAAATCATGGCAAAAAAAGAAGAAATGCAGAAATTAATAAATTTAAGACAATTTCTCTTCCAGGTTATATTTTCCTGATCCAAAAATATAAAAATCATCAAATTATTTGTGAATTTTTGTTTTTAAACTATCTGGAATGCAAAAATAAAGTAAAAGTTATTATAATTTCTCTTCCAGTTTATGTTATTCTGTTCCAAAAAGATGAAAAGCATTGAATTATTGGTCAATTATTCATTTAAATTATTAAAAAACCAAAATTAAAAAATGATGGTTATTTCTCTTCTAGTTTATGTTTTCCTGTTCCAAAACGATAAAAAATAATCAAATTATTTGAGAATTTTTACTTTTATAGTATTAGGAAAGCAGAAATAAGAGAAATTTTGACAATTTTTCACCCAGTTTTTTTTCCTGTTTCAAAATGATGAAACACAAAAAACTATTTGTGAATTTTTGCTTTTAAATGATTAGGAAAGCAGAAATAAAAAGCAACATAGTACAATTTCTCAACCCAGTTTATGTTTTCCTGTTCCAAAACGGTGAAAAATAATAAAATTATTTGAAAAATTTTACTTTTATAGGATTGAAAAAGCAAAAATAAGAAAAATTATGTCAGTTTTTCCTTCGGTTTACGATTGGCTGTTCTAAATATGTAGGTGAAAAACAATAAATTATTTCTGAATTTTTGAATTTTAAGTATTAGGAAAGCTGAAATAGCAAAAATTTTGGTAATTTCTCTTCCGGTTTATGTTTCCTGTTCCAAAATAGCGAAAAACACTAAATTTTTGCTTTTAAACTAATATAAAAACATAAATTAGAAAAATTATGACAATTTCTCATGCAATCTAAGCTTTTCTGTTAAAAAAATGTAAAAACAATTTAATTATTTGTGAATTTTTGCTTTTAAAGTATTAGGGAAACAAAAACTAGAAAAAATATTACAATTTCTTCTTCAGTTTATGCTTTATTTTTATTCCAAAAAGATGAAAAATAATAAATTGTTATTAAATTTTTGCTTTTAAAGTATAAGGAAAGCAGAAATATAATTAATTATGGCAATTTCTCGTTTGGATTATGTTTTCCCGTTCCAAAATGATGAAAAACATCAAATTATTTGTGAATTTTTGCTGTTAAAACATTAGAAAAACAGAAGAAAAAAAATCATCTCAAAAAATGGGAAAATTATTAAATTATTTGTTACTTTTAAGTATTAGGAAAGCAGAAATAAGAAAAATTATAACAATTTCTCTTCCAGTTTATGCTTTCCTGTTCCAAGCTGGTAAAAAACATCAAATTATTTGTAAATTTTTGCTGTTAAAACATTAGAAAAGCAAAATAAAGAAAAATCATGGCAAAAAATGGGAAAATCATGACATTATTAAATTTTTTGTAACTTTTTAGTATTAGGAAAGCAGAAATAAGAAAAATTATAACAATATCTCTTCCAGTTTATTCTTTTCTGTTCCAAGATGGTGGAAAACATCAAATTATTAGTAAATTTTTGCTGTTAAAACATTAGAAAAACAGAATAAAAAAAAATCATGGCAAAAAATAGGAAAATCATTACATTATTAAATTATTTGTGACTTTTAAGTATTGGGAAAGCAAAAATAAGAACAATTATAACAATTTATCTTCCAGTTTATGCTTTCCTGTTCCAAGATGTTGAAAAACATCAAATTATTTGTACATTTTTGCTGTTAAAACATTAGAAAAACAGAATAAAGAAAAATCATGGCAAAAAGTGGGAAAATCTTTACATTATTAAATTATTTGTGACTTTTAAGTATTAGGAAAGCAGAAATAAGAAAAATTATAACAATTTCTCTTCCAGTTTATGCTTTTCTCTTCCAAGATGGTGAAAAACATCAAATTATTAGTAAATTTTTGCTGTTAAAACATTAGAAAAACAGAATAAAGAAAACTCATGGCAAAAAATAGGAAAATCATTACATTATTAAATTATTTGTGACTTTTAAGTATTGGGAAAGCAAAAATAAGAAAAATTATAACAATTTCTCTTCCAGTTTATGCTTTCCTGTTCCAAGCTGGTAAAAAACATCAAATTATTTGTAAATTTTTGCTGTTAAAACATTAGAAAAACAGAATAAAGAAAAATCATGGCAAAAAATAGGAAAATCATTACATTATTAAATTATTTGTGACTTTTAAGTATTGGGAAAGCAGAAATAAGAAAAATTATAACAATTTCTCTTCCAGTTTATTCTTTTCTGTTCCAAGATGATGAAAAACATCAAATTATTTGTACATGTTTGCTGTTAAAAGATTAGAAAAACAGAATATAATTAGATAAATCATGGCAAAAAAAGGAGAAATGCAGAAATTAATAAATTTAAGACAATTTCTCTTCCAGGCTATATTTTCCTGATCCAAAAATGTAAAAATCATCAAATTATTTGTAAATTTTTGTTTTTAAAGTATCTGGAATGCAAAAATAAAGTAAAAGTTATTATAATTTCTCTTCCAGTTTATGTTTTCCTATTCCAAAGCGATGAAAAACATTAAAATATTTGTGAATTACATTTAATTAATTAACCAGAATAAAGTCTACTTATTTAGACATTACAGATGTCAGCCTCACAACTCGTATTGGCCGATTCAAATAAAATTGTGTAATAAAATCTGTGTTGTAAACTTCACAATTTCACAATAGATGAAAAAACTTTTAGTTTTTCCAGTCTTTAACAAATTGAATTGCCACTAATACGTAAGTTAAAACTGTGCCAATATACTGAAACAAAATTAAATTTATTAATATAATAATAATACCATCGCCAATTGGTGAAATTTAGAAAAACACTGAATTTAAATCAGAAACCGAAGGTTTTGAGATTAATTTTTAGTTTAAAAAAAAGATAAGTCACTTACAGATCCCACCATTTGTAATCCTGGAGAAAATACTTCGGATATTCGTATTTCAATTTTTTGACGTGTTAATAATTTGATGGTTGTTTCGACCTAAAACAAAATCTTAATTTTTTATCATTATTATATTATAGGCATTAACATAAATACCTCTATTGCTTCCTCCCGGTGAAGTTTGCTGATTGGAAATTTATAGAGAAATGATAAAATATCGTAATGCTAAAACAGAGGAGTCAAACCATTAAAATTTAGAACTGATATGCTAAACAAACACAGTGTCAATTACAAAATTATTAAAAACATTATAGTAATATAAACACTAAATTAGTATTTTTAACAGAGTTAGAAATAAAAATATAAAATTGCAGAAAATAAACTGGGCTTCATATTTTTTGGTTTTCAATTGTTTATTCAGAAAACGTAGAAAATATTTTCTGGTTTATTAACCTAATTTCTAAACATGAATGCCCGACGATTTATTTTTTTTCGGTTGTTCAACTTTTTATGGCTGCTGTATCGAAAGTATTAATTTTACATGAAAATAAAAGTTTTTTGAGATCAAATTTCACTAAGTTTAATTTTGTATAATAAACATTAAAAAATTGGAAATGCATGCCGCAGTACCGTTAAGGTGGTCCCTCCGTCGCATTTTAAATTAACAAATGAACGTAAATTATTTTGTTGCCAATCTAAGATAAGCATTTACCAAATTTGGTATCTTAACTTGAACTAATATTAAATGATGCAATACTTACAAGCGTAGTTAATTTTTCAGTTGCTCCAAAGGTTAAAAATACGAGTACGAACGAAATAAATAATTCCAATTCCACGACTAGTTGTTCCAAGGAATACTCATTTGAATACAACAAACCATATATTGTTCCCAAACCGCAATTTATATTCAGCACAGTTCCGAGCAATAAAAGTATTAATAAGACAGGACTTAAAAATTTTCCAAACAATGTGTTTATTTTGACTCCCATACCTACGATCAATCGATAATTCCTCAATAACTTGATAATATAAGACTTATTGGTTTCATTTTCCATACTCGTATAAGCAATTCGTTCTGTCAGCTTTTTCATTACAATTTTTTGGAAATTAAAAAGAAGTTTTATGTAAACGCACAATAAAAGTAAAAAGTTCAAGATGAGCATCATTTCAATATATAGGAAACCATAGGTAGTTATATTTATAAGTGTCGCAGTTGATTTGTCAGAGTAAACATCGATTAACATTATAGCCAAAATAAGAAATATAAGATAACCAAAACAGCACAAGGATGTAATTTTATCTTGCAAACAGTCACGTTTTTGAAACAGAGGTTCTTGTAACTGCAGTTTCCATTTTTTCAAATATTGCGCAGTTAATAAAATGGCGGCTTTATAATATCTTGCTTTGTAGCGACAACATAAGATTTCCGAAAGTGGCCGGATGATATTGGAAATGTAAATTATATTGTAGATCAGTTTTCCAATATCTCGATTAGCTATAATATTTGAAATCAGAATTGCATAGTAGATAAATGCGGCAATTAAAATTATTAATGACGTAAAACATGTAAATGTACGGATTGCGGAGTTTCTAATTACTATTTTTGTGTCTTCACCTTCGTGAATACATTCTAAGTAGAATGGTGGAGTGCCACAAAAAGAAGTGTACCATAGTGTACGCTTTATTACACAAACTATACAATTTTCTTCGAACATTTCAGAAAATATTTGTAAACATACAGAGAACTTACTCGTGTAAATGATAAAATTTAGAAAAATAATTTTAATGTTAGCGAATAGTAATAAATTATTTAAATATTTAAATTGTGTTAGATTGTTTTAAATGATTATTAGGTAGATTAACCTTTCCTGCTTGATGACCGGTGATTAGAATATCAGGAAGCACGCAAGCATATGGACATTTGTAAATGATGTTTGCATTATTTGTAGTTGGAAACTTTTTCTGCAGTTTTTGATTATAATAAATATTACAGTTTAGCATAAATTTTATTAATTTTAATAATTCATTTGTGCATACTGATACTCTATTAGCAATATTCAGAAATCAAATTGTGAGATTAAGTGACTGAGTTTCTAAATAATCTGGAACTTCCTCAGGGCAATAGCACTTCCATTATCTTCAACACTTTGTCAATCATTTTGAATGTTATTATAGTTGACACCTCTAATGCTTCTTCTCGATGAAGTTTACTAATTGGAAACTTGTAGAGAAATGATAAAATATCGTAATGCTAAAACAGATTAAATATATAGCTACATACTTGTAGATGTAAAGCTGCCAACCAGCAGGAAACTACAATACCAAACCGCACTCTCCAGACTGAGTTAAAAGCTAGCTAACAGAAATTTGCAATGCTTACCACAGTAGCTAATTTTTCGATAATAGCAAAGGCAAATGTGACACTTGAAAAGGCGATACATAACTGGAATTCTACCCACAGATCTTTAAGGGAATAATTTTTTGAATACATTAATCCATACACTGTTCCCGAAACGCAACATAGATGGATAGCAGGATAGATCGGGAGCAAACCCGTATGCATAATAGAAGGTATCCTATTAAATAAAATAAATTTTTCAGAAATATTATAAAATAATAAAATTATTTAGAGGAATAATTCTTTAAGCTTTTTAACTCTAGTGCGTTAGTTTGAAATACTCTGCAATAATTAACTTGAAAACACATTGGAAAGAGTCGATACCGGTTACTTGCGCGTTTGTATGCCTGCACCACAATCTGTAAGTAAGACATAATTTCCAGTTCTTTTCCTAATCATGAATTATTCATAATTATTAGTTAGTAGTTAGTTAGTAATAAGAAGAAATAAAGAGACCTAGTAGCTAACCTGATCAACTGCTAACGCCAGAAAAGACTAACTTTTTAAAACAAATAAAACCGGCAAATGAATTGCTATGCAATTTGCTTATTAGCTTAACTTTATGTTTCAAATCACTTTTAGAGCACATCGTAAAATTTAATGCGGAGGATTTTGTAATCCGACTGATAAAACTAAAATCATTTTTTATAGATAATGTTGAAAGTTACCATCTATGGCAAGCCCGTATCTAAGAGAAGGCACCTAGGGGCACGTGCCCCGCCCCCAAAATATTCAAATGAAAAATTTCTTTGAAAGTAAAAAATTTGTATTTTGATAATAAAATATGTATATTTTAAAGAGGAGGGATACTCAGCAATTCATGAAAAAGAAAATGGTTAAATGTGAACGATTTGTCAAAGAATTCATTATATACATGTATAGGTAAAATGTTCTGAAGAATTTTTTTCCAATGTCAGAACCTTATTAAAAATATTAGCAATATTACCAGTGACTACAGCAACTGCCGAGAGAAGTTTTTCTAGTTTAAAACGAATAAAAACTTATTTAAGGAGGGAAAAGGGTCTGAGATACAAAAAAACAACATATTTTTGTGATTTTTTTTTCAGAGGATACCTTATTTTTTAAAATTTTTTAAATTGTTTACATTATTAAGCATTATTCTAAGAACATTCTGCTAAATTTTCATAAAAAAATACTGAAAAATAAGCCAGTGGTTGTAACGAAAACCGAGTCACCACAAGAAAAAAGTTGCCATGCGGTAGTCAGGATAACTCATGATTGCTTCATCTGAAATTAAGAAACCCAAAAGATTTCTTTAGTACATAAGTTTATCTTGGTTTTTAACGAAGGATTTTGTTTTTTTTTCAATTACAACTTATTTTTTAATTAAACCAAAACAGAAATTTTGATTTTGAATTTTATAAATTATTAATATTTAATCTTATTCCAAGATTATTTAATTAAATTATTAATACAAAATAATACAAAAATGAATAAAAACTTTGTTAATTCTTTCGTTTAAAACCTAGATAAACTACTTATCTACTAAAGAAATCTTTTGGATTTTTAATTTCAGATGAAGCAATCATGAGTTATCCTGACCACAAGAAACCTTTTTTTTTAGATGACTCGGTTTTCGTCACTACCACTGTCTTATTTTTCAATATTTTTTTATAAAAATTTAGCAGAATGTTCTTTGAATAATATTTAATAATGTAAATAATTTAAAAAATATTAATAAATAAGGTATACTCTGAAAAAAATATCACAAAAATATGCTGTTTTTTTTGTATCTCGGACATTTTTCCCCCCTTAAGAAATTCTACTGGTGAAGAAAGGCTAAAATTTTTAATAAATTTAGAAAAATAGAATATTAAAAAAATTTATCTGTAATAATAAAAATTTTAAGAAGGGGAACCTCCAAAAATTTTACTTTTTACAAGTATCTGTGGTATAGCTGGTAAGTACTCTCAGAATAATTAAAATTACTCAAACTGAGCTACTTTTTAAGAGCTTCGCAGTAGTAGTAAATTTTTTTCATATGGCTATCTTACTCCGGCTGAGATACCCGAAGTAAGTTGAATTTTTCTATTAAAATTAATTAGAATTAAATTGAGACTGCCGGAAGTGCCATTTAATGCGAGATTATGCTTATAATTTTTTTCTGGGGTTTTCGGTTAGCCTTTCCAGCCATTCAAAAACGATTTACAAGTATTTTTGACTATAAACCAAGAAAAAATCACCCGGTTCGGAGGTCCTTATATGTATGTATTTATTAAGAATTTACATACTTTACAGAATTATAAACTACAGTTTAACGTAGTATTACTTTTATTAAATCACTCTATAATAACAAGTAGAATACAATAATTCATTTGTGCATATTAAAAATAAGATACTGATCTTATCAGTCCTGATATTAATTTTAGTTTCAACACTTTTGTCAAATTTAAATAAACCGGATGCCTAAATTAAGTAATGAAAGTTCAGTTTTATTTGATAACAGATTCCTGAATTTTAAGTATTAGGATGGCTGAAATAAGAAAAATTATAACAATTTTTTGTACAGTTTGCACTTTCCTGTTCAAAAACGTTGAAAAAAATTTATTAGTTGTGCATTTTTGCTCTTAAAGTATTTATGAAAACAAAAACTAGAAAAATTATTACAAATTTTCCATCAGTTTATGCTTAATCCTTTTTGCAAAAGGGTGAAAAATAATAAATTAATATTGAATTTTTGGTTATAAAGTATTAGGAAAGTAGAATTAGAATGAAGAGTGAAGAAAAATCAGCAAAAAATGGGAAAATCAGTAAATTATTAAATTATTTGTAACCTTTAAGTATTAGGAAAGCAGAAATAAGAAAAATTATAACAATTTCTCTTCCAGTTTATGCTTTTCTGTTCCAAGATGGTGAAAAACATCAAATTATTTGTACATTTCTGCTGTTAAAACATTAGACAAACAGAATAAAGAAAAATCATGGCAAAAAATGGGAAAATCTTTACATTATTAAATTATTTGTGACTTTTAAGTATTAGGAAAGCAGAAATAAGAAAAATTATAACAATTTCTCTTCCAGTTTATGCTTTCCTGTTCCAGGATGGTGAAAAACATCAAATTATTTGTAAATTTTTGCTGTTAAAACATTAGAAAAACAGAATAAAGAAAAATCATGGCAAAAAGTGGAAAAATCTTTACATTATTAAATTATTTGTGACTTTTAAGTATTAGGAAAGCAGAAATAAGAAAAATTATAACAATTTCTCTTCCAGTTTATGCTTTCCTGTTCCAGGATGGTGAAAAACATCAAATTATTTGTAAATTTTTGCTGTTAAAACATTAGAAAAACAGAATAAAGAAAAATCATGGCAAAAAGTGGAAAAATCTTTACATTATTAAATTATTTGTGACTTTTAAGTATTAGGAAAGCAGAAATAAGAAAAATTATAACAATTTCTCTTCCAGTTTATGCTTTCCTGTTCCAAGCTGATAAAAAACATCAAATTATTTGTACATTTTTGCTGTTAAAACATTAGAAAAACAAAATAAAGAAAAATCATGGCAAAAAATGGGAAAATCATTACATTATTAAATTATTTCTGACTTTTAAGTATTAGGAAAGCAGAAATAAAAGTAATTATAACAATTTCTCTTCCAGTTTATGCTTTCCTGTTCCAAGATGGTAAAAAACATCAAATTATTTGTAAATTTTCGCTGTTAAAACATTAGAAAATCAGAATAAAGAAAAATCATGGCAAAAAATGAGAAAATCATTAAATTATTAAATTATTTGTGACTTTTAAGTATTAGGAAAGCAGAAATAAGAAAAATTATAACAATTTCTCTTCCAGCTTATGCTTTTCTGTTCCAAGATGGCGAAAAACATCAAATTATTTGTACATTTCCGCTGTTAAAACATTAGAAAAACAGAATAAAAAAAAATCTTGGAGAAAAATGGGAAAATCGTTACATTATTAAATTATTTGTGACTTTTAAGTATTAGGAAAGCAGAAATAAGAAAAATTATAACAATTTCTCTTCCAGTTTATGCTTTCCTGTTCCAGCTGGAACAGGAAAGCATAAACCATCCTAGGATGGTGAAAAACATCAAATTATTAGTAAATTTTTGCTGTTAAAACATTAGAAAAACAAAATAAACAAAAAACATGGCAAAAATGGGAAAATCATTACATTATTAAATTATTTGTGACTTTTAAGTATTAGGAAAGCAGAAATAAGAAAAATTATAACAATTTCTCTTCCAGTTTTTGCTTTCCTGTTCCAAGATGATGAAAATCATCCAATTGTTTGTACATTTTTGCTGTTAAAACATTAGAAAAACAGAATATAGAAAAATCATGTCAAAAAATGGGAAAATCATTACATTATTAAATTATTTGTGACTTTTTAGTATTAGGAAAGCAGAAATAAGAAAAATTATAACAATTTCTCTTCCAGTTTATGCTTTCCTGTTCCAAGATGGCGAAAAATATAAAATTTTTGCTGTTAAAACATTAGAAAAACAGAATAAAAAAAAATCATGGCAAAAAAGAGAAAATCATTAAATTAATAAATTAATTGTGAAGTTTTGCTTTTAAACTAATAGAAATGCAGAAATTAATATATTTGAAAGTATTTCTCTTCCGGTTTATGTTTTCCTGATCCAAAAATGCAAAAATTATCAAATTATTTGTGAATTTTTGCTTTTAAAGTATCAGGAATGCAGAAATAAAGTAAAATTTATTACAATTTCTATTCCAGTTTATATTATCCTGTTCCAAAAAGATGAAAAACATTAAATTATTTTTGAACTTTTGCTTTTAAAGCATTAGGAAAGCTGAAATAAGACAAATTATTATAATTTTTCTTCTATATTATGTTTTCCTGTTCCGAAAAGAGAACAAAGGTGAAAAATTTAAATTATTTGTGAATTTTTGCAGTGCTCTTGGCTAGGTTTTTTCCAAATAAAAGAAATATAAGAAAAGTGCCGAAGTATCTCTGGGTAATGAGATAAATTTCAATGTGAAACACCACAAACTTAATTAATTAAACAGAATAACGTCTACTTATAATTTTAAATTTACATTTTCAGTTTTTCAGACATTACAGATGTCAGCTTCACCATTCGTAATGTCCGATTCAAATAAAATTACGTAATAAAATCTGTGTTGTAAACTTCACAATTTGCCAACAAATGAAAAACTTTTAGTTCTTCAAGTCTTTAACAAATTGAATTGCCACTAATACGTAAGTTAAAACTGTCCCCATATACTGAAACATAATTAAATTTATTATAATATAATAATAATACCATCGCAAATTGGTGAAATTTAGAAAAACGCTGAATTTAAATTAGAAACCCAAGATTTTGAGATTAATGTTTATTTGGGATCTGTCCGAAAATCGGACCCACGATTTTCAAAATTTCATCTTCACACTAAGAAAGAAGACACTTTACACACGCAGTATGCTTAGGCATACTAGAACAAAAACTTTGTTGGATTATAAATTAGTTCTCGAAAAAATCGAATTTAAAAATGTAAAAATTACATGTATTTTAGATACACCTTTTAACACGGCTGTATGATTAGCCGTTGTTGAGTAAGACAAAAAAATAAATAAAACAAACTGTTTTATTTTTTCACCTTACGCATAAATGGCAGAACTCGCCAAGGGTGGAACTCGAAGCCATAAAACTCATCCGGGTGTCGACCGCGACTGATAACAACATTAAGAGTATATCAAAGCACACGTACCGTCAACAAAATGAAGAGTCACACATCGGCGTGTATCATATTACATTTCCCTGCTTTTCGTAATCTTAAAATGCCGTTATTTCGACAACTATTGCATATTCCAAAAAAAATTTTGTGTTAATATACTCAGAAAATTGTCCCCTTTCCTATGGTGTAAATGAAATTTTTGAAATCGTGAATGCGATTTTCTGACAGTAACCGTTTAGTTTAATGAAAAGATAATTCACTTACAGATGCCAGCATTTTTAGTCCTGGAGAAAACATTTCGGATATCCGTATTTCAATTTTTTGACGTGTTAATAATTTGATGGTTGTTTCGACCTAAACCAAAGTATCATTTTTTTATAATTATTATAGGCATTAATATAAATACCTCTAATGCTTCCTCCCACTGAAGTTTACTAATTGGAAATTTGTAGAGAAATGATAAAATATCGTAATGCTGAAACAGAGGAGTCAAACCATTAAAATTTAGAACTTATATGCTAAACAAACACTTACAATTACAAAATTATTAAAAACATTCTAAATAAATTTCTTCTATGGTTATATTATTTAAATTTGATGAAACTGGGTAATAATAATATTTTCAGAATATAGTAGAGCGGTGGAATTCCATAAAATGAAAAATCTTCTTCAGACATTAACGAATTATTCATGGACACTAAGGACTTGTAGGACAATTTAATTATTTAGAGGATCAAACAATTAGAATTATTTATAGTTTCAATTTATCTGATAGTTTTGATCTAATTAAAGTTGTTAAAGAAAGAAGAATACATAAGTGTAGAAAATTATTATTTAACTAATAATATAAACACAAAATTAGTATTTTTAACAGAGTTAGGAATAAAAAAAATAAACTGGGCTCCATATTTTTTGGTTTTCAATTGTTTATTCAGAAAACGTAGAAAATATTTTCTGGTTTATTTACCTAATTTCCAAAAGTTGTTTTAGTTGTTCAACTTTTCATGGCTGCTGCTTCGAAAGGATTAATTTTACATAAAAATAAAAGTTTTTGGAATCAAAGTTACAGTAAGATTAATTTTGTATAATAAGTATCCAAAAATTGGAAAGAAAATATGTTATGAAATGCATGCCGTAGTACCGTTAAGGTGGTCCCTCCGTCGCATTTTAAATTAACAAATGAGCGTAAATTATTCTGTTGCAAATGTAAAATAATCACTCACCAAATTTGGTATATTAACTTAAACTAATATTAAATAATGCTATACTTACAATCGTAGTTAGTTTTTCAGTAGTTACAAAGGCTGAAAATACAACTAAAAACGTTATACATAATTGTATTTCCACGACTAGTTGTTCGAACGAATGCTCATCTGAATACAACAAACCATATATTGTTCCCAAACCGCAATTTATATTAACCACAGTTCCGAGCAATAAAAGTATTAATAAGACAGGACTTAAAAATTTTCCAAACAATGTGTTTATTTTAACTCCCATACCTACGATCAATCGATAATTCCTCAATAACTTGATAATATAAGACTTATTGGTTTCATTTTCTATACTCGTGTAAGCAATTCGTTCTGTCAGCTTTTTTATTACAATTTGTTGGAAATTAAAAAAAAGTTTCATGTAAACGCACAATAAAAGTAAAAAGTTCAAGATGAGCATCATTTCAATATATAGCAAAGCATAGGTAGTTGTATTTATAATTGTCGCAGTTGATTTTTCGGAGTTAAAATCTATTAACATTATAGCCAAAACAAGAAATATAAAATAACCAACACAGAACAAGGACGTAATTATATCTTGCAAACAGTCACGTTTTTGGAACAGAGGTTCTTGTAACTGCAGTTTCCAGTTTTTCAAATATTCTGCAGTTAATAAAATGGCGGCTTTATAATATCTAGCTTTGTAGCGACAACATAAGATTTCCGAAAGTGGCCGGATGATATTGGAAATGTAAATTATATTGTAGATCAGTTTTCCAATATCCCGACTAGCAACAAAATTTGAAATCAAAATTGCATAGTAGACAAATGCGGCAATCAAAATTATTAATGACGTAAAACATGTAAATGTACGGATTGCGGAATTTCTAATTATTATTTTTGTGTCTTCGCCTTCGTGAATACATTCTAAGTAGAATGGTGGAGTGCCACAAAAAGAAGTGTACCATAGTGTACGCTTTATTACACAAACTATACAATTTTCCGCGAACATTTCAGAAGATTTTTGTAAGCTTACAAAGAACTTATTCGTGTAAATGATAAAATTTGGAAAAATAATTTTGATGTTAGCGAATAGCAATAAATTATTTAAATATTTAAATTGTGTTAAATTTTTTTAAACGATTATTAGGTAGATTAACCTTTTTTGGTTGATGACCGGTGATTAGAATATTGGAAAGCACGCAACCCTATGGACATCTGTAAATTAGGTTTGCATTATTGTAGTAGGAGACTTTTCCAGCAGTTTTCGATTATAATAAATATTACAGTTTTGCATAACTTTTATTAATTTTAATAATTCATTTGTGCATACTGATACTCTATTAGCAATATTCAGAGATCAAACTGTGAGATTAAGTGACTAAGTTTCTAAATAATCTGGAACTTCCTCAGGGCCATAGCACTCCCATTATCTTCAACACTTTGTCAAATTCAATGTGCTAATGTGATTGTGCAAATGAGATCTTTGTAGACAAAATGATTTAATTCTCCAAGCGTTTAACGAATTGAATTGCCACTAATACGTACGTTAAAACGGTTCCATAGTACTGAAACAAAAGATATAGTAGCTTAAATTAAGATCCTATTATTTTTAAATCGTGAGATTTAAATTTGTATTGAAGTGATAAAAAAATTTTTTTTAAATTAAGAAAAAAACATATAAGAATCAATGTTGTAGAATGTTTAAAGCTAAAATAAAATTTTTACTCACAGATCCTAGTATTTTTAACCCCGGAGAGAAAACTTCCGATACTCGAATTTGAATTTTTTGTCGCGTCAATAATTTAATGGTTAATTCGACCTAAAATTTTACAGTCATGTCAATCATTTTAAATGTTATTATAGTTGATACCTCTAATGCTTCTTCTCGATGAAGTTTACTAATTGGAAACTTGTAGAGGAATGATAAAATATCGTAATGCTAAAACAAATTAAAAATACAGTTCCATAGCAAGAACTAGCAAGAAACTACGGTACCAGCCGCAGTTAAAAGCTAGCTAACAGAAATTTGCAATGCTTACCACAGTAGCTAATTTTTCGATAATAGCAAAGGCAAATGTGACACTGGAAAAAGCGATACATAACTGGCATTCCACCCACAGATCTTCTAGGGAATAATTTTTTGAATACATTAATCCATACACTGTTCCCGAAACGCAACATATTTCGGTCATAGCTCCAAGCAATATCAATATTAACATAGTAGGACTGTAAAATTTGTTAAGTAATTTGTTCACTTTAAGCATCATGCAGACGATTAATCGATAGTTTTTCAATAACTTGATGATATAACTCCTCTTTTCAACGGGAGCTTCTTTTCCCATATTTGTGCAATAAATTCGTTTCGATAATTTTTTCATCACAAATTGTTGACAGTTGAAAAGAATTTTAATGTAAGTCCATAACAAATAAAAATAATTAGTGACAAACACAATTTCGATATAAATTAGAGCGTTTATACGAATATTTTTGATTATTGAATTTGGTACACCAGAAAGAAAACAGCTAATAATTATTATAACAAAAAAAAATAAAACATTGGCGATATGCAAGAATGATACCATTACATCTTGCATAGAGTCGCGTTTATCTAACAGAGGTTCTTGCAACCGGAAGTTCCAGTTTTGCAAAGAGCGGTTTGTCACCAATATGGCGTTTTTAAAATGTTTTGATTTATAGCAAGAACATAGCGCTTCCGTAAATGTCCGAATCACATTGAAGATATAAATTATATTGAAGAATAGTTTTTTAATGTCCCGGTTCTCTATGCAATTAGCAATCAAATATGCATAGTAAGCAATGGCAGCGATCAACAGTATAAATGAAAAACAACATGTGAAGTTGCGAAGAGAAGATTTTTTTATCTTGATTTTAGTGTTACCGTGCGTATGAAAACATTCCAAGTAGAAAGGTGGAATCCCCAAGAAGGAGGAATACCAAATCGCGTGCTTTAGTACACATACTATACAATTTTTTTCAGACATTTACTCAAAATTTTTATTAGTACTTTACGAAGAACTTATTCGTACAAAATAAAAAATAAATATTAGTTTTTATGTTAAATGGATCGAGGAATATCAATAACTTATTGAAATGTATCAAAATATTTAAATTGCGCCATTATGTTTAATATAATGATTATTAGATAGATTCAAAATTTTTGTTTTATTATTATTATTAAGGTAATCAGGGGTTAGAACTATTACAGCTCTAATGCTATGTAAAATTACAATGTCGTCAAAATAAATAATGGGAAGAAGCGTAAACAGTGAAAAGAGCAGAAGAAATCTCGAATTCACTAGAGCAGTGCAAATTTAACAATTTATTATTTAGCACAAACAGGATACAGAGATAATCGGCATTTGAAGAAACGCAACATTAAAATAAATAGTCATATTTTTATAATCGTGCTTATATATTTAGGTTTAACCTTGTATGACGTAGAACAGTAGATAAAATCAAACATTATGATTATATTAATATTTTTAAAAACTCATTAGCAATGTTTAAATTAATTAGTAAAAGCGAGAGAGAACGAGTTCTGTCTTTGCAATTTGAGAATATAAAAAAAATATTAGGGCGCCATAATATGTTCTTCTTATAATAAAACCATAAAAGAAACAATACCGCATATAATAAAACAAAAAATAACCCAAAAACGAGCCCTACGGAAGACATGGCAAGAAACTAGATACCCCCTGATAAAACTAAGTTAAATAAAGCTACCAAAAGACTAAAAGAAATGATATCCCAAATAAAAAACAAAGGAATACAACTTTACCTGGAGAAGCTCAGCGCATCAGAGGCAAGCGATTACTCCTCGTGGAAGGCCACCAAAAAATTGAAGAGTCCTCAAGTATCAATATCACCAATAAAAAACTTAAATAATAAATGGACCAGAAACAACAAAGAGAAAGCAAATGTTTTTGCTCAACATTTGGCAAAGGTTTTTCAACCATACCCACCATCTAGTAGCACAGAAGAAGAAAATGACATCATGGAATTCCAAGAAACACCATTTTAAATGGACTTTCCTATAAAGAAATTCAAATTGAAAGAAGTGGAAAAAATAATCTACAACGACATAAATCCAAAGAAGGCCCCCGGATATGATCTAATTACAGGAAAGATTCTACACGAAATAACTAACAAATGTCTGAGGGCCATATTACAAATATTTAATGCAATCATCAGGATCAACCACTTTCCAAGTCATTGGAAGATTGCACAGATTGTTATGATCCCCAAACCAGGGAAAAAACCGGACGATGTCAAATCTTATAGGCCAATTAGTCTGCTTCCTGTACTGTCGAAGATATTTGAAAAACTAATTCTACAACAATTAAAACCTATAATAGAAGAACGTAACCTAATTCCTAATCACCAATTTGGCTTCCGAAACCACCACGGAACAATCGAACAGGTTCACAGAATAGTCAGTCACATCAACAGAGACCTGCAAGGTAAAAGATATTGTTCAGCAGCATTTTTGGATATCAGCCAGGCTTTTGATAAGGTATGGCACCCTGGACTGTTATACAAACTTAAAAGAAACCTACCATACCATACCATTACTACCATATTTCCAGGTTATGCAGCAGAATGAATATACTAACCTTCACCAAATAAATTCTGGAGTGCCCCAAGGAAGCATCCTCGGTCCTATCTTATACCTACTATATACGTCAGACCTACCAACTACAGAACATACCACAGTAACAACCTTTGCTGACGACACTGCAATTTTTTCTTCGCATAATAACCCAACTGTGGCATCTATAAAACTTCAAGAAAATTTAAACAAAATCCAGGACTGGCTACAGAACTGGCAAATGAAACAAAGTCAATACAAGTGACTTTCACCATGAGGAAAGGCACTTGCCCACCGGTGAAAATTAATGGCTGCCAGATACCACAAAGCGAAGATGCAAAATACTTGGGAATGCATCTAGACAGACGACTTACTTGGCGAAAACATATCTTCACGAAGCGGAAACAATTTGGGCTAAAATTGAACCAGATGCACTGGATCATTGAACGGAGCTCGCAACTCTCCATTGAAAATAAGGTTCTAATTTATGAAGCCATACTTAAGCCGATATGGACTTACGGAGTACAACTCTGGGGCTCAGCAGCGGAATTAAATCTTGAGATTTTTCGGAGATTCCAAAACAAAGTGCTTCGCATTATAACAGATGCACCTAGATACATACCCAATAGTGTAATACAACGCGACATCCCAATGTCTACTGTCAAAGAAGTGATCCAACAGTTGTTTCCAAATGTGCTTGCTAATCAGTTAGTAACACTAAGCGAAGAACCACGCAAACTCAAAAGATATCAACCGGAAGACCTAATAACCAGATTCGACTAGTTATATAACTCATCAGATACTAATTGGCCTCTTAAGTAAATAAAGTAAAGGCAGAAGGTTCAGTGGAACACAATGCGCAAGTCATTTTTATTATTATTATTTATTGTTATAATAATTATTATTATTTATTGTTATTATTATAATGAGACAGATTGCAATGTACAAAGGAGTTAATAAAAAAAAATTTATTAAAGTAAAGTTAAGCTTTTCCATCTATGGTATAGCTGGTAGGTACCATCAGAATAATTAAAATTGCCCAAACTGAGCTATTTTTCACAAGCATCGCAGTTCTAGAAGCATTCAAGGATAACAAAACAAATTCACCAGAATTTATATTTTTGTTACAACCTTGTATTAAATGAAACAAAACTTTAATTTTTAAAAATAAAATTATTGTATTTTATATTGTAGTAGCAATCTATGATATAATATAGTTTTTTTTTCAAAAATTTTCAACCGGATTCTGATTTGCCAAATTTTAGTTTTTAAGTCTTCAACTTATCACTAGCTTTAATTCATCGTTGAATGCAATTAACAACAAATTAAATCATTTCATCATTTTTAATTTTTTTTCTTGCTTTGGGCAACCTTCTTGTTACATTTCTTATTACAGCATATTCTCTTAATAACTAAGAAAGATACATAAAATGTAATAAACGTTGCCAAGGCAACGACAGCAATTACATCCAGAAGCAAGTACTGGTACCAATTCAGCGATAAGATTGCTGTTTTCAAGTGAGGAGCACCTTTATGTCTGATGACGTATTCCAACCAAAAAATAGCTCGGTCCAACGGCTTCTCTGGTTGATCATGAAGAATTTTAGACCTTCGTTTCACGGTGTCGGTATACCTAAACATTTTGGAATTATTTTGACTAAAATTTTATGGTGGTTTTCAGTTGGTTACCTGGGATTGTTCAACATTTCATTTATTGCTGAACCAAAAGTTTCTTCGTTCAACTTAACATAGTCAAGTTTAATTCCGTACCCTGCATTTTCAGCATTTACAATATTATTCATCTGATCTCCGTATATTGGGATTCCAATAACAGGAACACCATGGTAAACCGTTTCTATGGTACTCAAAAAGCCACCGTGAGTTATAAATAATTTTATGTTTGGATGAGCTGCAAGAAAATTAAACATTATTTATTGTTAAACTGCTGTTACACGAAATTTACCCAAAATGTCCTGTTGAGGTAACCATTTGCTAATCTTGACGTTTTCAGGCTTGCCCGGAAGATTTTCGTCTTCCCATTTCCACAACACTTTTACTTTTAGTTTAGAAAATACTTTTAGTATGGCATCTCGTTTTTCAGGTTCCATGAATTTGCTTTTTACATTAGAACCCATACTGAAATAAATTGCGCCATTTTTGGCGTTATCTAAATATTCCTGCAGATCAACCGGAAGCTTCTTGGGAGCTTTAACGTGGAAACCTCCAATTTCGATCATATTGGGCACAAGAGGAACTGGGTAACTTAAACTGACATCTGAGTTAACTAAGATCAACGATGTGTTATGATATAGATCGCTCAAGTGGGGAGCTCCGGGAAAATGATTTTGTAAAACTGTATTTTGCTGGGGCATATTTAACAACTCTATAAGCAGTACTTGAATATAACGTACGAAAACGTTGTAAGTTCTTTCAAAAAAGTTCATTTCGCTTTTGAGGCCCGTGAATAATTCGGGTACGTACGAAGGGGGGCTTGGATTACCCACTTGTGGATTTATCCACACGTTTGTGGCGACACTGCTTATGGACACACAAGGAGCATTATATTTGTAGCAAAAACCCAATAATGCTTCGTTGAAGAATGTTTCCATAACTATCAAATCGAAGGTTTCGTCACTCTGCAATAATTTTTGAACGTTCGGATGACTTAAAGCATCGTCAGCGGCTTTCAAACCATGCTTCTGTGCGAAGAAAATTCCAAAGATATTAGGAATGCCAACCAGATTAAAAAAATCCATTTTTAATTCTACAAAATTATTTAAATTAAGCAAATTCGCTGGAAGATTTATACTATACGTACTTTCGATTTCCTCGATGGCTCCGGTTAAAATAACTTGCTTGATATTTTTCAAGGGTGTCTTTTCGGCATACGGCGTAATCACAGTAACTTGGTGACCTTTTGCCGCAAGAGTTTTCATAAGTATGTCACCCATTTGATGGTGACTATACGAAGCCATATTAAATACACCCAAAATTTTTGCGCCGTGGGCGCATGCTATAAAAAAAAATAAAAACACAAATTTCGACCTCATAATTTGGGGAATTTAGAAGAACTGGTCCGTTATTAAAGTTATCTTTTAGTTATGTCATGATAATTATTACATCGCACTTTTTTATCAGTTAGTTTATCAGAAATTCTAAAGTGTGTACACTTAATTTTGTAGTTAAACAAGATTTTTATTTTACACTTGACTGATTACTTTCACTATTTCCGATGGACCAATTTAAACTAATTCGATAAAAAAATATATAATATAGTTAAACAAAAGATACAGACTGTTCCAAAAAATACCACAACAAAACATTTTTTTTATAATTAGACAATAATCAATTTTTTTCCTATGGCTGCCTTACTCCGGCTGAGATACCTGGAGTAAGTTGAATTTTTCTATTAAAATTATTTAGAATTAAATTGAGACTTTTGAAAGTGCCATTTAATGCGAGATTGTATCTATAATTTTCATCGATACAAAAATTTTTTTTCGTTTGTCATTTTTATCGGAGGTTCAACGTTAAATCTTGATGATGTTTCTAAATAGAACATCTAATTTACAAACTTAAAGTTTGTACAGTTTGAACTGGTACAGTCCGGGAGTATGGGAGGTAGCGATATTTTACAATTATTATTAATTATTAGACAATAATCATTTTTTTATATGGCTGTCTTACTCCGACTGAGATACCCGGAGTAAGTCGAATTTTTCTATTAAAATTATTTAGAATTAAATTGAGACTTCTGGAAGTGCCATTTAATGCGAGATTGTGTCTATAATTTTCATCGATACAAAAATTTTCTTTAGTTTGTCATTTTTATCGGAGGTTCAACGTTAAATCTTGATGATGTTTCTAAATAGAATATTAAATATGCAAACTTAAAATTTGTACAGTTTAAACTGGTACAGTCCGGGGGTATGGGAGGTAGCTATATTTTACAATTATTATTAATTATTAGACAGTAATCAATTTTTTTTTCATATGGCTGCCTTACTCTGGCTGAGATACCCGGAGTAAGTTGAATTTTTTTATTAAAATTATTTAGAATTAAATTGAGACTTCTGGAAGTACCATTTAATGCGAGATTGTATCTATAATTTTCATCGATACAAAAATTTTTTTTAGTTTGTCATTTTTATCGGAGGTTCAACGTTAAATCTTGATGATGTTTCTAAATAGAATATTAAATATACAAACTTAAAATTTGTACAGTTTAAACTGGTACAGTCTGGTGGTATGGGAGGTAGCTATATTTTACAATTATTAATTAATTATTCTTTTATAACATTTTTCCGGTCGTCGAGTCATATTCCACTGTACCAAACTTAATTGCATAATATAATGTGTAGAATATAAATATTATTTCCGATACAATTTCATAATATTATGTATATTGTCGTGTTTCGAAAACCAAAACAACATTAATTTTATTTATTTTATAAATTATTTAAGAGTTTAATTTTGTTTTATTATTTATTTATTTATAATATTGTATAAAAAATGTTAGTTAAATTTGCTGTATAAATAAAGGTGGGAAGAACGAATAAGTGAAGAGAATGGGACTTGAAAGTAAAAAGTACAAGACTTGGGCTCACGCTTTCACGTCGAGTATTCGAGCGGACGAACATCATTCCCGCAATAATAATTTTAAATTGTTAATTGTTTAAAATCAATAAAATAACTTAGGTTGATTTGATGTTTTTATTTAAATTAATAAAGTGAAGTGAAAACAAAATAATAAAATTGAAGAATTAGTGAAAATTTAGTCGATGCATTAAAGTTGCGTCGCAGAAAATTTGTTTAACCAGGCGTGGCCAGATGCAAAAAACATGTGCGCTTTCAAGGCCACACATTACAAGGTAAATGTTGGTAAATTTAAATTAATCAATTGAAGAAGAGCTCATAGCTATTAAATAATCTGTGCTACCTCAGCGAATTTCACAAGAGGGTGGAAATGCATAAATTTGTAAAGGTGGGGGCATAGCATTAATTGGCATCCCGAACGTGAGGCTTGAAGTTGGAACGCACAGTAGACCCTGAGATTATTAAAGATTAACTTGTAAAGGAAAATAAAAACAAAAACAAAAAAATGGCAGGAGTAACTAAAATGTTAGATACACAAGAAAAACAAACGAAGAGAATGCTGCAACAGTTTATAGAAAACATGAATGAAATGAACAAAAACATAAGTGAAATAAAACAAGATATAAACAAAAACATAAGTGAATTAAAACAAGATATAAACAACAACTATGAAAAATTAGCAAACAAAATAGAAACAATAATAGAAAATAACAAAAAAATGAGTGAAATAGATGAAAAAGTAGAAGAGGAAATTAATGCGGGTAGCAAAAGAATAAAATTAGATTCAGTAATAGAAAGTGGAAAAGGCGCAAATGATAAAAAAGTTTTGAAAAGGAAGAACAAGGTTAGAAAAATGTAATGTAAAAAGTAATGGTTAAGGAAGAAAAATTTAAAATTATTAGGTTGTTTGCTCCACAAAAATTATTGAAAATGAAGAAAAATTTAAAGCGCTGCATTAATAACGGAAACAAAATCATGAAAATAAAAGGAAAAATTTGGAAACTAAAAGTTGAAAAATTAACGGTTACAGCAGGAAAAACGAAACTTGGACGAAAAAACAAAAATAATAAAATTGGACAACTGAAAATTATGAAATTTGAAGAACCAAACAAAACAAAAAATTCAACATCAAAGAAAACAAACAAGAACAAAATGAAAAAAGAAGATAAGAGAATTTCAACAGGATCAGGAAGGACAAAATTTAATGGATCGGAGAGGAATTTGAAGATATGGAAAAGTAGGGGATGGACGAGAGTGATGTCGAACATGTTGATTCTAAAAAAAAATTTTTTGATTAACTATTGTATTATAAGAAAATTTGATTTTATTTATGTAATTGTTGTTTATTTTAGGAGGAATTTTAAAAATTTATTTGTCGAAGCACGACAACTTAGTAATTTTTAATTGCAAACACTTTGCGTTTACAAGAAAAAAAGAGCGTAAAATGTCGTGTTTCGAAAACCAAAACAACATTAATTTTATTTATTTTGTAAATTATTTAAGAGTTTAATTTTGTTTTACTATTTATTTATTTATAATATTGTATAAAAAATGTTAATTAAATTTGCTGTATAAATAAAGGTGGGAAAAACGAATAAGTGAAGAGAATGGGACTTGAAAGTAAGAAGTGCAAGACTTGAGCTCGGGCTTTCACGTCGAGTAGTCGAGCAGTCGAGCGGACGAACATCATTCCCGCAATAATAACTTAAAATTGTTAATTGTTTAAAATCAATAAAATAACTTAGGTTGATTTGATGTTTTTATTTAAATTGATAAAGTGCAGTGCAAATTGTTAAATAAAATTGGAAAAGTGAAGAATTTGTGATAAAACCGGGCGTACTGAAGCCAGCTGGAATACCATATGCGGAACGTGCATGAACAATTACAAGGCCATATGCAAGGTATAACAAAAATTTGAGAATTTTTAATTAACAATTCTTTTAAACACGGAAGAGTCTCTTGTTAAATAATGGATACCCAGCTAAAGTAATTTTGGAAATTAAGCGAATTTTATAGATTTGCATAGCTAGGGTCATCTCAATATATTGTGATGATATCTTTAAATTATTCCTGTATTGCAATAATTATAACTTTGTAAATCCATTAGTTTTATTTTTGTTTAATTACTATTTGGCGTGATATTTATCACGAAGATCTGTTTATAAAGATATAAAAGATCGCTTGCAATGATGAATTTTTAGTTTTTGGTTTCCGTTATTTGTGCAACATTCAATCTTAGTAATGTTTATAAAAATTATTTTAATTTTACAAATTTTAAATTGTGGAGTTTATTGTGATTTTTTGTCTAAAGTAAATATTGTTAGATTTTTTTTTTTTTAATTATTTAAGGAGTATATTGTTTTAATATGAGTTAATGTTTTTACTTCTGATGAGTTGAAAAATGAAATTTACAGACAGGCTACAGAAAGTACTACTTTAGCCAATTCAAAAAAAAAGTTGGTACGAAAGCACTTTAATGCCGCTCGCATTAAAGTAACGATGTAACTCTTTATTATAACATTTTGTACATATTTGTTGTTAGTTTCATCAGCACGACTACAAACTGAGAGATTTAAGAGCAGAAGTATCATATACGAATAAAAACTACATGCACTTCGCCAATCTGATCGTACATAAATTCAATCGTACAACAGCAGTGTTTAATTTTACTCTGTGGCTCAAAATCGATTTTCAAGATAAAGTTGAGGTGATATTAATGTAATCAAAGAGTTTGATGTAGCAGTTGACGTGATTTTTAATTTCAGGTTGTAGTGCAATCGTTTAAACGTGCAAGTAACGAATACCGATTATTTCCAATGCGTTTTCAAATAAATATGTGTAAGACGTTCGAATCTAATATAGCGGGACTCAAAAATATAGAAGAATTTGGGAACTTTACTACTTGCTATTGGAAAAAGGTAATACAATACTTTGTATGTTTTAAACACGTCAGTTATTTAAATAGTCTAGGATACCCTATACTACGCCAATAACGTCATCATGGACGAACGTCAACTGCCACCCTATCTTCCACATGGAGAATATAAATTGCAAAATGAATTAATATATGATGACATAAAATTGGTTACTATAAATACATATGTCGAAGTATACAGCAGTAAAATAAAATATTAGTATTTAAGTATATTGCTTTTTATGTCATTTAGATAGTTTGGCAGCTAACTATTATTTTATTACGTCTATTATTAGACACACGGGGTGTTTAATCTAGCAATCTACTATTTTCGACTTTAGTCAAAATAAAAAATTGTAAATTTTTGAAACTTTGTATTGTTGCCTCAGGGTTCTGCATGAAAGGCTGCAGTGAAATATATTTTTACATTTTTAATAAATCTGCAGTTGTTCAGATTTGAAAATATATTTTTTATAAAATGGTTTGGGTTAATTTGATCAACTGGAATTAATTCTACTTCCTATCGCTGTAAATTCCGGTTATTTAATACTTGTGACGCCCCTCGTATTATCCGAAACTGTTCAATTCTTAAATTTTGCTTTTAATGTAGTTTTAATTGTGTTTGAATTAAGTGCTTCGTAAACTATGATGAATTTATAATAATGGCTAAATTAAAAATAATAATTATATTGCATTGTCTTCTCATAAATGCATCTCCTTATGGCGAATTTGGACCACAGTAAGTAAATTAAAAGATTGAAAATTAATCTCACAAATAATAACTTTAGGCCTCGCATAATATCTTCGTCTGGACATTTGATTTTTAATTCCGCCGAAAACAAGGATATTCATTTTGTTACAAAAGGAAGCGGAAAAATTAAGTTAAATGATGGCGACTTGACCGATGCTGCAAGTTTGGTAAGTATTTTTTTTCAGTGAAAATTGAAATTAAAATTTTAACGTAAAAATAATTAATGTTAGAAAAACTTGAAAACTACGTACTAAAAGTACGTTTTCTCCGAATAGGATTTTTTATGATGTACAAGATTAAACATAATTATTATTTTTACCGTCGACGATAGGCGGCACCAAAGTAGCACTTTAGCGCCTGTTATTGTAAACAATAAATGAACATTTGATTAAATTAGTTAATACTTTTATTTAAAGGCAAAAAATGCAACAGATACGTTAAACAAAATTAACAGTGAATATTACGACACCGTGGTGCAAGTCCAACAGCTAAAACGAACACTAGGAGGAGATCGAGGTATTATAATGAGGTTGACTAATCTCGAAATTGAATATCATAATTCCAACGGTTCCACGGTAAGAGTACAAAAAATAAACAAAAATGATACATTTTATTGTACTGTAATTTTCCAACAGGACCAACAGAATGGATATCTCTCTTCGGTGTTGAACAGAAGAATGCGAACGTTGGAAAGAAAAGTAAGTAGATTGATGATTATGTTACGAACAGATGAGTGTACTGCAAATCCGTGTGAAAATGGTGGAACCTGTCAAGATTTGTTTAATGGCTATTTATGTCACTGCCCGATGGAATGGGAAGGAGAAAACTGCGATCGAGACGTTAACGAATGCTCCAGATTTGCAGGAACCGAACTGGGATGTCAAAATGGTGCCACATGTGTTAACAAACCAGGAACATATGAGTTAATTGAGAACAATTAAATCACTTTCGGTTGTACTGATTTTATCTTTTTAAGGTGCATTTGCAATTCCGGCTGGTTTGGCATCCATTGCACTCAGCAAACCGCAAGTTGTACCAACGGATCTGCTGCACAGTTATGTGGTCATGGAATTTGTATTCCACAAGGCAACAGTTACACCTGCCTCTGCGACGAGGTAACCACAAGATAATATTATAAAAAACCAATTAAAAAATTTTTTTTTCAATTTTTCCAGGGTTGGACGAAAGAAGGAACAAATCCTGCGTGTCTCAAAGACGTAGACGAATGTGCTCTGACAACCAGACCTGCTTGTTCTATTGATCCGCCCGTAAGTTGTATCAATGTACCCGGATCATTTTATTGTGGGAATTGTCCTGCAGGTAAACGTATAGTAAATTTAAAAGTTAAAGTAATTAATTCTTACATTTTCAGGCTATTCCGGAGTTGGACACTGCGTCGACATCAACGAGTGCGAAATGTTTAATGGAGGGTGCAGTGTAAATCCAATGGTTCATTGCATTAACACTCCCGTAAGTATTTCATCGAAATCCTAAAACCATTTTCCAAATCATTTCAAATTTTAGGGTTCCCGAATGTGTGGATCCTGTCCTCCCGGATACGTAGGTGATGGAACAACGTGCTCCTTTCAAGGTGTGTGCAGTATCAACAATGGAGGATGCAGTAGATTAGCTCAATGTCGCGACAATCCAAGTATTGATAAACATTTTGACTAAAGAATTCTTAACAACTAATTTAACTTTTAAAGGAATTAGTTCAACGTATGTGGAATGTGTTTGCCCACCTGGATATTTTGGAACAGGCATAGGTCCATTAGGATGTACACAATCTCAAAATCAAAATTCCTGTGACAGTAACCCTTGTGTACATGGAACATGTCAGGCAAATCTATTAAACGGATCTTACCGTTGCAACTGCAATCAACAATTTACTGGTAAGTGATGCAAAAGTTGACTTCAGAAAGGTTTATCCAGGAAATTGCAGGAACGAACTGTGATATTCGCAAAGATTCCTGTCGATCTAATCCATGCTTAAATGGTGGACACTGTAACGAAGTTCCTGGATTGTCGTATATTTGCACCTGTGCAAATGGATATACAGGCTACAACTGCGAAGAACAACGACAAGGTTTAGAGTTCTTTGTAATTGTGGAATGCAAGATTTTACTTTAATTTTTTTAGCTTGTGGAGGTCACTTGAGAGAACTTACTGGAGTGTTAAAATATCCTTCCACGTCGGGCACCGATAATACTGGCAGTATAAATTGCGTCTGGATTATTCAAACCAATAACACGAAAGTTTTGAATATCACATTTACCGAATTCCACTTGGAAGAATCTAACAATTGTCGTTCTGGTTGGTTAGAAGTAAGTTTTCAATTTTTTTTTATGTGTAACATTTTTCCACTCGCTTATGGGGGTAATTTTGTGAAATGGGACGGAAATGCGTAACAGGAAGCCAGAAAAGCGCGCGCTATTTGATTTGAATAATGAGCACCAAAATTATTTTAACGGAATACATAGACATCATTTTTTATGATGTAATAATTATTAATTATTTCAAATAATAATGTTGCTTACTAGCAAGGTGAGATGTCAGATGTTACACATCATATACGAGTACTGTAAGGTTCGTTTTTTTAAATTTATTTCACACCTTACACAAGATACATGATGGTCGGAATTCTGCTGCCAACTCTATCGGACGATTCTGTGGAAATAATTTTCCAAATGGTGGGACAATAACCTCAACTCACAATTCTTTTTACGTTTGGATTAAAGCACAATCTACGTCACATGCCGGGTTTTCTTTAAATTGGACGACCATCGATCCCGGTAAGTTACCCAATACTTTAAATGCAAATTACTGCAAATAGAATTTTTTATAGTGTGCGGAGGAATCATACCATTTGAGTCGCATGGAATTTTGACATCTCCTGGATTTCCCGGAAAGTATCCAATAAATCGGTAAGTTTATAATGATTTTATGAAATTGAATTTAATGTGCTAACGGTATTGCAGTGATTGCTACTGGTATTTAAGAGCACCTTCCGGAAAAAGACTTCAATTACACTTTTTCACATTGGAAATTGGAAACGGAGGTTCGAATTGCACTTCAGATTTTGTGAAGGTAAATTTTTTACATACTCATATTTGAAATACCTGGAGAAAATTTTTCTAGGTGTACGAAGGTGAATCAACGAGTGAACTTTTGACACAATACTGTAACACGTCCCAACCGGAACCACTCGTATCTTCTGGTCCAAACGTAGTCATATATTTCCATTCGGACAGTTCGGATACATTCAATGGTTTTCAAATTGGTTATTCTGCACAAGAAGGCATTCCAGGATGTAGCGGAATTTATACAGGAACTTCTGGGAGCATATCTTCTCCGGTTCTAAACGGCGAATATCTTCCAAATTTAAATTGCGAATACAAAATTTCGGCTTTGGAAAAATCCAGAATAAAACTCACGTTCGAGGTTTTTGATACAGAAGGCAGTATGTCCAATTGTTATTACGATTATGTCGAAGTAAAATTGAATGCTGTTTACAAATGCAAGTAGTATAAAAGTTGACTTTTAGATTTACGAAGGAAGTACAACCGAAGCGCCACTTGTGGGTCGATATTGTGGGAAAAATATTCCAGGACCATACACGTCAGCTGGAAATCATATATTGGTAGTTTTTACTACCGATTGGGGCGATAGTGGAGCTGGTTTCCGCTTAAGATACGAGATCAGTAAGGAATTTTTCTGGAAAAACATTTCCAATACTGAATTATGATTTTTAGTTTGTGGTGGTGTGTATACGGAACCATCTGGTGTTATAACATCTCCCGGTTATCCCGAGCTGTATAAACAAAGTCAATTTTGTATTTATGAAATTATGCAGCCATTGGGGAGATCCATTACATTGGAGTTCTCCGACTTTAGTCTAGAATCGAGTTACTATTCGTCGGAATGCTCGTTTGACTTTGTCGAGGTTTTGTAAAATCCATCATAATTCTCTATTTTGCGATAATAATAATTTTTCGTTAGATACACGACGGTGAGAGCGAGAATTCGACGCTTATTGGTACATATTGCGATCATAGTCCTCCATTAATTCAATCGACTTACAATTTATTGTGGATCAAATTTGAAAGCGATTCTTCTATAGGTGAAAGAGGGTTTAGTGCAAATTATACTACCACGGATATGGGTAAGCGAATTCTTCTCAAAGATAACTTTAAGTAAAGCTAGAGATAAGTTGAAGACTTTCCAAGCAGTTTATAATATGTTTTATTGAACAGGCTGTGGTGGAATTCTAAGAAATACATCGGGAAGTTTTGAATCGCCACGAGAAGACGGCGAGTATCCAGAATCTTCAAATTGTACGTGGATTATTATTGCTCCTCCTGGTTACATTGTCGAATTGTCGTGGTCGTCTTTTGAATTGGAGTCGACTAGTTCGTGCTTGTATGACTACGTCGAAATATTTGGAAATTACAGCAACAACGAAAAGTTTGCCAAATATTGTGGAACCACGTTGCCTCCTACACTCACGAGCACGTCAAATATACTAACAGTTAAATTTATTACCGATATATCGCTTAATTATGGTGGATTTGTAGCAAATTATCTGTTCGTCGATGAAAGAACTGGTAATGTAACGAAATGTTTAAATTATCGAAGATGTGTTAGTAAAACTTTCTTTCAGTGTGTGGTGGAAGATTTCGCGGCAGTTCCGGAATAATTAAGAGTCCAGGTTTTCCATCGGTATATCCAACAGATCGGGAATGTACTTGGATTATTGGTACTGGAAATGGTCAACAAATAATGCTACATGTTCTGAATTTCACTTTGGAAAATTCCACAGATTGCAGATATGATTATTTAGAAATTAGGTAAGTAAAACGAAAAATAATAACATCAAAAAGAAAGCGTTTTTATTTCTAGAAATGGAGCTTCTCTATCCGCCCCATTAATTGGAAAATATTGTGGAGATAGCATTCCGAAAGAAATACCATCTCACACCAATTATTTATCCCTTACTTTTAGATCGGATATTTCTATCTCGGAATCAGGCTTCAGGATCGATTGGGATTCGGCTGCAACCGGTAAAAATTTTAACGCTGATTGTGAATGTTTAAGTTTCAATATTTTCTTTAAGGTTGTGGAGGAATTTTAACTTCCGCGACTGGAACTATTCTGTCACCTAATTATCCGGATCCATATAGCGAAAAGACTAACTGCAAGTGGAGGATTTCGGTTAACGCTGGTTCTCGTATTCGATTAAATGTCACCGACATAAACTTAGAAAGCCATTGGACTTGCGGTATTGATTACCTTGAAGTAAAATTAGTGTAAATCGTTATATAACTGTGATAGTATACGGCAAATTTTAGATTTTTGACGGTCCAAACGAAGAATCTCCTTCACTTGGAAAATTTTGCAATGAAAATGAACAAAAACCGAACATAACATCGACTTCAAATCATTTGCTCTTAAAATTTTACTCGGATTGGAGTATACAAGGACGGGGATTTCATTTGGAGTATTCGACAAGTAAAATTAAAAAATTTAAAAAATTCAATTATTTGAAAGTTATCCTTGTTGTAGTTTGCCAAAATGACATCCGAGGATTTAGAGGTGTTATAGAAAGTCCGAATTATCCTGATCAGCCACAAGAGCAACGTTGCGATTGGAATATTAATGTTCCGAAGGGAAATAAAATTAACCTGACGTTTACCAGTTTTGACATTGCGAACGATGATAATCCTTTGGAAGACACTTGCTTACCTGATTATTTAAAAGTATCCAGTAAGTAAAATTTTGATAACTCGATAACTGGGTTAATTGTTTTAGATAAAATACAGTGGAGCCGAACTTGATATGTTAACTTTGGGAAGCTACTGTAATTCCAAGCGACCATCACTTTTAACAGTGGACTCCAATATCGCGGAAGTTATCTTTAAAAGTAACGAATATCAGCAAGGAGGAGGTTTTCGTTTCGAATGGCAAATTGAAGGTAATTTTGAAAAAAACGAGTACTCGGATATAATGTGTAACATTGTGCAAAAACTATTTAAATGAATTAGTCTGCGACACCCTGTTATAACTTGGTGTTTCGATTTTCGGAATCTCATCAGGCAAACCTGGAAAAATCTAGAAATTATCGAAAAGTTATGCTTTTAAATTAAAATTCAAATCTGATTAAGTGTCAAATTTATTTGACATTTATAAAAATAAAAATTATACCTACTTGAAGCCAAAATGAATAAAAAAAAACTTATTTTGAAAAATTCTAAACCGGAAAACTAAACTAACCCCCAAAAAAAACCTAAATTGAAACGTTAGTTGTAATTTAAAATTACAAAAGTTGTAGATTGCCCCAATTTCAAAATTTCATGTGTATGAACTTAGAGAAATATACAGGACAGATCTACGTATTAATTTGTTATATGTTAATATAACGAATATGATAATTGATAAAATGGTAAAAGTTATTAACATGTGATAATATTTATATTAAAATTGATTTTTACATGTTAGATGAAATTGAAAATAATTAAAATCCATAACTTACATATAATAATGTTATAATGTGTAACATCTAACATCTCACCTCGGTAGTAAGCAACATTCTTATTTGAAATAATTAATAATTTAAATCATTTAAAAAATGCAAAAGTATATAGAACGGCATTACGTTACCAGTAACCGTAACCCCAATCTGTAACAGATAATACGAATTAAAACAATTTTATTAGATAAACCCTCATAGCTGTAATGTTGAGTTCTTCAATTTGAATTACCGCCTTTGCAAATCAAAGTTCCAAACCAAAACAAAGCTGTGATCACCAAACAAACCCCGCACATCGTGATCCCCCTCGTAGTAAATGTTAACGTCGTTACCTTGTTTACTAACCTCAAACCTAAACTTATATGTGCCAGTGGCGTAACCATTGAGTAATACCTGAAGGAATAATTAGTACACACAAATTAAATAAAACACAGGATTCGGTTTAACGATGAATAATTATTTAACCGAAAAGAAAAAAGTAGTCCAACAACCAATTTACCAGTTAATTTCCTTCATATCATTTAATTCAGAATACTTTAATTTGAAATTTGATTTAATAACTGTTCGATAATTAATTCCTCTGATCGTAATGTTTCCTAATTGTTTATTCATATTTAATGACCAACCACAATCTTTATAATACTTTGTAAAGAAGCGCCTATATGTATTTCGATGATCAACTCAATTGTTTTTATATTATGTAAGATCTTGAAATAATAAACCCTTGTATGCTAAATTATCCGCTTCTAATTATTACCTCGTCAACTTAAAAACTAAGATCGTCACTTAATTAATATGTTGTCACCTTAATCTAAGTTCGTCCCACTTATTGCTAATTGGTCATTTCCTTAAATCTAAATAAATCGTCTGTACTTAGAACTAGCATCATCATCTTAAATTGTTGTGTAGCCACAAATAATCATAAAGAACTTTGTTAATATTCGTTATTAACAGTTTTTAAATATCGTAATTAGTAATTTCTCATATGTGGTCGCAAATAATCATAAGGAACTTTATTAATATTTATTAATAACTGTTCTGAAATATCAGAATTTGTATTATCTCATTGAGAGATATTTGAAAAAAAGAAAATTAAGCAACATGTTTACCGAATATGGGGCACGCCCTTTTCTGGTTATCATTACCAATGATCAGCCATTTCTGCGATATATTGCCATAGCCATCTTATGATTTTAAGCGTCCACCCTACTTTGTTGTGTAATTCATCTAAATTAAATTATGTCATGATATATATTTTTCTACTTCAAACAACGGCCTTCATATTATTTATCTTAAATAAATACTCCTACTTCTTATTGCCGTAATAACTCCTAATGTATTATAAAGATACCGCCTAGGTCAAATATGAATAATCAATTTCTTCTATTAAATTAGCACATCCCGTTTAAATATAATCATGTATAAATCATAATCTCAAACCAATAATTAAACTTTAAAACTAAAGATAAAGTAATTTAAAAAAATAGATTCAAATTCGTGTTAAAATTATTCGATCACGTGGTCGAGAAGTTATTATATAAATTTCTAGCACCTCATCCTATCCTTATTTAAAAAGATTATAATTAATAAATTTATTTAACTTACGTATTTTAAAGTTGTTGATAACTAAAATATATTTGAAATAATTTTAAATTCAATTATTGAATCCTTTTTCTTAAAACCTTTGCAGGGCTTCTTGTTACCCTCTTAGTCCTAACGGTAAAAATTTCTAACGGAAACTCGACTTCCTGTGTTTTAAAACCGCTGTTGCCAAATCGTTGTATTTTAAAGTAACCAAAATGAACTAAATTTAAAATTTCGCGCCCATTATATTTAAATTCAAATTTACAATATTACATAGTGTAGTACATTATATGCTTGAAAAATAATTACATCATTCGGTGATCGAATCTCACGCCGGATAAAGTTTTTTAATGACATTTTATATAATATAAATGAAGTCTATGTATTCCCATAACATAATTTTGGCGCTCTTTAGTCAAATCAAATAGTGCGCGCTTTTTTGGCTTCCTGTTACACATTTCCGTCCTATTTCATAAAATTATCATCAAAAATCACAAAAATTTATTTATAATTTTATCGAAATATTCCAGGATGTGGTGGTTTGTTAACGCGTCCAAACGGAATCATCAAAACTCCGAATTATCCAAATGGATATCCGGAAAATACGCAGTGCGATTGGATAATCCGCAGTGATTACGGATTAAGCATTGAATTTACGTTTACCGACGTCGATTTAGAAACATCTTACGATTGTCATTTTGACTACGTCATGGTATCAATTTTGTCCCTCTTTGTTAGTTTGAATTTGTTGCCTTAATTTTATTTCAGATCACCAATGGCCCTAACGAATCCTATCCGTTATTGTCGAAAATTTGCAGCAAACCTACCAAACCGGTAGTAGTCACAAGTTCCGGAAACGAAGTATTCGTAAGGTTTAATAGCGATTTTTCCTATAAGGGAAAAGGATTCATTGCCAATTATACCACTCTGCCTACCAGTAAGCAATTCAAAATCAAACTTTTTTTTTTTAAATTGAATATAATTTTAGAATGTGGAGGTAAGTTAACGGGTTTTTCCGGATCGTTTACTTCGCCCAATTACCCCAAAAACTACGACACCAATGATCGTTGCGAGTGGTTAATAGAGGTAGAAGAAGGTCACGTGATTGAGTTAGAATTTAATGATTTTGATATCTCTGGCTCTAATATAACTAATTATGTTTCGGTAAGAATAATTAATTTTGAATAACTTAGATTAATACTACATTTTAGGTTTACGATGGTTCCACACCCGATTCTACCATATTGAAACATATGAGCAACCACGCTGAACAAAATGTTACTTTACGATCATCTTCGAATTCTATTTTAGTTATCATGTCCACTGACAGTCCTTACAGTGCAAAAGGATTCTCTGCAACGTATTATACAGCTTGTGGAGGTTTTATTACAACCAACGACAGTGGGATTATTCGCTCAACAGACTCAACGTTCACCTCGAGAGATATGAGCAATTGTTCTTGGTATATTGTTGCCTCCGATGCATGTATGAGTCTGTATTTACTTTAAATTGGATTTATTCTAAAAAAAATTTTTAACCTTCAGCACAACACATACGGCTAACTATTTCACACATTCACATGGTGGACTATGAGGGTAGAATAGACATATACAACGGCGACAGCAAAGATGCTCCCCTTGCTCTGACATTAACAGAAGATAAACTACCACCTCCGTTTACCAGTGCAGGCAACGCCTTGCATATTCAGATGATTGGTTTCTCCTTGGATTTTATAGCAACGTATTCGGTTTTAGATTCAGGTAACCTCAATTTTTACCGCTATCAAAGGCAGTTTTAGACTAAACTGTTACTTCCAGCTTGTGGAGGAGTTTTATCCAAATCCGACGGGTATTTCGCAACACCAAATTATCCAAACCCATATCCTATCGAAATCCAATGCGAATGGATAATTAAGGTCGCACCTGGGAACCAAATGTCTCTTTCGTTCAACAACTTTGAGTTAGTCTCCTCTCAAAATTGTCACGTGGATTACTTGGAAATAAGAGAAAACAATGGCACAGGAAAATTATTGGGCACATTTTGTGATGCTATGCCTACCAATATCACCGAAATGGGTACTTTGTGGTTGTTTTTCCAAAGTTCCAAAATTCCCGGTGACGATTCTGGCGCTACAGCCAAAGGATTTTTAGCCGAATACTCACTAAGTTAAGATTCTGTGATGTGCATGCAAAATTTTAACCTTTTGTCACTTTAGATCGCGCTGTGGAATTGTCAGGACCAACAGGACAAATAGCAACGCCTTTATATCCAGATCGTTATTTAATAACAAACACTTTTACCTGGAGAGTGACCGTCAAGTTCGGGAAGATCATTTCTATTACATTTAAAGATTTTAGCGTCGAAATGGATTACGATTCTGAATGTTACTTTACCTCTTTAGAGGTACCTAAACAGCATAATGTTTTTTTTTCTTTATAATTTCTGCGTTTGAATTCTTAGATTTTCGATGGTTTTGACGAAGAAGCTCCGATGTTAGCAAAACTGTGCGGTGTGTCGCTTCCAAAATCGATTAAAACCTCATCAAATGTAGTTTTTATGCGAATGTCTTTCGATAACGCACGTCAGGGCTCCCACTTTTTGCTGGAGTGGTCTGAAATGGATTTTACTGCCGTAGTTCCGGTTATTCCAAAACCGAAAGGTGGTTAAACTTTTCATTGGGTAGCATGAAAGTTTCACTATAATTTCTTATGTGCAGGTTGCGGTTCCAATGGAACTATAGAAATATTCAATTCCACCAATTATAATCTTACCTCTCCTGGTTATCCCAACGGCTATGCAGAATATTTGAATTGCGAATGGATATTTTCCACTTCGCCCTACTATCATTTTGCGCTCAATTTTGTAAAAATTGATTTGGAAAATTTAATACAAGAATGTATAACGGATTATGTAGAAATTTATAGCGGAGTTGGTGGAAGCGAGAACTGGAATTTGGTTAAAACAGTTTGTACGCCAAATGACACACTCCTTAGGGAAAAAATATTTACTGGTAATTTAATGAAAGTTGTCTTTCATACAGACAGTTACTCTAATGGCACTGGATTTAATGCATTAATTAATCGAGGTTAGTGGTTGAACGACATAGCTATTTAAGGAAAAACAATTATAATTTCTTGCTTTAGTATGTGGTGGCTCTATAGAAGGACTGTCTAACGGTGTAATTCGAGTAAATTCATCTGAAATCTCTTATCGTTCTTCTGTGAGTATTTCCTTTTAGTCTTTTTTGCATGACGATAACTTATATATTGCAATGACCCGAGCTATACGAATCTATAAAATTTGCTCAATCCAAAATTTATTCTAGCTGGGTATCCATTATTTAACATGAGACTCTTTAAATTGTAGTTTATAAAGTTGTCAATTAAAAATTAAAAATGCTCAACTTTGTTTTACCTTGCATATGGTCTTGTAATTGCTTGTGCACGTTCCGCATATGGTATTCCAGCTGGCGTCTGGTCAAACAAATTTGTTGCGATGTAATTTTAATGCATCAAATATTATCACAAATTCTTTCAATTTTTAATTTTATTCACTTGTATTTTACAATTTGCACTTTACCACAATTAAAACAACATCAAATCAACTTAACTTATTTTATTACTTTTTTTTATTAACAATCAAAATTAAATGATGTTTGTCCGCCCGTCTATTCGACGTGAAAGCGTCAGCTCAAGTCTTCTGAACAACCTTCAAGCCCCACTCTTTTCTTTATATTTCTCCTCACCTTACTTACATAGCAAAAGTTTAACTGTTTTATACAATATGATACAAATAAATACTAAACAAATTTACTACATAATTTACAAAATAAATGAATTATCGTTTTTATGTTTTTCGAAACACGACAATATATTTTTAGTGTCAGTGGAACGTAACGGTACGTCCTGGAAGAACAATAAAGGTAAAATTGGAAGAACTGAACCTGTCGAACGAAATGAAAGATTCCCATTGCTTAAATTATATTCTGGTAAATTTTTTAAATTGTGCTGAATTTATTATAGTAGAGAACGATAAATAATTTTACAGCTTAAAAATGGACTCGAAGCACATTCTCCAAATTTGGGTAATGGAAAATATTGTAACGACACTATACCACCCCCTTTAGTAACAACGGGAAATTATTTATCCGTCTTATTTGTTGGCAATAGGATAACAGTAAATTTTGATTTAAATTAAAAATCCAAGCCCTACCGGAGTTTTATTTCAGAACTTCAGCTTAACGTTTGAAGAGTTATCTCAGGATTGTGGCGAAACTATAACTTTATCGCAATTCCAGAACATCACTCACATATCTTCTCCAAACTATCCCAACATCCCTCCGCCATATTCTGAATGCATTTGGACAATTATTGCTCCTCCAGGCGAATCGTTGAGATTGGATTTCGAAGATAGATTTGATGTTACCCATTCCAAAAAGTATGTTTGTTTACTCGATGGTATTTTGTCTGATTAAAATATATTTTTAGTTGTATTAAAGCTGGAGTCGAAATTCGGGATGGTGGTTCAAAGTATTCACAAATTTTACAAACATACTGCGATTACTTGCCCAATTCGACCTTTTCGAGTGATAATATGATAACTGTAAGGTTCTACACCAACGTTGCCGATCCGAAAAATGGATTTAAAGCTTCAATCGCTATAGGTAACCTGTTTTTTTTTGCTGTTTTTGTTACTAACGATCTCTATTTCAGCATCATGCGGTGGAACAATACGATCGAACTATGCTGAACTGCACTCGCCTAACTTTAATATAAAATCCAAGTTTCCCATAAATGCTAATTGTGGATGGAATCTTATAGGCCCCCCCAATCATTACTTAATTATAAACTTTAACACTATAAATTTAGGTCATTCGTCGACATGTTACGATAATTACGTGACGATCGAAGAAATATTTAAAATTAACGGAACAAGTGAGTTTCCTCATCCAAAGCGTAGACTGGAAGTAAAAATTTGTTTTAGTTAATAACGTTGGAAAGTATTGTGGAGACGACCTTCCTGGAGAAATCCGAATTGCTAGCAATGAAGCGTTTGTTCATTTCGTTACTGGTAGCAACCCTATAGAATTCAACGGATTTAGCTTACGTTTTAATGCTAGCCAAGAAGGTCAGCTGTAGAATTATTATATGTTCAGAATTATATATTCTAATGTCTTTGTAGAATGTGGTGGTAAACTAAACATGGAAACTGGAATTATACAATCATCCGATTATCCAGAAGGCACTAGCGGTGAACGAGAATGCGAATGGTCAATTACAGTACCAGAAGGACGCAGAATAACATTAGAAATATTGGATATAGATGTAACGGAGACATATGGAAGTGGAGTCTATATTTTCCAGGATGAAAACTACAATACCATGTTAGCTCATTTACCGGATGTAAACCACACCACTGTCTTTAAATCTAGCACGAATATCATGCTAATTTGGTACTACGTGCGTTTTTCTTCCCGTAGAGGATTTCGAGCACGTTTTTCGTCTGACGAACCAACAAGTATTATTTAATATATCTAAAATTATCATAACTCTATATAAAAATTTTTAGTTTGCCAGGGCAATTTTAATCAAAGCAGTGGAATTATTAACAATATAAATGAGACATCTTATTATTGCTCCTGGAAGCATTATCGCAACATCAACGAAAACCAAACTTTATCCATGGTAATTACTTTAACTTACAATTCTGGGAATTGCATAAGGAATCCACCCGAGACTTTGATAATCACTGCAGGTTTGTAAAAGATTTTCAAAAAAATACTTTCGCATAAATTCTTTTTAAACTGTTTAGACGATAAAAAAAACGCCATAGCTCAGTTTTGTGAAACTCTTCCACATCCTGTAATCGTAAGATCTCCTTACGTCCTAACACAAATCTTGGTAAGTGCTGGTGATAAAGTGGTGTATTTTTTTATATTGAGATTTCCGGATACTCAGGTGAACAAGGAAAAGTCAGAAGGCAACCTACTCTATTCCATAAATTATACTACCCATCCATGCGGAGGTATAATTCGAAACGAAGAAGGCGACGTTACAACTCCAGGATTTCCCAATAAGTACTCAGGATCAATCGAATGCGCGTGGTTGATAAAATTACCCAGCAATCAAAGAATTCGAGTAAACTTTACGACAGTTAATTTGGACGATAATTGTGACTACAATTACATTTCGATTTATAACGGGGAATTTAGAACCAAACCAAAGCTGGGTCAGTTTTGCCAAAATAATAAACCCAGCTTAATTCTTTCCCAATCCAATATGTTGCTTGTGGAATATCATGCAGACCAACGAAGTAGCGGTACAGGATTTAAATTCCACTACGAGCCGGTCGAGGGAGGTACGTAAAAATAATAACCGATTTTCCTTCGTCACTTCTTCCTTTTTAAGGCTGTAGCGGAATATTCCACGATACATCGCGCATCATCGAAACCCCATCTTATCCAAACAATTACCCAAATAACAGCGAATGTAACTGGGAAGTTATGGTCGAAGATGGTTATCACGTGGTTTTTGAATTCGTCGACAGATTTTATATCGAAGATTCCGACAATTGCAAAAATGACTTCGTCGAGGTTACTTGAATTTCACATTTTAAAAATACTCATTATTTCTTTTTTCTATTTTTTTTAGCTATGGGATTATGTGGACGATCAATTCAAATCTGTTGGAAAGTTTTGTGGAAGAAACCTACCGCAAAAGTTTAATTCCACATCGAACAGAATGAAAATTTTATTTAGGAGCAACGAAAATATTAGAGCAACCGGTTTTAAGGTTTGTAGTTTTTTAGTATCTCTATTGGTCACGAATTTTCTTCTCCAATTTTTTGAAGAGAAATTAAATTTAAAATTAAATTTGCACTAGGTCCCAATTACGGCTCTGTATGTACAAATACGTAAAAGTTGCATGTTTTTTTCTAAATCATTGAACAGGGCTGTATTTAAGAGGGGTTAGGGGTTTCAACCCCCCCCCCCCCCCGAAATTATTTATCAATTACTAAAGTACTGGAAGTTCGACTGCAATTGTAAAAAAACAGAAAAAACAAAAACAATTTTTACAACTAAAGAGATATTTCTAATAAATTAAATCCGTAATTAAAAAATCGGAAATTCGTATTATAATCCGGCGATTGGCTGCACTGAATTGAATACACCTACTACTAAATTGCAAAATTAATTAATTGTTAGTTATTACTCCTATTAATTAATTTTTATTTATTTATTTTTTTTTGAAAAATAATTATATTGAAATAAATGAAATAGATATTTTATCTTAATTCTTACTATTATTTATTTATTACTTTTATTGCTATTAATTTTAAAGGGAACATACATTTTATGACCATCATGAACAGCATAGCTTAAAATAACACTTCCGTAATAAATTAGAGTGGGCATTGTAAACCAATAAATTGTTTTATATTTTGTACATTTGTGCATAAGTGTACATTTGCTTAAGATTTGTGATATTTTCTTTCAATCTAATTTAGTTTTTCGTTTTGACAACATTACTTTACTATCGCCATCAGTAAAATAAGAATTTTATTCGCGATAACGCCCCCCAGAAGTTAACTTCCCAAGTATCATTTGGTGCTGAAAAACTTGGTCAGCAAATTATTTGCTGCCATTGCGGCGTGTCAGCTTAAAATTCAGCTGATTTTCAGCTTCAGCAAATTAACTGAATTTTAAGCTGACGTTTCGAAGCGTCATCTTCAAATTCAGCTGTTTTTTAGCTTCGGCGAATTAACTGAATTTTAATCTGACGTTTCGAAGCGTCAGCTTCAAATTCAGCTGTTTTTCAGTTTCGGCGAATTAGCTGAATTTTAAGCTGACGTTTCGAAGCGTCAGTTTCAAATTTAGCTGTTTTTCAGTTTCGGTGAATTAGCTGAATTTTAAGCTGACGTTTCGAAGCGTCAGCTTCAAATTCAGCTGTTTTTCAGTTTCGGCGAATTAACTGAATTTTAAGCTGACGTTTCGAAGCGTCAGCTTTAAATTCAGCTGTTTTTCAGCTTCGGCAAATTAGCTGAATTTTAAGCTGACGTTTCGAAGTGTGAGCTTTAAATTCAGCTGTTTTTCAGCATCGACAAATTAGCTGAATTTTAAGCTGACGCTTCGAAACGTCAGCTATAAATATTTCTATAAATTATGGACTATAATTATATAAATTCTATAAATTATAGACGACAATTTAATTAGATAAATATATTTATCAATTTAAAATAATTTTTTAATAGCATTTTCTTAATTGCATTTTTAGTAACGTCAGAAGCTGAATTGCTACTGAATTGCTAATTTGGCGGCAAAAAACCAGCTGAAATTGCGCTAAATCAGCTAAAATTCAGCTAAAATTCAGCAAAATCGAAATTTTCTCTGAATATCGAACACAAATAAAGAAAAATCGCTCAAAAAAATAATCATTTTAATTACATAAAAACCATCTTTTCACAAAATTTCAATTTTTTGCGCTAACTTTCGACCAAAATACTTTTAAACAAAATTTTCCAATAACAATACTCAAAAATAAAATCTTAATTGCAAAAAACCGTAATTAAAAAATCAGCGGAGCAAAATCTAGGCCTCCGTCGTTTCCGCCATCTTGGCAAAAAAATCTTTTTCTACTCGCATTTTTCCAAACATTACATTTCAAAAATTAATATAACAAAATTTAAATTTAAAAAATTTCCTTTATATTTTAATAAATTAGCTATTTATTTTATAATTTTTTTAACCCCCCCCCCCCCCCCCCGAAAATCTAGTCTAAATACAGCCCTGTCGTTGACACTAGTTTCTTTGCGAAAAATTTAAAGTCAACTTTTATTAGGTAAAATTAATATTAAATGAACCAGGATTGTTTGAACTTCAATTGATCAGCGTTTTTTTGAGCTTCTACTGTCACAGAATCGACAGTTTTGGATCTCTCTGCAAATTTTTGAACTATAAAGCAAGGGCCAAAATTGTCGGGGGGGGGGGGATAAACAATATGAAATGATAAAAATTTTTAATTACAAATTGCATTATAGGCTAAATGGGAGGTTCAATGCGGGGGCTCCTTTGAAGCTACCGTGAAAAATCAATATATTGTAAGTCCAGGTTATCCAATCGCATACAAGAATAAATTAGTATGTACATACAATATTACGTCTCCAGGAAACTACATTAATATAGTTTTTGAAGATTTTCATTTGGAAAATGGTAAATTTTTTGCAATATTGTGTAATAATTAAATTTGGTAATTGTATCCTTTCAGATCCTCGTTGTGCGTACGACAACGTAACCATAAAGAGGAACGATTACTATCAAGATGCGTTTTATTATGATATAGATATTCTATCTTCAAGAAGTTTAGCACGACCATATTGTGGTACAGATAAGCCAGCACCTTTGCATGTACGTGACGGTGTCATAGTCAAATTCGCCACAGATCCTTGGGTGGTTAAAAAAGGATTTAAGTTTTCTTACAGCATTGAAAGTAACTAATAAGGCAAATAAGTTATACAAAAATGACTATTTAATTATTTTTAGGTTGTGGAGAATTAATTACGGTACCATCTCAGATAGCCTCTCCAACTAGGGAAGTTAATGGAGCTCAGGTATACTCCCATTCATTAAAATGTTTTTGGAATATAACTGCTCCCGAAAACGAAAATGTTGTAGTCAGGTAAACAATTTTAGCTTGGATCATAAAACCAATTATAATCACTATCTTTCATTGCAGATTCACTCAACTGAATTTGGAGTACAACAGCGAATGCTACCACGATTTCATAGGAGTGTATGATGGAACCTCCTTTAACGAAAGCACCAGGTTAGCTAAATTATGTGGAAACTTAACATCCAATCCACCTATCATCCAATCGAAATCAAACTCGATGATTTTGTTTATGTCAACAGACCATTCCATTTCATTAGAAGGATTCAAAGCCGAGGTTTACTTTACTTATGGTAATTATAAGTACGCCTTCTTGTACAAAACCAAACATATCAAAATTTCAGGACCAAGAGCTGGTTGTGGTGGAACAATTATCGTTAACGACACCGCTGTAATTGAAGCCCCTGTAGGGTTGTCACACTTAGAGTGCCATTGGATTATCACCACCGAGAAAGATAACATTTTGAGATTCCACTTCAACGAACTCCATTTGGTTCCTTGTTCTGAAAATAGAAGCACAACATTTGGAAAGCAAACGTGTAACTGTGATATACTCGAGGTTAGTAAGCCAGCACTGCTTCCTACTTTATAGCAGTACGATTTTAATTTTTAAGATTCGAGACGGAGGCGCTTCAGTATCAGAATTAATAACTCGATTATGCAACAATAATATGCCGCCTGACGTGATCACCTCCAGCCATTCCTCTTGGCTACGACTCAGCACAATGCAACAATCAACTTCGAAGGCATTTAAAGTTACCGTACAAAAAGTTCCATGTAAGTTATGAAATAGCAGAAAAATAAAATGTTTCTTGTGGTATTTTAGCTATTTGCGGACCGTCGTCGTTAAACGTAACCAACGAAACGAAAGTTTTGACCTCTCCATTGTATCCAAACCCCTATCCCGATAATATCAGATGCAATTGGATACTGAAATCTGAAAGTTATGGAGAACTCCTTGATTTGCATTTTACGGATTTTGATTTAGTAAATGTTACCGATCAAGAATTTTTGACAGAAATGTGCACAAGTGACAAAGTCGAAATTTCGGATCAGGTATAAAATTTTTTTTTTTTGAGCAAGATTTGAGAGTAATTTTTTCTAGAACAACAAGATTATTTCGGAAGGTTTAGGCACGGCCACGGTGTTTGCTGGTTCGGCTCGACCTGAAATATACACAGTAAGTAAAAGTATAAATGTACAATGGCAGTATAATCGGTTGATTTTTTAAAGATGTCACAGGCTCCCGTTGGCATCCATCCATACTGTGGTAGACATGCAACAACTTTCGATTATTACAGCGGTCGAAACGAAGCCGTCGTTTCGTTTTTCAGTGGTACCGGCAGATCTCATGGAAAAGGATTTCGAATGGAATATCGCATTGCAGGTTAATATTTTTATAATTACCTTTAGTAATCCTCTCCACTCTGGCATGGCGGCTTGTTAATTCGATAATAACTGCAATATTTGGTTCTTCAATTTGAATTACCACCTTCTCAAATCAAAGTACCAAAGCTGTGATCGTCAAAAAAACCTCGCACGTTGTGAACCCCTCGTAGTAACACTTACAAGTCCTTTTAAATCTGCGGATGGCTCTTTGAATGTTAACGTCGTTACCTTGATCTAAGTTCGTCTCCCTTATTGCTAATTGGTCATTTCCTTAAATCTAAATAAATCGTCTGTACTTAAAACTAGCATCATTGTCTTAAATTGTTATGTAGCCGCAAATAATCATAAAGAACTTTGTTAATATTTATTATTAACTGATATATATATTAAAATATATATATATATATATTCCACTTCAAACAACCGCCTCCATTTTAATTATCTTAAACAACTACTCAGACTTCGTATTGCCACAATAACCTCTAATGCATTATAAAGATACGTCGTAGGTCACATATGAATAATCAATTCCTTCCATTAAATTAGCACACCCCGTTTGAATATAATAATGTATAAATCACAATCTCAAACCAATATTTAAATCTTAAAACTGAAGATGAAGTAATTTTAAATTAGTTTTTAAACTCATATCCATGTGGTTGATAACTTATTACATAAATTTCTAACAACTCATCCTGTCTTTACTTAAAAGGATTATAATTAATAAATTTATTTAACTTACGTATTTTAAAGTTGTTGATAACTAAAATATATTTGAAATAATTATAATTCAATTATTGAATAACTTTTTCTTAAAACATTCGCCGCACAAAACCTTCTCCTCCGATGTTCAAAAATGTAAGGGTTTACCTGTTTACTTTTAATTTTCCAGGATGCAATAGAAATTATACATCCGTACAAGGTCGGATAAGAAATGCGAATTTTATAGGCGAATGCGATATTTCGATTAGTGTTGCCAAAAACACTACAATTTCTTTGTATTTCATGTCCTTTATGATGTATGATACGTCTGAATGTTCAAACAATGGTATGCAGGTAATTTGTACTGCATTTCTTGTAAATTTAAATAACTTACATTTATTTAAAATTTTAGATATACGACGGTGAGTCCAAAAGTGATCCACTTCTTACAACATTTTGTGGATACGAAACACCGAATCCCATATACTCAAAAAGTGATAAATTACTTATTCATATCTACAATAAAGAACAAATTTCTTCGTATTATGATATTATATACACATCAACCAACGAAGGTAAGGTTTGCTATAAAATATAACAAAAATTAATGTTCTTTTTCTCACTTTCGACCCAATTAAGGTAAAGGATGTGGTGGTATCTTCTATAACTACCTTGGCAAGTTTACAAGTCCGCTGTATCCAGCTGCTTATAGAGAAAGAAAAACGTGTACTTGGGAAATTATAGTTCCACAGGGAATGCAAGTTATGTTGAAATTTTCAGGTATGATTAAAATTAAATAGAAAATAACTTAAAAAAGTTTTAGAATTTTTTAAGCATTTTTGTGGTATTTAGTAGTACCTATGTGATTTATAATAATTAAACCTAACAAAATGTTAAAAAAATAAAATTTTTAACTGTTAAGTACAGAATACATACTACAAAGAAAACATAATATTTAAAAAACGCTAAACAATGATCTTATTTTATTTACTGTTATACATGACTGAGGATCGGTAATAATCGTGAAATAGAGGCGTTTATATTATGTTACAGAGTTTTTTATTTTATTTTATAGCGTAATTTTTTCAGAATTCTATTGTCTTGTTTATTCTAAGTTCAACCCTGTTAAATGTGAATCATTTGTCATTTTAGCGTTTTTTAAATATTATGTTTTCTTTGTAGTATGTATTCTGTACTTAACAGTTAAAAATTTTATTTTTTTTAACATTTTGTTAGGTTTAATTATTATAATTGAAATTACTGTAATGTTATTGGTTAATTTTTTTTGTTTCAGTGTTTGATATGAGCGGTGTGTGCGATCAAAATTATGTTGACGTAAAAACATTCCATCAGGATAACAGTGATTCGACGATACATCATTTCTGTTCTTCAGTAAGTTTATATCACCACCACAAAATACAAGCAGAATATTATAACCTGTTTTTATTAATAGGACAATCCAGCAGTCCTGAAATCTGAAAATAATCACATGAGCGTTTCGTACACTACCACTGCAAATAATGGAGGATCCGGATGGGTAGCTCATTTCGCAGCTGTAAACGCAGGTAATATTTTAATATGACAATCAATAAAATACAGATATTAATTATATTTTTTTAAGACACCAACATCAAATGGGAATATTAAACAATACAATGTGGTCAAAGAGTTTTGTACCATAAAATTTATAATGCAATGTAATTCTTTAAATAATAAAAATTTAGAATAAATTTTGAATTACAATTACCTGTTGTTTTTTTCCTATCTAACCTAAGTTGAAAATCTATTGAAAAAATCCTTTAATCTTTGAGTGAATTTTTGAATTTTTCAGTAAATCCTGAATAGTTTAACGACTACCAGTAACTGGCAGTTTTTTCTCCAGTTAAGAGTTTAAGCAAATGCAGTTACCACTGTAGTTTACCCAAGGCTAGATAGTCAGGTCTCAAGGACGTTTCAGGAAACGTTTCAGACGTCGAGGGACAACAGGAATCGTAAAATAGATTCCGGTGTTTTTTTGGTTTGTCATTTGTAGTCAAGAGTTTAAAAATTAATTTTTTTATTAATTTGGAAGCAAAAATTCTGGATTAGACATTAAATATTCTCTGCACGACGAATCAGTTGATTTTCTTCAGTCTTTGATAGCAGTTACACGTTTCCTGAAATCCTGAAATGTAATACAAGGACGATATAAATTCCAATACCTTTTACAATTTTTTAAATTTATTAATGGGTAAATTTAAAATTACAATTCTTGAAAGCTAAAAATTCTACTAATTATGTAAAAAAGGATAAAAAAAATCCCATTATTTTTTTTCTCCCACCCTCTGACATTAAATTTACACCTCGGAAATAATCGTGCGCTACTCGACCTTCATGTATAATATACTATTAGAATTTCCATTTCAAATTATCTAGATTATTGTATTTATAACTAATATAACATATCAGTAATCTGATACGTCTGACGCCCCTCGTTTTATCGGAAACTTTTTAATTGTTTCGAATTTTACTTTCAATTCAGTTTGAAATTTGTTTGAAATAAGTGCTTCGTAAATTATGTCGATTTAACAAAAATGACTAAATTAATAATAATTATTATTATTATTATACTGCATTGTCTTCTTGTAAATGTTTCGTCTTATGGTGAATTTGGACCACAGTAAGTAAAATAAAACAGTATAAAATCCAGCTTAATAAATGATAACTTTAGGCCTCGCATAATAACTTCATCTGGACATTTAATTTTTAATTCTGCCGAAAACAAAGACATTCATTTTATTACAAAAGGAAGCGGAAAAATTAAGTTAAATGATGGCGACTTGAGCGACGCTGCAAGTTTGGTAAGAGTTTTCTTACAGTGAAAATATATAAATAATTTTTAAATAATTACATAATTATCAATTCTCTCAATAAAGGGGCTGTAAATAATTAGGAAAATAGCTAAAACAAATTTTTTAACTCTCTTAATCCTTCCATAATTTTGCAGGCAAGAAATGCAACAGAAACGTTGAGCAAAATTAACAGTGAATATTACGACACCGTCGTGGAAGTTCAACAACTGAAGAGATCACTAGAAGGAAATCGAGGTATTCTGATGAGGCTGTCTAATCTTGAAACCGGATACCGTAATTCAAACAGTTCCACTGTAAGATTATAAAACTGAAATCGTGCATTTACTATAACATTTTCTAAACAGGATACACCGAACGATTATGCTTCTTCGGTGCTAAATAGAAGATTGCGAACATTGCAACGGAAGGTAAATCGATTGATGGCTTTGCTGAGAAGAAATGAGTGTTCCTCAAATCCATGTCAAAATGGTGGAACTTGTCAAGATTTGTTTAACGGCTATTTATGCCGTTGCCCGACTGAATGGGAAGGACCAAACTGCGATCGGGACGTCAACGAATGTTCTAGATTTGCAGGAACCGATTTGGGATGCCAAAATGGTGCCACATGCATTAACAAACCAGGAACATACGAGTTAATTGAAGAAAGTTAAACCACTTTTGCTAGTACTGATTTCATTTTTTTAAGGTGCATCTGCAATTCCGGCTGGTTTGGCATCCATTGCACTCAGCAAACTGCAAGTTGTACCAACGGTTCTGCTACAGAGTTGTGTGGTCACGGAATTTGTATTCCACAAGGCCACAGTTACATCTGTCTCTGTGACCAAGTAGCTACAAGAAAATATTTTATAAAAGATAACTTTTCTAAACGAAATTTTTTCAGGGTTGGACGAAAGAAGGAACAAATCCTGCGTGTCTCAAAGATGTAGACGAATGTGCCCTAACCACCAGACCCTCATGTTCTCTTGATCCGCCCGTAAGCTGTATCAATGTACCCGGGTCATTTTATTGTGGAAGTTGTCCTGCAGGTAAACGTATAATAAATTTTAAAATAAAAAAAAAATTCTTACATTTTTAGGCTACTCCGGAGTTGGACACTGCACCGACATTAACGAGTGTGAAATATTCAATGGTGGGTGCAGCGTAAATCCAATGGTTCATTGCATTAACACTCGCGTAAATATTTTAACTATCAAAGTCCTACAATCAATTTCCAAATCATTTCAAATTTTAGGGTTCCCGAATGTGTGGATCCTGTCCTCCCGGATACGTAGGTGACGGAACAACGTGTTCCTTTCAAGGTGTATGCGGTATCAACAACGGAGGATGCAATGCATTTGCTCAGTGCCGCGACAATCCAAGTATTAAAAAACATTTTGAAAAACAAGAATTCTTAACAATTAATTTAATTTTAAAGGAATTAGTTCGACGTACGTGGAATGTATTTGCCCACCTGGATATTTTGGAACAGGCATAGGTCCATCAGGATGTACACGATCACAAAATGAGAACCCCTGCGATAGTAATCCTTGTGTACATGGAACATGCGAGATAAATCAATTAGTCGGATCTTACCTTTGCCGCTGCAACCAACAATTTACTGGTGAGTGATGCCGATTGGTTTGGTAAAATTTTACCTTGTAAATTCCAGGCACGAACTGTGATATTCGCAAGGATTCCTGTCAACCTAATCCATGCCTAAATGGTGGAAGTTGTAATGAAGTTCCTGGATTGTCCTATATTTGCATCTGTGCAAATGGATATACAGGCAGTAACTGCGAAGAGCAAAGACAAGGTTCAGATTTTTTTGTAAATGTAGAATGCAAGATCTAACTTTAATTCTTTTTTAGCTTGTGGAGGTCACCTGAGAGAACTTACTGGTGTGCTAAAATATCCTTCGACATCGAGTATTGTTACTAGTGGTCGCATTAACTGCGTTTGGATCATACAAACCAATAATACGAAAGTTTTAAATATTACATTTACCGAATTCCACCTGGAAGATTCTCAAAATTGTAGATCTGGATGGTTAGAAGTAAGTTTGTTATGTCCAAGCCATTTAACCTGCATATTCTTCCTTTACACTATCATTTCTCGGCACTTTTTATGCCCATGTTTCTGTCTCAAGTTTTATTGTCAAATTATGTTCCTAATTTTGTTAAGCTACACGATGGTCGAAATTCTGCGTCCAACTCGATCGGACGGTTCTGCGGAAGCACTTTTCCAAATGGTGGAACATTCACGTCAACTCACAACGCATTTTATGTTTGGATTAGAGCACAGTCAACAGCATCACATGCCGGGTTTTCACTAAACTGGACGACCATCGATCCGGGTAAGTAACCCAATAACTTCAACACAACTTTTTAAATAATTTTTACAGTGTGCGGAGGAAGTATAACTTTCGAATCACATGGAATTTTAACCTCACCTGGATTTCCCGGAAAGTATCCAGTAAATCGGTAGGTTTCTCATTGCCAACGTCTTAAGCAATTCTGTTCAAATATTTAACATACTTTCAGGGATTGCTACTGGTATTTAAACGCACCTACCGGAAAAAGATTGCAACTGCACTTTTTCACACTGGAAATTGGAAACGGAAGCTCAAACTGCACTTCAGATTTTGTCAAGGTACCATTTTTATTTAAACTGTGCTCTACAAACTTAAAGTTAATTTTTCTAGGTATATGAAGGTGAATCCACAAGTCAACTGTTGGCACAATACTGTAACACGTCCCAACCGGATCCACTCGTATCTTCTGGTCCAAACGCTGTCATATACTTCCATTCGGACAGTTCGGATACATTCAATGGATTCCAAATTGCTTACTCTGCAGTGGAAGGTATTCCGGGATGCGGTGGAATGTACACAGGAAATACCGGTAGTTTATCTTCTCCGGTTATAAATGGCGAATATATCTCAAACTTAAATTGCGAATACAAAATTTCGACTTTGGAAAAATCCAGAATCAAAATTACCTTTGAGACGTTCGACATAGAAGGCGAATCATCTTGCTATTACGATTCCGTCGAAGTAAAATTAAATGCCGTTTGATGCAAGCAAATTAATGGTTGAGTTTCAGATTTACGAAGGAAGTACGACCGAAGCGCCACTTGTGGGTCGATATTGTGGGAAAAATATTCCAGGACCCTACACGTCAACTGGAAATCATTTATTGGTAGTTCTTAATACTGATTGGGGAGTTGGTGGAGCAGGTTTCCGCTTAAGATACGAAACAAGTAAGAAATTTTTCAGGAAATTATTTTTAATATTATACCTATCCTTCTAGTTTGTGGTGGCGTTTACACGGAACCATCCGGTGTCATTACATCTCCTGGTTATCCAGATGCCTATAAGCAAGATCAAATTTGTACTTATGAAGTTTTGCAACCGTTAGGAAGATCCATTAGACTGGAGTTTTTTGACTTTGATGTAGAAACGAGTTATTATGATGATTGCATGTTTGATTTTGTCGAGGTTTTATAAAATCGGTCACAGCTCAATATTTAACAATAATATTTGATTTGTTGATAGATACACGACGGAGAGAGTGAGAATTCAACGCTTATTGGTAAATATTGCGATCATCTTCCTCCGATAATCCAATCTACTTACAATATGCTTTGGATTAAATTTGAAAGCGACTCGTCCGTAAGTCAAAAAGGATTTACTGCAAATTATACTACAACGGACATGGGTAGGTTATTTAGATATCTCGTTAGATTATTTTGTATATTAGTGAGCTAGTTTTGAGGTTTAACCTACAGTATCAGAGAATTGACCTCTGCCAGGTCAATTTAGAAGAGTTAAGGCAGAGTCTAATTACTTAGAGACTTCAGCTGAACCTAGGGCTCTTGTGATTCTAGAATATTGACTTGAAATAATTGAATTCAAAGTTTTGATTTTTGTATCAGTGCTTGTGCTCTACTTAAATAAATTCTGCAGTTTATTTAGTGAGAGGAGTCAACCTCACTTCATCGTTAAATTTATTTAAAACAAAAATTTTTTAATTTTAGCTGAAGTTAATTTAAAAACAAAGATCTGCGGCTTTGCCGAGTTGGACCGATCTAAAGGGATTTTTTTAATGAGTACAGCACAGTACAGCAACCACGGCAAATCTCGGATTCACCCTAAAATCTACCCCATCTATAATTTTCGAGTGCAAATTAAGCTCAAAAGTACATTTTGGAAACAGTCAATACAGTAACCTCTTTCTAAATTGTGGTTTCTTGGGCTTTATTGCCCAAATTTTTAAATGATTCATATATTTTAATGTTATATTTGTAATTTACGCTATAATCTACCATAATTTCATTAGAAAATATTTTATTTTGGGTGGACACTTTGGCATCTATTCTCTTTTAAAGATTAATACAAAGACAAAGTTGAAGTTTAATTTTCTAACTACTTAAATTGTTGGTTGAATATAAGTTAAAGTTGATCAAATATCCTTCAAACTGCATCAGCAGTTTTTGCGCTTCTTCGCGGTTGGTGATGCTTCTTTGTGCCACTCTTTGAAGACGGTTTGTTGTCAACCTTTGCGACGCTATGGACGAGTTTGTGTCTTGTTGTTTGTCGCTAGCGCATGGAAGCATCGTACGCTATTGCAATCACCTCAATAATCCGGTTGACATCGGCAGGGGCGGGTATATTCCGCATCTCAGCCGCAAACGTCTGTAGCAACTTCTGCTTGTCCATTTTATGAGAAAACCAGCCCTGGGGGCCATCCAGAAGGGGGGGGGGTATTGAAAATTTTACGGGCCCTTACGGGGCGAGGGAGGAGAGGGGTTCAACATATTCTTTACGTAAGTTTAACTTAAAATATTTGTTAAATTAAATTTTTTTATTTTTACGTTGATAATCCCTTAATATACAGGTAACAAATATTCAAAACTGTACCAATAAACAATAATTAATTGTTATACAGTGAACGCCTCTTAGTGGAATCACTGTTAATCACAGTTTTAGATAAGTTGCCAAAAATTAATGAGCGGAATTCAAAATGAGAAAGGGGGGGAGGTCAAAATTAATTTTTTTTTAATCTATACGTATGATGAGGGGGAGGAGGTTGCCAAAATCTTAGGTACACTTACGTGGGTGGGAGAAGGGGTTAAAAATTACAAAAAGCTTCCCGTGCCGTTGTGGGCTGCACCGCTGAGGTGGTACTAGCGTCCTCCACCATGAAGAACACGTATTTCCGATCGCTCAATGTTTCCATTCGCTCATTTTCCAGAGGGTTCGTGGAGTGCGATGGTGAGGTCCAAGATGGATGATCCAAGGGAGATTCCCACTGAGGCGACTTGGAGTTAAAGTCGCCCATACGGCTTTCCAGACAAGCGGTCGTTCGGGGAAAAGTAACAACTATAGATAGTTGTCCCCCCTCAACTGTGCCCACGCAAAGTCATATCCCGCACTACTTTCTTCTATTGTGCCGGCAGGTAGAAGGCGACTCTACCTGTTGCATCTTGTATGAGGCCTACCAATCGTATGTTTAGCTCGAACAGAAGCATAATGTCTATCTTCAGACGTGCCGCGGTGACCTCTAGAAGAGCCTGCGCCTGTCTGGAGGTGTACAGGTTGGCTTGCAGAAACCGGACGGGTTTCTTACGCGAAAAGAGTGCTTGTCGTCTTCGTGACGTCGGTCGGTTAAAAAACCCGAAGAGGGGGGGGGGAGTCTCACCGGACTACTATAGTTCGTACTTGATTGTCGTCTATTTTGAAGTTGAATTATTTGTTTACTTCCGCACCTTTGTCTGTAGGTCAGCTTTGGTCGGTCAGGTGTTTCTAGCTCCCGAGGTCGTCCTTAAGTGAAAAGCAAAAGTCACCTTGGCTATACATGTACGCCGCGTATATCCGACGCATATAATAGGGCGAAAAATTTTAATTTTGTAACTCTAAATAATATTCACTTTCACTTCTACATTTCATTAGACTTAGTTTAAAATATAAACTTTTGGTCACAATATGAAGAAATTTTTGCTCACGTTTAAGTTTATTTGCATAACAAAATTATCAAACTCAGATCCCCGGTTGCGAGAATCACATAAAACAAATATACATGTGAGTCGCATGATATTACGCACCGGGAGTGCAGGAGGTATGAAATTCGCAAACTTCTCGAGTTTTGCTAGTATTCAGCTATTTAGTATCTATTAAAACTAATTATGTATTTTATTAAACAGGCTGTGGTGGAATTCTAAGAAATAAATCGGGATCTTTTGAATCGCCACGAGAAGACGGCAATTATCCAGAATCTTCAAATTGTACGTGGATTATTGTGGCTCCTCCTGGTTTCATCGTAGAATTGTCATGGTCGTCTTTTGAATTGGAGTCGAGTGGTTCGTGCTCGTTTGACTACGTAGAAATATTTTCAAACTACAGCAACAACGAGAAGATGGCTAAATATTGTGGATCCACTTTGCCTCCTACACTCACGAGCACCTCAAATATACTAACGGTTAAATTTATTACCGATATATCAATTAATTATGGTGGATTTGTAGCAAATTATCTGTTCGTCGATGAAAGAACTGGTAATGCAACAAAATATTTAAATATCAAAGATCTCTTAATAAAACTTTCCTTCAGTGTGTGGTGGCAGATTCCAAGGCAGCTCTGGTATAATTAAAAGTCCAGATTTTCCATCAGAATATCCAGGTGATCGAAATTGTACATGGATTATTGGTGCTGGAAATGGTCAGCAAATAATGCTCAATGTTCTGAATTTTACTTTAGAAAATTCAACGGAATGCAGATATGACTATCTGGAAATTAGGTACATAAATCAGAAAGTCAAAACTTGAAAATAGAAATTATATTAATTGTTTTTAGAAATGGGCCTACTCAATCTTCTCCGTTAATTGGAAAATATTGCGGAACTAGGATTCCAACGGAAATACCATCCCATACGAATTATTTGTACCTGTTTTTTAAATCGGATTATTCTATATCGAAATCAGGATTTAGAATTACTTGGAATACAGCTGCTACTGGTAAAATTTTTACAGGCGATGCTGAATATTTCGGTATTCATATTTTCGTTTAGGTTGTGGAGGAATTTTGACTTCTCCAACTGGAACTATTATGTCACCAAATTATCCGGATCCGTATAACGCAGATACTAACTGCAAGTGGAGGATTTCGGTTAACGCCGGTTCTCGTATTCGATTAAATATAACAGACATAAATATGGAAAGCCACTGGACTTGCAATATTGATTACATCGAAGTAAAATTAGTATTAATTGTTATATTATTGTGGTATTATACGTAGAATTTCAGATTTTTGATGGTCCAAACGAACATTCACCTTCACTTGGAAAATTTTGCAATGAAGATGAACCAAAACCGAATATAACATCGACTTCAAATCATGTGACCATAAAATTCTACTCGGATGTTAGTATACAAGGAAGAGGATTTTCATTGGTATATTCGACAGGTAAATGATTGTGTTCTTGAAGATATCTTCAGTTAGAGTGTGTTTTGTTTTAGTGTGCCAAAATGACATTAAAGGATTTAGAGGTGTTTTGGAAAGTCCAAATTACCCGAATCAGCCACAATATCAAAATTGCGATTGGAAAATTAATGTTCCAAAGGGCAATAAAATAAACATCACATTTACCAGTTTCGACATCGCGAACAACGATAATCCTTCGAGAGACACTTGTGCACCTGATTATTTAAAAGTATCTATTAAGTAAAATTTTGATATCTCGTTAACTGGTTTCATTGTTTTAGATAAAATACAGTGGAGCCGAAAGTGATATGTTAACTTTGGGAACCTACTGTAATTCCAAGCGACCATCACTTTTAACAGTGGATTCCAATATCGCGGAAGTTATCTTTATAAGTAGCCCATATCAACCAGGAGGAGGTTTCCGTTTCGAATGGCAAATTGAAGGTAATTTTGAAAAAATCCCAAAAATTTATTTATAATTCCATCGAAATATTCCAGGATGTGGTGGTTTGTTAACCCGTCCAAACGGAATCATCAAAACTCCGAATTATCCAAATGGATATCCGGAAAATACGCAGTGCGATTGGATCATCCGCAGTGATTACGGATTAAGCATTGAATTTACTTTTACCGACGTCGATTTAGAAAAATCTTACGATTGTAATTTTGACTATGTCATGGTATCAATTTAGTCCCGCTTTGTTAGTTTGAGTTTACGTTACCATAATTTTTTTTAGATCACCAACGGCCCTAACGAATCCTATCCGTTATTGTCGAAAATTTGCAGCAAATCTACCAAACCGGTGGTAGTCACAAGTTCTGGAAACGAAGTTTTCGTAAGGTTTAATAGCGATACTTCGTACAAGGGAAAAGGATTTATTGCCAATTATACCACTCTACCTACCAGTAAGCAATTCAAAATCGAAGCTTTTTTTTTAATTTGATATAATTTCAGAATGCGGGGGTAAATTAACTGGTATTTCCGGCTCGTTTACTTCGCCCAATTACCCCAAAAACTACGACACCAACGATCGTTGCGAGTGGTTAATAGAGGTGGAACAGGGTCACGTGATCGATTTAGAATTTAATGACATTGATCTCTCTGGTTTATGTAGCGATAACTACGTTGCGGTAACCGGAATAAATTTCAATAAACGTAAGTTAACGTTAAATTTTAGGTTTATGATGGACCTTCATCTGATTCCGTCGAATTGAAGAGGCTTTGCAGTGGGTCCGAACAAAATATTACCACTAAGTCGTCTTCTAATTCCATTCTTGTTGTCATGTCATGTCACGATTATTATACTGCGAAAGGCTTCTCTGCCTCATACTATACGGTAATTAAAATCTCGTATGCTGCATCATATTATGTATAGTATTTTAGGGATGTGGAGGTTTTATTACCACCAATGATAGTGGAATTATACGTTCAAGCGATTTGATGTTCACGTCAAGAGACACGAGTAATTGTTCTTGGTATATCGTTGCCTCCGATGCAACACAACACATTTGGCTGACTATTTCACACATACACATCCTCGACTCTGACAGTAGGATAGACATATACAACGGCGACAGCAAAGATGCTCCTCTTGCCCTAACATTAACAGAAGAAAAGCTGCCACCTCCATTTACCAGTGAGGGCAACGCTTTACATATTCAACTAATCGGCTACGCGATGGAGTTTATAGCGACGTACTCGGTTTTAGATTCCGGTAACTTTATTTCTTACAGCTGTCACTTAAATAAAAGTTTTTAATTTCAGTTTGTGGAGGAGTTTTGTCCAAATCCGACGGTTACTTTGCCACACCAAATTATCCAAATCCATATCCTATCGAAATCCAGTGCGAATGGATAATTAAAGTTGCACCTGGGAACCAAATATCTCTTTCGTTCAACAACTTTGAATTGGTGTCCTCTCAAAATTGTCACGTGGATTATTTAGAAATAAGAGAAAACAATGGTACAGGAAAATTACTGGGCACGTTTTGCGATGCCATGCCTACCAACATCACAGAAGCTGGAACTCTGTGGTTACTATTCCAAAGTTCCAAAATTCCCGGTGACGATTCCGGCGCTACAGCTAAGGGATTCTTAGCCGAATACTCATTAAGTACAGAATCCTTGCTTTCTCCGCACAAATTTCAACCTTTTCTGTTTTAGATCACGCTATGGAACTAACAGGACCAACAGGACAAATAGCATCGCCGTTATATCCTGATGTTTACTTAAAATCTAGCGTATTTACGTGGAGAGTGACGGTTAAGTTTGGGAAAGTAATATCAATTACGTTTAAGGACTTTAACTTTGAAATGGAGTACCACTCCGAATGCTACTTTATCTATTTAGAGGTACTTAAATAATAATACCACTTTTTGTTCGTCATTTCTGCGCTTTAATTCTTAGATTTTCGATGGTTTCGACGAAGAAGCTCCGAACTTAGGACAACTGTGCGGTGTGTCGCTTCCAAAATCGATTAAAACCTCATCAAATGTAGTTTTTATAAAAATGTCTTTCGAAAACGTGCGTCAGGGCTCTAAATTTTTGCTAGAGTGGTCTCAAATGGATTTCGCTGCCGAAGGCGCGGTTATTCCAAAACCAAAAGGTTAATTTGATTTTTTTTTTTCGTACTCTAATTTCATTTATTTGTATTCAGGTTGCGGTTCCAATGCAACCATCGAGATAAACAATTCCACCAGTTACAATCTTAGCTCTCCCGGTTATCCATACGGATATGCAGAAAATTTAGAATGCGAATGGATATTTTCCACCTCATCCGACTATCATTTTACCTTAAGTTTTGCAAAAATTGATTTGGAAAACGTAATAGAAGAATGCATAATGGATTATATAAAAATTTATACGGGAATTCCTGGAAGCGGGGATTGGGATTTGGTTAAAACCGCTTGTTCGCCTAATGCCACTCTACTTAGGGATAAAATTTCAACTAGTAATTTAATGAAAATTGTTTTTCGTTCGGACAGTTACAACAATGGCTCTGGATTTAACGCATTAGTTAATCGAGGTGAGCGGTCATAGTTTTAAAAAATAAAACTCATCATTTGTTGTTTTAGAATGTGGTGGCTCTATTCAAGGGCTAACCAATGGCGTAATTCGAGTAAATTCCTCTGAAATCCGTTATCGAGTAACCGTGAGTATTTCAATCAGTTCAATAAAGGTTTGTAATATTGATGATGTATTCTGTTGTAGTGTCAATGGAACGTAACCGTCCGTCCTGGAAGAACAATAAACGTTAAAATTGAAGAGCTGAACTTATCAAACGAAGTCAAAGATTCTCCATGCACAAATTATGTTCTGGTAATTCTTTGTAAATTTCTTGAATGTATTGCTATGCCCTCAACTTTACCAATTCATGCATTTTCACCCTCTAGTGAAATTCGTTGAGGTAACACAGATTATTATTTTTAGCTATGAGCTCTTGTATTTTTTTTTAATCTTAAATTAAATTAAAATGCTCAACTTTTCTTTGCAATCCGTGGCCTTGCAAGCGCACATGTACGCTCCGCATGTGGTTTCAACTCGTCGGTCTAATAAGTTTTCTTTGTGCATTTATTTTAACAAATAACAAAATATTATCAAAATTTCATCCAAATTTTAATGTTCTCAACACCCACTTCACCCCAATTTAAAACAAAATATCAACTCAACTTAACTTATTTATTAATTTAAAAAGAAAACAATTAACAATTGTAATTTTCATTGCGGGAATGATGTTCGTCCGCTCGACGCGAAGGCGTGAGCCCAAGTCTTCCTATTCAAACCCCACTCTCTTCTACTTTTTTGTTTTTCCCACCTTTATTTATACAGCAAATAATTTAACTAACCTTTTATACAATATGATACAAATAAATCCTAAACAAATTTAAATTTTAAAATAATTTTACAAAATAAATGAATTAATGTTGTTATGGTTTTCGAAACACAAACATAAATAATTTTGCAGCTTAAAAATGGACTTTATCCGCATTCTCCGATTTTGGGCAATGGAAAATATTGTAACGACACCATACCATCACCTTTAATGACGACGGGAAATTATTTATCTGTCATGTTCTTTGGAAATAGGCTAACCGTAAATTTTGAGCAAAATTTTTAATTCTAAGTCTAACCGTCGATTTATTTTAGAATTTCAGTCTAACATTTGAAGAAATATCCCAAGATTGCGGTGAAACCATAACTTTATCCGCATCCCACAATACTACCTACATAACTTCTCCAAACTATCCCAATATTCCTCCTCCATTTTCTGAATGCATTTGGACAATTATTGCTCCTCCGGGAGAGTCGTTGAGATTGGATTTCGAAGACAGATTGGATGTTACAAATTCCAAAGAGTATTTTTGTTTATTTATACTAGTGTTTTTTTTTTAATTACGGAAATTTTTTAGTTGCAAACTAGCTGGAGTCGAAATTCGGGATGGTGGGTCAAAATATTCACAAATTTTACAAACCTACTGCCTTCGTTTACCTAACTCGACGTTTTCGAGTGACAACATGATGACTGTAAGGTTTTACACTAACGTTGCCGATCCAAAAAATGGATTCAAAGCTTCAATCGCTATAGGTAACGTAAATTTCGAAGCCAGTACATTTTTATTCACCATCTCTATTGCAGCTTCATGTGGTGGAACAATTCGATCAAGTTATGCGGAACTGCACTCGCCTTACTTTAACATGAAATCTAAGTATCCTCAAAATGCAAATTGTGGATGGAATATTATTGGTCCTGCCCATCGATATTTAATTATCAATTTTAATAAAATCGATTTAGGTTATTCGTCAACATGTTACGATGATTACGTGACAATCCAAGAAATATTTAAAGTTAACGGAACAAGTGAGTTGCGGTCAAGTCGTAGACTTAAAGTGAAAATTTTTTTTTAGTTAATAACGTTGGAAAGTATTGTGGAGACGAACTTCCTGGAGAAATTCGCATTGCAAGTAACGAAGCGTTTATTCGTTTCAATTCTGGAAGTTATTTGACGTCGTCCAGTGGATTTAGTTTACGATTTAATTCCAGTCAAGATGGTGAGCTTTATAATGCGTTCAAAATTATGTTCTAATGTTGTCATTGTAGAATGCGGTGGTAAAATAAATTTGGAATCTGGATTCTTACAATCACCTGGTTATCCGGAAGCGGTTGCTAGCGAACGCGGATGCGAATGGACAATCACAGTTCCCGAAGGACGCAGAGTGACATTAGAATTATTGGATTTAGACTTGGTGGAAGCTTACGGAGATGGGTTGTATATTTGTCAGGATGAAAACTACAATGCCATGATAGCCTTTTTACCGGATGCAAACCACACGACTGTCGTTAAATCTAGCAGCAATGTCATGCAACTTTGGTACTTCATACATCCTTCTTCCCATCGAGGATTTCGAGCACGCTATTCGTCTGATGAACCGACAAGTAAAAATCAGACTGAATAAATTTTATTGATAGTATATTTTAAACAAAATTTTTAGTTTGTCAAGGTAATTTTAATCAAACCAGTGGAATCATCAACAGTATAAACGAAACCAATTATATGTGCACCTACAAACATTACCGAAACATCAACGAAAACCAAACAGTATCGATGATGATTTCTATTAGTTACAAATCCGGGTTATGCAGAAATCCACCCGATACGTTGGTCATCACTGCAGGTATGTAAAAAAAAATTTTACAAAACTACCTTCCGATTTATCTATTAAATTTTTTTAGAAAATTACGAAGACATTATAGCTCAGTTTTGTGAAACTCTTCCACATACAGTAACCGTAAGATCTCCTTACGCCTTAACGCAAATCGTGGTAAATGCTGTGTACCTAAATAAGGCTGAGTACTTTTTTAATTTTTATTTATTCTCACTTAGATAACTAAATCAAACAACGAGTATCCTCTCCATTATTCCATAAATTATACTACTAACCCCTGTGGAGGTGTAATTCGAAACGAAGAAGGCGACGTTACAACTCCAGGATTTCCCAATAAGTACTCAGGAACAATCGAATGCGCGTGGTTGATAAAATTACCCAGCGACCAAAAAATTCGAGTAAACTTTACGACAGTTAATTTGGACGAAAATTGTGATTACAATTACATTTCGATTTATAACGGGGAATTTAGAACCAAACCAAAGCTGGGTCAGTTTTGCCAAAATAATAAACCCAGTCTAATTCTTTCCCAATCCAATATGTTGCTTGTGGAATATCATGCAGACGAACGAAGCAGTGGTACAGGATTTAAATTCCATTACGAGCCGGTTGAGGGAGGTACGTAAAAGAGTAAATGTATCTTCCTTCGTCATTTCTTCCTTTTTAAGGTTGTAGCGGAATATTCCACGATAAATCGCGTATCATCGAAACTCCATCTTATCCAACCAATTACCCAAATAACAGCGAATGTAACTGGGAAGTTATGGTAGAAAATGGTTACCGTGTGGTCTTTGAATTCGTCGACAGGTTTTATATCGAAGATTCCGAAAATTGCAAAAATGACTTCGTCGAGGTTACTGGAATTTCACATTTTAAAAATACCCATTATTATTTTTTTCTATTTTTGTAGCTTTGGGATTATGTGGACGATCAATTCAAATCTGTTGGAAAGTTTTGTGGAAGAAACCTACCACAAAAGTTTAATTCCACATCCAACAGAATGAAAATTTTGTTTAGGAGTAACGAAAATATTAGAGCAACAGGTTTTAAGGTTTTTAATTTTTTCTTATAATTACACTTTTAGACTTTTTAAAGGTATAATTAAATTAATTCTCTTCTTTGGAGCATCTTGGAAAGCTTGGACACCTAGGGGTATAAATAAAATCTAGGTTTTAAGTTACTCTTATAATTATTACCTCGTCAACTTAAGAACTAAGATCGTCACTTAATTAATATGTCGTCAACTTAAAACTAAGATCGTTTCCCTTATTGCTAATTGGTCATTTCCTTAAATCTAAATAAGTCGTCCGTACTTAACTAAATAAATTCTCCCATACTTAAACTAGCGTCATCATAAACTATTAGTTAGCCGCAAATAATCATAAAGAACTTTGTTAAAAACAGTTCTTAAATATCGTAATTGGTATTATCTTATACGTGGTCGCAAATAATTATAAGGAACTTTGTTAATATTTATTAATAACTGTCCTGAAATATCATAATTGGTACTATCTCATTGAGAGATATTTGAAAAAAAGAAAAATAAGCAACATGTTCGCCGAATCTGCCTTATCATCTTCCGGTCCTTTTGCGGTTATCCTTTCCAATGATCAGCCATTTCTGCGATATATTGCCACGGCCATCTTATGATTTTAAGCGTCCCCCCCCTTTGTTGTATAATTCATCTAAAGTAAATTATCTAATGCTATATATATTTTTCTACTTCAAACAACCGCCAATATATTGTTTATCCTAAACAAATATTCCTACTTCGCACATAGAACTAATCACCGCTCGTTTGTACTATAAAGATATCCAATAGGTCACATATATGACCACATATAAAACTACCCTGGTGTCATAAACTAGTAACGGTTTATTTAACCAATTAACTTTTAGTGTAAAATTAAATGAACTTGAATTTAAAATTCGCACCGATTATATTTAAATTTAAATTTACAATATTATATAATAATATAATATAATATATTTATCCTGGAATTTTTTATAGGCTAAATGGTCAGTTGAATGCGGTGGCACCTTCGAAGCTACCGCAAAAAATCAGTATATTGTAAGTCCAGGTTATCCAATTGGATATGCGAATAAATTAGTATGTACATACAATATTACGTCTCCAGGAAACTACATTAATATAGTTTTCGAAGATTTTCGTTTAGAACTTGGTACGTTTTTGAAATATCGTGTAAGAATTTGAATTAACAATGGCAAACTTCCAGATTCTCGTTGTGCGTACGACAATGTAACCATAAAGAAATCCGAAAACTATCAAGACATGTATTATTACGATAGTGTAGCTTCAAGTAGCTTAACAAGACCTTATTGTGGTGTAGATAAACCTGCACCTTTGCATATTCGTGGCGACATTATAATCAAATTTGCCACAGATCCTTGGGTAGTTCAAAAAGGCTTCAAATTTTCTTACAGTATTGAAAGTAAGCAATAAGGTAAATAAATTATTAAAAACATAATTATTGAATAATTTTTAGGTTGTGGGGGTTTAATTACGGTACCAACTCAGATAGCTTCACCTACTAGCGAAATTAATGGAGTTCAAGCATACTCCAATTTTTTAAAATGCTTTTGGAATATAACTGCTCCCGAAAACAAAAATGTTGTGGTCAGGTAAATCATTTTTTCTTTGACCATTTAACCAATTACGAACACTACCATTAATTTCAGATTCACTCAATTGAACCTAGAGTACAATACTGCATGCTACAGCGATTTTGTAGGAGTTTACGATGGAACCTCATTTAACAAGAGCACAAGGTTAGCTAAATTATGCGGAAACTTAACATCCAATCCACCTATTATCCAATCAAATTCAAACTCGATGATTATATACATGTCAACAGACCATTCGGTTTCGTTGGAGGGATTCAAAGCTGAGGTTTACTTCACTTATGGTAATTATAAGTGGATCTTCCTGCACACAACTAAAAATTCCAAATTTCAGGGCCCAAAGCTGGTTGTGGTGGAACTATTATTGTTAACGACACCGCTACAATCGAAGCTCCCGTAGGGTTGTCACATTTGGAGTGCCACTGGGTTATAACTACAGAAAAAGATAACGTTTTGAAATTCCACTTTAACGAACTTCATTTGGTTCCTTGTTCCGCAAATAGAAGCACGACATTTGGAAAACAAACCTGTGACTGTGATATACTCGAGGTGAGTAAGCCGGCCCTGTTGCTTGCCTTGTAATTCGTTCATGATCTGTTAGATTCGAGACGGAGGCGCTTCAGCATCAGAATTGATAACTCGTTTATGCAACAATAATATACCGCCTGACGTGACTACGTTCAGTCATTCCGCTTGGCTACGACTCAATACAATGGAACAATCAACTTCGAAGGCATTTAAAGTTACCATACAAAAAGTTCCATGTAAGTTATAAAATAACTAAAAAATAAAATGTTTTCTGTGGTATTTCAGCTATTTGCGGACCATCGTCGTTAAAGGTAACCAACGAAACAAAAGTTTTGACCTCTCCATTGTATCCAAACCCCTATCCCGATAATATCAGATGCAATTGGATACTGAAATCTGAAAGTTATGGAGAACTTCTTGATTTGCATTTTACAGATTTTGATTTAGTAAATGTTACCGATCAAGAATTTTTGACAGAAATGTGCACAAGTGACAGAGTCGAAATTTCGGATCAGGTATGATTTTGTTTTTTCTGCAGTCAATATCTGAGTGTAGCTTTTTCTAGAACAACAAGATCATATCGGAAGGTTTAGGCGAGGCCACTGTTTTTGCTGGTTCAACTCGACTTGAAATATACTCAGTAAGTGAAAATAGTATAAATACACGACAGCTTTATAATTCGAATTTTTAAAGATGGCGCAGTCTCCCGTTGGCGTGCATCCATACTGCGGTAGACATGCACTAGCTTTCGATTACTACAGCGGTCAAAACGAAGTCGTCGTTTCGTTTTTCAGTGGCACCGGCAGATCGCATGGAAAAGGATTTAGAATGGAATATCGAATTGCAGGTTAATAATCTTAAGAGAAATTACTGTAATAATTTTCACGCAGTCATGAGCAAACAAGCATGCATGCAATTGGAATAAGAGTTTAAAGAAGAGCAGTTCAGGTTTTAATCTTTTAGGGTGCAACAGAAATTTTACATCGGTTCAAGGTCGAATAAAAAATGGAAATTTTGTCGGCAACTGTGATATTTCAATTGATGTTCCTGAAAATAATACAATTTCTCTGTATTTCATGACCTTTATGATGCAAGATACACCGGATTGTTCTAATAATGGTCTTCAGGTGAGGTTCACTACATTTTTTTGGGATTCTATCTAAACTTAATTTAATTTAAAATTTTAGGTGTACGATGGTGGTTCCAAAAGTGATACACTAATAGCGACATTCTGTGGGTACGAAACACCAAATTCAATATACTCAAAAAGTAACAAATTGTTTATTCATTTGTTCAATAATGCTGGCGTACCTGCATATTATGATATTATCTACACATCTACTAATGAAGGTAAGATTTTTTACTTAATTTTAAATATTACATACCTGTAATATTCGGTTCTTCAATTTGAATTACCGCCTTCTCAAATCAAAGTTCCAAACCAAACCAAAGCTGTGATCGTCAAACAAACCTTGCACGTTGTGATCCCCTTGTAGTAACACTTACAAGTCTTTTTAGCAATGTTAACGTCATTACCTTGTTTCTAACCTCAAACCTAAACTTATATGTGCCAATGAAGGAATAATTAGTAACACAAATTAAATAAAACACAGGATCGATTTAACGATGAATATTTATTTAACCGAAAAGAGAAAGGTAGTCCAACAGCCAATTTACCAGCAAAGCTAATCTCCTTGATATCATTTAATTCAGAATACTTTAGTTTGAAATTTGATTTCATAACTGTTCCTGTAGGAATTTTGGCAGTCTCTTTCGAGACTTTACATATCCGTTTCTGAGGTGGATTAGTCCTCATTACTTTACATTTCAATCATAATCTATTATCCGTTCTTGCTTTTATTACAACTTCTCGCCAGTACTGCCTATTCTTGATTTTCTCTTTCCAATTAAAAATTTTCATTTTTCTTAGGTCCTCCATAACCTGGTCATGCCATCTCAGATTCGACCTCCCTCTAGCACGGTCCTCCATCGGCCTCCACTCGGTGATTCTCCTTATCATCGTATCCTCTTCTCTTCTCCACACATGTCCAAGCCATCCTATTCTACCAGATTTGATCACCTTCACTATGTCTTCGTTGTTCATTGCTTTCTGAATCTCACTGTTCATCATTGGTCTCCTTTCCTGTTCATTCTCTATTTTTGGGCCCAATATCTTTCTCATCACCTTTCTCTCAAACACTTTCATGTTATCCTCTTCCTTTCGGCTGAAACTCATCGTTTCTGTCACGTAGGTCAGTACCGGTCTTATAAGGGTCTTATATATTTTTGTCTTAGTTGTTTTCGATAAATTTCCGTCTTTCAGTAGGTTTCTGTTCGCATAATATGCCCTGTTACCCTGTTGGATTCTTCTTTTAATCTCTGTTACTTATTTGGACTCCCAGATAGACAAATTCCTGAACCTCCTCGTATGTCTCATTTACCACCCTCAGTCCAGGCCTCTTCTGCATTTCTCCCCTTTGGAGACGCATATATTTTGTTTTTGATTGATTTATTTTCAATCCCATTGGTTCCGCTGCATCTCTTATCTTCTGGATTGTTTCTATTAATTTTCTTTGTGTCCTTGATATTATCAATACGTCGTCTGCGTACGCTACAACTTGCACCTCTCTGTTTGTTATTGTTCCGTGTATTCTTATCTCTCTGCTTATCCACTCTAAAACCAAGTTGAACAGCGTGGAAGATAGCACATCTCTCTGTCTCACTCCCACATTTATTTCAAAGTTTCTGGAGTCTCCGTTTGCAGTTCTGACACAGGCCTCTGTTTCTTGTAGTGTCGTGAACGTCAAATTTATCAGTTTGTTTGGTATTCCCATTTCCTGCATCGCTCTTATTAATCCAGATCTACTCACTTTGTCAAATGCCTGTTTGAAGTCAACGAAGGCCAGGTGCTTATCTATGTCATACTCGTGGCTTTTCTCCTGTATCTGTCTCAACATGAATATTGTATCAACCATCGATCTGCCTTCCTGGAAGCCGCACTAGTATTCTCTTATTATATATCTTGTATTTTCTTGTAATCTCTTATTTATCAGTGTGGCTAACACCTTGTAGGTAACATTCAGTAGGGTTATTCCACGGTAGTTCTCACACTTATCTGCGTCTCCTTTCTTTTTCAGAGTTATTATGACACCTTCTTTCCATTGTTTTGGCATTTTTTCCTCTGTCCATATTTGTTTTATTATGTCATATATCGACTTCTGTAATGTTTCACCTGTGGAGCTAATGTTCATATTTGTCGCCGCTGCTAGGTTACATAGTCTACTGCCGTTGTTACTTGTCATGTCGTGTATTGTGTGCTTTCCCGCTACATCGTTAATATACTCTTCTTTTCCAATTTTTGCGTTGAAGTCGCCCACAAGCAATAGAATGTCATTTTTTTCCACTTCTTCACATAGGTTTTCTAAGTCTTGATAAAACTTATCTTTCTCTTCTTTGTTCTTGTCCTCTGTTGGGGCGTAGGCGTTGATGATCGACATGTTTAATAGTTTCATTTTCATTCTCAAATATGCCAGTCTTCCACTAATCGGTCTAAACTGCATTATGTTTCCTTTGTCTTTATTCTTCACCATAAAACCCACTCCTTTTTTTTCTTGTTCACTCTCTCCAGAGTATAGCATTATGTAGCACATCCCCGCTATTTCCCCCTGCCCCCCTCCCATCGAATTTTTTGCAGAGCAGCCACGTCTATACTGTGTTTGGCCAGTTCAATCTTGACTTCTTTCTTTTTACCTACCCTCAGCAACGTTCTGACATTCCATGTGGCTATTTTTACTATGAGCTTTTTATTCTTACTCTTCCTTCTTTTTTTGTTTTTCCTACATTCTCCATTGCCACTTGCCTTTTCATTTGTTCCATTTCTTTGCCGTGTCGTCTTATTTTTCCCTTTATCTATATTTGGGGTATCTGGCTGGAATGATCCAGGTACCCCTACCTCCATCATGTTTAGTTTTTTGATGGTTGATATGCGTCGTTTTTTTGTTTTAACGTGCTTTCTTTTTTGTCCCACACGTACATTTTACCCTGTATGAACATCTTCTGGTAGCCGACTCTGACGCTGTCTTCATCTTTCATTTCGTTTTTAGCAATAGTCCAGATTTTGTTTTGGATTTCCATCTCCATGTTTGTTAAGTCATTCTCAATAAATTGTTTATTAATTGTTTCTTAATCGTTTATTTATATGTAATGACCAACCACAATCTTTATAATACTTTGTAAAGAAGCGCCTATATGTATTTCGATGATCAACTCAATTGTTTTTATATTATGTATGATCTTTTAAATAATAAACCCTTATATGCTAAATTGTCCGTTCTTAACTACTACCTCGTCAACTTAAATCTAAATAAATCGCCCATATTTAAAACTAGCGTCATCATCCTAAATTATTATGTAGCCGCAAATAATCATAAGGAACTTTGTTAATATTTTTGAATAACAGTTCTTAAATATCATAATTGGTATTATCTCATTGAGATATATTTGAAAAAAAGCGAAGGAAAACAAGCAACATGTTCACCGAACATGCTGGTACATAGAAGGTCTTATTGCGGTTATCAGCCATTTCTGCGACATGTTGTGCAATTCATCTAAATTAAATTATCTAATGGTAGATACTTCTCTACTTCAAACAACCGCCTTCATATTAATTGTTTTAAACAAATACCCCTACTTCGTATTACCGCAATAATCTCTAATGTATTATAAAGATACCTCCTAGGTCACATATGAATACGGCTACGATTTAAATTTAAATAAATTTAAATTCAAATTGCTGCATAAGTTTGACACACTTGTTTCACTAAGATCAACCTCCTTCTTTTGATGTTCAAGTAATATAATGGCGTCCCATCCGGTCCTTCAAAAACTACCCTACCCTGGTGTCATAAAACTAGTAAGGTTTATTTTAACCAACTAACTTTTAGTGTAAAATTAAATGAACTAGGATTTAAAATTCGCGCCGATTATATTTAAATTCAAATCTATAATATTATATACCTTACACTTTCGTTACGATTGCATTCCAGGTAAAGGATGTGGTGGTATCTTCTACAATTACCTGGGCAAGTTAACAAGTCCGCTGTATCCAGCTGCTTATAGAGAAAGAAAAACTTGCACTTGGGAAATTATGGTTCCACAAGGAATGCAGGTTATGCTGAAATTTACAGGTAGGGTTAAAATTCAAAATAATTTTTTGTTTAATTTTAACACAACCCCATTTCGTTTCAGTTTTTGATGTTGGCGGTGTGTGCACCCAAAATTATGTTGACGTAAAAACATTCCATCAAGATAACACTGATTCCTCGGTTCATCATTTTTGTTCTTCGGTAAGCTTATATTACCACAAAACAAAAAAAAATTTTTATAACCTGGTTTTATTAATAGGACAATCCTGCAATCCTGAAGTCTGAAAATAATCATATGATTGTTTCATACACTACCACTGTAAACAATGGAGGATCGGGATGGGTTGCCCAATTTGCAGCTGTCAACGCAGGTAATATTTTTTTCATAAAAATTTTACAAAATGTTAACAATTTTTTTTAAGATACCAACGTGAAATGGGAATATTAAGCTGCTCATTTTATACGGTATAAAATTTATAATGCAATGTAATCGAAAAAATAAAATAAAATTTTGAATTTTTGTTTGTATTTCTTTCAAATTTGTTCAATTTTTGTTATCGTCCTGTGTTAAACTATCACGTGTAAATATTTTATCGCAGTTTGAGTGGTGCGCACAACAATATTAAAACAAATAAATAATTTTTGGTAAGTTAATAGTTTAATTGACCACAAATTTGTTAGAATTTCTTTTAAATTTTAGGCAATGGGTAAACTTAATTTATTAATTTATGCCGTTGCAATCGCGACGATAGGATATCGATTGTATTACCATATAAAATGGCCCTCGAGGAAAAAAGTCAAAACAAATAAAACGTTGCGTTCCCCAAAGCAAACAGTTGGTAAAGTGAAACAAATTTATTTTTATGCCCTTGAAGGTGGGCATCCAATGGAAGTGCAACAGGTTTTGTGTTCAGGTTCTGGTTCGCAATACGCAAAGAAACGAGGAATACCCCTATTGTCCGATAGGTAACATTAAATTTTTACCCCCCCCCCCCCCCCCAATTTTTCAAACACTTTTTGACTTACAGGAATTTCATAGTCTACACTGAAAATAATAATATCTGCTATAACAATAATACCAAATTGGTTACGGTTTGTTTGACCAACGAAGACTCTCTTCAACTTCAGACAATAACTGATGGGAAAAAGTTACAAATAGAAAGCGAGGACATAAGGAAAGACCGTTCTATTTTAGTGTAAATATCGCTAATTTTTTTAGATTAAAACCACCAAAGCTTGTCTGTTCTAATATATTTTAAATTTTAGTAATTATAAGAACCAGAAACTCCAGGCTTATGATTGTGGAGATCGCGCAGCTCAATTTTTGTCGGAATCCTTGTTAAACAAGCCTAACGGTTTAAGATTAGGCCAATTTGTAAATTTATTAATTAGAGATCGTTTGAAAAAGGTTAACGAGATTACCGGTGATCCAAAGGGCGATCAATGTTATTCCCTAGAGGTGAGGGCGGATACACACCAACCCAAACGTTAACATTTGCAAACGTAATATTTTCTTTTGTTTTAGTGTATGCAACCGGAGTTTAATAATTATTCTTTGATCAGTGATGAATCCATTGATTTTATTAAGAGATTACAAAAATGTAACCATGTTACGCCTCAGCATTTCCGTGCTCATATAGTTATTGAGTTATTTAGTGAAATTGGTGTACCCATATGGAAGCGACCTTTCATTGAAGACCGTTTTGGGCACGTTGAAATTGGAAGTGCTTCCTTTACGAATATAACTTTGCGTTCGGTAACTGAATTTGTCAACGTCGATCCTCAAACTGGTATTCGCTCCAGCGATTATCAACCACATCAAGAACTTAAAAGGTATACTTTTTTAATTCTGTGTGTAAACATTCAAATATTCAAACTTTTTATTTCTTTTCAGTTTTCGAAAAGCACACGATGTAATCGGACAAGCGTATCGGACAATTTCTGATCCGTTACTTGGAATAAATATGAACATAGAACGACCCGGTTTAATTAGAGTTGGCGATAAAGTACGCGTTGAGTTTAAAGCTAATTTCTGAAAATAATTGTTCTTGTATGTATTGTTTTTTAAAATTGTAATATTTTAGCTTCTAGTATATATCAATTTATTAAATTTGTTTCAAAACTTGTCAAAATTTGCAGTAAATTATCAGCCCAATCCTTACCTAGAATAAAACACGTCAATATATTGATATTAGAAGTTTTACTGAGGCCTTCATTTATTTTTTGGCAAGGGTCTCATGACTAATTAAAATTTTGCTTGTTAACTTTAATCAAGTGTATGAGAAATTATTATTTTAGAAAATAAAAAGGTATTATGACAATTATCGTCCAAAAGCACCATTGGATTTTTGATTTTAAAAATAGAAATTTAGTTTAGTTTTACTCCGTTTTCGGTAAGAACATTTTCACTTATTTTGTAAATTAATAGTTAGCTTTTATTTTTTACATCAAATCACACACATTTTTAGTATAATTAAATAGAAATAATCGATATTCGTTACTTTGAAATTTTTTTTTTTTATAAAAAAATATACTACTGAAAGATTTATTTTAATTGAAATTATTGCACTCGAAGATGATTATAACTTTAGTTTACAATAGTAAGATTGTATAGATATAGATAATAAATAGATTACAGTCTATTTTTGAAATCGGTTTTGTTGATGTTTGAGTTAGGTAGAACAACGTGCAAGAGGCACATTATTGAATTAATATTGATTATTCCATATTATACAACATTAGACAATTGAAAATAAAGTTCAAGCTAATGAAACAGATCCGGAATAAAAACTCTCCCACAGGATGAAATCAAAATTTATTTTCCTCTTATGCAGAGTTCAAAATGGCTACATAGTTAATATATTATTGTCGTGTTTCGAAACACTAAAAACCATTAATTAATTTATTTTGTAAATAATTTTTAAAATTCAATTTTATTATTTATTTATTTATCACATTGTAATAAATCGTTGTTAAGTTTTGCTATGTAAAATAAGAGTAGGGCTCAAAGGTGAAAGAAAAGAGTGGGACTTGGATAGGACACTTAGACGGGCTCTGGCCTTGACGTCGGGTCGAGCGGATGAAACACCATTCCGCAATTAAATCAATTAAATCATTCATCATTAAATCCAAGTTTGCGAATTGTGAAATTTTTACTTATTAACTAAGTAAAAATTAGTTTTGGAGCCGTAGAGGTGGATATTTGTGACGAATCGTCAATTTTAGTATAAAATTGCTGAAAAATATAAAAATTTGAGAAGTTCGTAAGTGCCATATTGCGAAGGTCAAAGTTGAGACGCCGCGCCATATTGAAAATGATAAAAATTTAGATGCGAATACAAATTTACGTACCTACGTTGAGTTTACAGTTCAATAAGGTGGATATTATTGAACATTGGATCAACGGTGTTGAGATTGAAAAATTGCAATGACATCGAGTTCGAAAATTAAAACAACGCCAGGTGGTTTATAAAAACTTAGTAACTATAGCACATGTGATAGCCGCAACGTACAGAAGTCAAATTCAGTGGTCGACACAACAAGTCGCTCTCAGGAAACCGCACGAGATAATGTACAAGGTATTTGAAAATTACAATTGCCCATTAGTGACAAACATTTTTATTATAAAAATTTTTAATTTGTAATAACATTATTAATATTTGCTACACATTTAACATTTAACGACAAATGAAATTGAAATTTAGCAAGATTTTGAGTACAGTAAATAAAATTTCAAATTCAGTGGTCGAACACAAATTATACTCGATAAAGCCAAAAGCGAAATTGTCTCTACAAAATTTTACTTTGATTAAACAACATTTTTCGTTATTCAAAATACGAGTTTTTATTTGCTCGCAAGACAGACGGGGTGACCCACAGGAACTTACTACTGAGCGTTTTATTACTTCCGATAAAACTGAGCCAGCCGAGGAAAAGGTTTTTTTTTTTTAGAAAATACCAACACAATTTATATGTTTAAGCCGGAAGTTTCGTATAATTTCTCTGAATTTATGAATATTTGTTCAACTGTTTTTTCAATGAAATTTCCACTCGATTTATTTATTCGTAAATATTTTGTTTTTAATTTTGTAACGGATCATTTAGTTCATACATAAAAATCATTAAGTATTGAATAAATTATGGAAAGCCCAATATGTCAGAATATATTTACGTGTATTTCAACCAGGTTAACTACTGTTAAAATGAAATTATTTCTGTTTTACATTTTGGTTTCTTTTGCTACAACGTTTTCGGTAAGAAAAGTTTTTAAAATTAAATTGAAAATTTGTGGAAAAAGCCCAGTAAGGGTTTACCCTTTAAGTCCTGATAGATAAACTTTCAATTTTTAAATACGTGGCGTCTCTGCCTTATTATAATAAACTACGTCATATATTACTGGTATTAGACAGCGAAAGCCTGTCGTCAGAATTAAGTGGGGCAACATAGAATAATTTGCATTTAATTTGTTCTTTATATTGTTTTTTACCATTTAATAATTTCCCTAGCTTCTATAGTCATTTTAATAAGCACAATATAACCTTGAATATGAGAATATGTGTATTTTATCAACTATTTATCTATTAACTTATGCTTATTAACAAACTGCGATTATGTAGATATATTTTATATTTTATATTATTAAATATTGCATAACTGTATTAATTTTTTATTTAACAGTTTTATCAACATGATTACCACGTAATAACTGAAAGAGTAAACCTTACCTTCTACAACAAATCCTATGTGGCTAATCCAAGATTTCGATTATATTATGTGACCAGATATTCTAAGGGCCGGTTCCACCAACTCTGATTAAATGGTTGGTTAACTAATCATGATTAGAAAAATTTAACCGACATTAACTTGAAAGCGTTTCACCAAACGTTTTGTAGCTATGATTAGTAAATTGGCCGAACTTCGTGTATATTCGTTTTAAGCTCGTAAAAGCTATTCTGATTGGTTGATAGATATTTGAATAATGCAAATGTGTAGGCTACCAACCGTGCAAGTAAACATTAGTCTGTGACATTCGTAGAAATTAATAAATTATAACCTCAACTTTTACGTAGTCTGTCAAAAAACGTGGTACAAATTTCTCAAACCGAGAAAAACACGAATTAGTTCAAATAATAAAAAAACACGCTTCTATTGTTGAATGTAAACAGACTGACACGGTGACTATAAAAGAAAAAGATTCTACATGAGAGTGTATATCTAAAGAGTTTAACGCTGAAAGGTTGTCCGAAAGAACAACCAGGAAACATTATGCCGCTGTTCGTAGAGAACAAATTCAAACAGGTAATGTTTTTCTTAATGCAAATTTATTCATTTAAAATTAACAAATTGTACGTATAGGTAGGCAGCCGCCCAACGATAGTGGAAAGGACGAATTTTTATTCGATTTGATAAAAAGTATTATCAATGGCACAGTTCAACCCATGTTCAACGAGTTTGATGCGAATTGGAATCCAGCACAGCTGAGAACTCCAAAAGTTAAGATTTTGCGAGTAGACCACATACCGGAGGCTATGGCGGAGACTACAGTGATGTAGCGGAGACTACAGAAGTCGAGACAAATTTTAAAAAGCGGAAGGCAACAAATCAGTTACACCGACAAGTAGAGTTTAGGAGAAAGACAAAAGCTGGTAGTCGTTTGACCACATTTGAGGAATTGGCCGAAGCAAAAAAAAATACATAAAATTGCTACATTTCAACGAGGAAGAACAAGGCAAATTAAAAGCCGAATCCGAAAAAATAAACAAACAAACTACGTTTTTCAAAATCTTGAGCCGATTGAAAAAAATTGTCTGAAAATTTTTATATACCAACAAAAAATATAAAATTAATTTATATTTTAATCGCGAACACGTAAAAATATACTTTTCGATTTTGAGGTTACTTTTATTGAAACTGTCATTATTATCTTTACTTATTTGCAAGAAATGCGCATGCACCTAGCATTAACCGTGATTAAATTCAACTAATCGCCCAAAATCGGTCGATTAGTTTGAAAGCTGTTTAACCATGATTAAACTGATTTAACCATGATTAAATAGATGGTGGAACGCTCTTTTTCATTTAACCATGATTAACTCCAACTAACCGTGATTAAAGCATTTAATCAGAGTTGGTGGAACCGGCCCTAAGAGATTAAATACTAGCCACGATTTAATTCAAAATTTGGATGCAAACTTAATGACCGTAAGTATTATGTCTTAATTTAACCTAACTAACATAAAATAAACATACAATTGCGCTGTAATTCTGTAAATACAATAATTTTTGCAGTTCCATTTAGAAGCAAGAAAATTTCAAAGTAACGAATATCGATTATTCCCGTTCAATTATTCTGAAAATGTTTGTTCTGGATTACGTAATAAAAAATTTGGTAATTCTATCGATCAGTATGAAACTAATTTTATTCCAAATTGTTTTTTACAAAAGGTAAAGTTAGTCAGCCAGGTTAGTTATATAGCAATACTTTTTTGAATTGATTTAGGGGCATTACTATTTCAATGATATACATTACGATGATTCAAAATTCCCACCGTATGCACCAAGAGGTAGATATCTACTAATAGGTAGACTTCTGTACAAGCAAAATATTTCGCTCAGTACAATTGAAGTGTATATTGAAATTAAACCTCAAAATCCGTTGGAAAAAACAATTGGTTAATAAATTCTCAGAATATTTTGATAGTTTAATGTAAACTTACAAAATAAAATAATAATAAATATAAAAATATAGTATATTATTATCATATACCATACATACTACATACATATGTTAGTCCTGTAAATGTATGAGTCGATCATACTTTGTCATTGAAAAATATTAGACGTTTAGCAGATAATAGAGATAACCATTTTTACAGCACATTGAAGTAAGTATCAACAGTAAAACAGAGACTGACGAAATATTTGAATCATTGCTAAGTGATTTACAGATAACTGCCACTGTTTTCCACACAGGATTAATTTGGTTATTCAGATTACAAGTTTCTATGCAATACTCATCCTGATTCCAAATAGAGTGGTTTTTTAAAATTGTTCCATTGAGAAATATTGTAACGCCCACCTCTGTGTCTAAGAATTTTCTAAAAAAAAAAAATTGATTAGTTTGTAACCAAGTACAAGGATTATTAACTACCCCTCTCCGGTACAATCTATGCTGTTGACGAAGGGTTCGTAGACAAAGTATTCAATTGAATCCACTCGATTGTAAATATTGGGATCAAATTTTCGATTTTGTTTCACACATTTGTAATTGTGATCCATGCTTTGAGTGATGGGGCAACATTTTTGAACTCGAATTATAAATTCGTGGTTTTTCTATGATGTAAAAAAAATGTATAACCCATATTATACGCCAACAACCGAATTACTCACCGTGACGCGATAATCAGTTGCCTTTGGAGGTATAACTATATTTTTTGGAATTGTAACATAACCAAATGTTTGCTTGTAGTCAATGCACCATAATCCAAAATATTCGATAGAATCGGTTGTTAAGTCTCCTGGTAATGTGATGTATACATTTAGACCATTATACGCTTTGAGATTTCCGTTGGATCCATTTTCATCTGGCACTAAAATTCCGTTTTCGTTTGGTTCACTTCCGTTACCCACCCAAAAATGTGCATTAGATCCTCGGCCATCGTAATGTAAATTTGGCACAAAAAAGGTATTTTGGTTCACTATCACTATGGGACCAGAGCGTAAGTGATGACGTAGTTCCTTAAATTTCACCAACTGGATTCCATTGGAAGATGCAAGCTTAAAAATAATTTTTCACAACTACATAAAGCAATTTTAATATTACCTACTGCGCCGCTGGTGTCACCATAAGGGAGAAAAAAATTTTGTGCCAATGTAATATTAAATAAAACTAAAAAATTTACACACCCGATTAAAATGAAATTCATTTTTCAGGTTTAATATTTAAACTGTCTAATTTTTAAGGTGCTTTTAAAAACTACGGATATAAATAAAAAAATTCATATCTTTCTGGTTAACACCGGACATTATTAAATTAATCATAATTTGGAAAGTTAATTAAGTGGTTTTAAAATTTAAATAATAATTAAGTCGTAAAGTTTAAAATACAATAATAGAAAAAACGTTAAACCCAAATAATTTTTCTCTAGGAAACTCACAAAGTACGCAAAATAATCATGGATCAAGGATTAAGAAAGAAGAGTCTCTAGCTTCTATAGTCATTTTAATAAGCACAATATAACCTTGAATATGAGAATATGTGTATTTTATCAACTATTTATCTATTAACTTATGCTTATTAACAAACTGCGATTATGTAGATATATTTTATATTTTATATTATTAAATATTGCATAACTGTATTAATTTTTTATTTAACAGTTTTATCAACATGATTACCACGTAATAACTGAAAGAGTAAACCTTACCTTCTACAACAAATCCTATGTGGCTAATCCAAGATTTCGATTATATTATGTGACCAGATATTCTAAGGGCCGGTTCCACCAACTCTGATTAAATGGTTGGTTAACTAATCATGATTAGAAAAATTTAACCGACATTAACTTGAAAGCGTTTCACCAAACGTTTTGTAGCTATGATTAGTAAATTGGCCGAACTTCGTGTATATTCGTTTTAAGCTCGTAAAAGCTATTCTGATTGGTTGATAGATATTTGAATAATGCAAATGTGTAGGCTACCAACCGTGCAAGTAAACATTAGTCTGTGACATTCGTAGAAATTAATAAATTATAACCTCAACTTTTACGTAGTCTGTCAAAAAACGTGGTACAAATTTCTCAAACCGAGAAAAACACGAATTAGTTCAAATAATAAAAAAACACGCTTCTATTGTTGAATGTAAACAGACTGACACGGTGACTATAAAAGAAAAAGATTCTACATGAGAGTGTATATCTAAAGAGTTTAACGCTGAAAGGTTGTCCGAAAGAACAACCAGGAAACATTATGCCGCTGTTCGTAGAGAACAAATTCAAACAGGTAATGTTTTTCTTAATGCAAATTTATTCATTTAAAATTAACAAATTGTACGTATAGGTAGGCAGCCGCCCAACGATAGTGGAAAGGACGAATTTTTATTCGATTTGATAAAAAGTATTATCAATGGCACAGTTCAACCCATGTTCAACGAGTTTGATGCGAATTGGAATCCAGCACAGCTGAGAACTCCAAAAGTTAAGATTTTGCGAGTAGACCACATACCGGAGGCTATGGCGGAGACTACAGTGATGTAGCGGAGACTACAGAAGTCGAGACAAATTTTAAAAATCGGAAGGCAACAAATCAGTTACACCGACAAGTAGAGTTTAGGAGAAAGACAAAAGCTGGTAGTCGTTTGACCACATTTGAGGAATTGGCCGAAGCAAAAAAAAATACATAAAATTGCTACATTTCAACGAGGAAGAACAAGGCAAATTAAAAGCCGAATCCGAAAAAATAAACAAACAAACTACGTTTTTCAAAATCTTGAGCCGATTGAAAAAAATTGTCTGAAAATTTTTATATACCAACAAAAAATATAAAATTAATTTATATTTTAATCGCGAACACGTAAAAATATACTTTTCGATTTTGAGGTTACTTTTATTGAAACTGTCATTATTATCTTTACTTATTTGCAAGAAATGCGCATGCACCTAGCATTAACCGTGATTAAATTCAACTAATCGCCCAAAATCGGTCGATTAGTTTGAAAGCTGTTTAACCATGATTAAACTGATTTAACCATGATTAAATAGATGGTGGAACGCTCTTTTTCATTTAACCATGATTAACTCCAACTAACCGTGATTAAAGCATTTAATCAGAGTTGGTGGAACCGGCCCTAAGAGATTAAATACTAGCCACGATTTAATTCAAAATTTGGATGCAAACTTAATGACCGTAAGTATTATGTCTTAATTTAACCTAACTAACATAAAATAAACATACAATTGCGCTGTAATTCTGTAAATACAATAATTTTTGCAGTTCCATTTAGAAGCAAGAAAATTTCAAAGTAACGAATATCGATTATTCCCGTTCAATTATTCTGAAAATGTTTGTTCTGGATTACGTAATAAAAAATTTGGTAATTCTATCGATCAGTATGAAACTAATTTTATTCCAAATTGTTTTTTACAAAAGGTAAAGTTAGTCAGCCAGGTTAGTTATATAGCAATACTTTTTTGAATTGATTTAGGGGCATTACTATTTCAATGATATACATTACGATGATTCAAAATTCCCACCGTATGCACCAAGAGGTAGATATCTACTAATAGGTAGACTTCTGTACAAGCAAAATATTTCGCTCAGTACAATTGAAGTGTATATTGAAATTAAACCTCAAAATCCGTTGGAAAAAACAATTGGTTAATAAATTCTCAGAATATTTTGATAGTTTAATGTAAACTTACAAAATAAAATAATAATAAATATAAAAATATAGTATATTATTATCATATACCATACATACTACATACATATGTTAGTCCTGTAAATGTATGAGTCGATCATACTTTGTCATTGAAAAATATTAGACGTTTAGCAGATAATAGAGATAACCATTTTTACAGCACATTGAAGTAAGTATCAACAGTAAAACAGAGACTGACGAAATATTTGAATCATTGCTAAGTGATTTACAGATAACTGCCACTGTTTTCCACACAGGATTAATTTGGTTATTCAGATTACAAGTTTCTATGCAATACTCATCCTGATTCCAAATAGAGTGGTTTTTTAAAATTGTTCCATTGAGAAATATTGTAACGCCCACCTCTGTGTCTAAGAATTTTCTAAAAAAAAAAAATTGATTAGTTTGTAACCAAGTACAAGGATTATTAACTACCCCTCTCCGGTACAATCTATGCTGTTGACGAAGGGTTCGTAGACAAAGTATTCAATTGAATCCACTCGATTGTAAATATTGGGATCAAATTTTCGATTTTGTTTCACACATTTGTAATTGTGATCCATGCTTTGAGTGATGGGGCAACATTTTTGAACTCGAATTATAAATTCGTGGTTTTTCTATGATGTAAAAAAAATGTATAACCCATATTATACGCCAACAACCGAATTACTCACCGTGACGCGATAATCAGTTGCCTTTGGAGGTATAACTATATTTTTTGGAATTGTAACATAACCAAATGTTTGCTTGTAGTCAATGCACCATAATCCAAAATATTCGATAGAATCGGTTGTTAAGTCTCCTGGTAATGTGATGTATACATTTAGACCATTATACGCTTTGAGATTTCCGTTGGATCCATTTTCATCTGGCACTAAAATTCCGTTTTCGTTTGGTTCACTTCCGTTACCCACCCAAAAATGTGCATTAGATCCTCGGCCATCGTAATGTAAATTTGGCACAAAAAAGGTATTTTGGTTCACTATCACTATGGGACCAGAGCGTAAGTGATGACGTAGTTCCTTAAATTTCACCAACTGGATTCCATTGGAAGATGCAAGCTTAAAAATAATTTTTCACAACTACATAAAGCAATTTTAATATTACCTACTGCGCCGCTGGTGTCACCATAAGGGAGAAAAAAATTTTGTGCCAATGTAATATTAAATAAAACTAAAAAATTTACACACCCGATTAAAATGAAATTCATTTTTCAGGTTTAATATTTAAACTGTCTAATTTTTAAGGTGCTTTTAAAAACTACGGATATAAATAAAAAAATTCATATCTTTCTGGTTAACACCGGACATTATTAAATTAATCATAATTTGGAAAGTTAATTAAGTGGTTTTAAAATTTAAATAATAATTAAGTCGTAAAGTTTAAAATACAATAATAGAAAAAACGTTAAACCCAAATAATTTTTCTCTAGGAAACTCACAAAGTACGCAAAATAATCATGGATCAAGGATTAAGAAAGAAGAGTCTCTAGCTTCTATAGTCATTTTAATAAGCACAATATAACCTTGAATATGAGAATATGTGTATTTTATCAACTATTTATCTATTAACTTATGCTTATTAACAAACTGCGATTATGTAGATATATTTTATATTTTATATTATTAAATATTGCATAACTGTATTAATTTTTTATTTAACAGTTTTATCAACATGATTACCACGTAATAACTGAAAGAGTAAACCTTACCTTCTACAACAAATCCTATGTGGCTAATCCAAGATTTCGATTATATTATGTGACCAGATATTCTAAGGGCCGGTTCCACCAACTCTGATTAAATGGTTGGTTAACTAATCATGATTAGAAAAATTTAACCGACATTAACTTGAAAGCGTTTCACCAAACGTTTTGTAGCTATGATTAGTAAATTGGCCGAACTTCGTGTATATTCGTTTTAAGCTCGTAAAAGCTATTCTGATTGGTTGATAGATATTTGAATAATGCAAATGTGTAGGCTACCAACCGTGCAAGTAAACATTAGTCTGTGACATTCGTAGAAATTAATAAATTATAACCTCAACTTTTACGTAGTCTGTCAAAAAACGTGGTACAAATTTCTCAAACCGAGAAAAACACGAATTAGTTCAAATAATAAAAAAACACGCTTCTATTGTTGAATGTAAACAGACTGACACGGTGACTATAAAAGAAAAAGATTCTACATGAGAGTGTATATCTAAAGAGTTTAACGCTGAAAGGTTGTCCGAAAGAACAACCAGGAAACATTATGCCGCTGTTCGTAGAGAACAAATTCAAACAGGTAATGTTTTTCTTAATGCAAATTTATTCATTTAAAATTAACAAATTGTACGTATAGGTAGGCAGCCGCCCAACGATAGTGGAAAGGACGAATTTTTATTCGATTTGATAAAAAGTATTATCAATGGCACAGTTCAACCCATGTTCAACGAGTTTGATGCGAATTGGAATCCAGCACAGCTGAGAACTCCAAAAGTTAAGATTTTGCGAGTAGACCACATACCGGAGGCTATGGCGGAGACTACAGTGATGTAGCGGAGACTACAGAAGTCGAGACAAATTTTAAAAATCGGAAGGCAACAAATCAGTTACACCGACAAGTAGAGTTTAGGAGAAAGACAAAAGCTGGTAGTCGTTTGACCACATTTGAGGAATTGGCCGAAGCAAAAAAAAATACATAAAATTGCTACATTTCAACGAGGAAGAACAAGGCAAATTAAAAGCCGAATCCGAAAAAATAAACAAACAAACTACGTTTTTCAAAATCTTGAGCCGATTGAAAAAAATTGTCTGAAAATTTTTATATACCAACAAAAAATATAAAATTAATTTATATTTTAATCGCGAACACGTAAAAATATACTTTTCGATTTTGAGGTTACTTTTATTGAAACTGTCATTATTATCTTTACTTATTTGCAAGAAATGCGCATGCACCTAGCATTAACCGTGATTAAATTCAACTAATCGCCCAAAATCGGTCGATTAGTTTGAAAGCTGTTTAACCATGATTAAACTGATTTAACCATGATTAAATAGATGGTGGAACGCTCTTTTTCATTTAACCATGATTAACTCCAACTAACCGTGATTAAAGCATTTAATCAGAGTTGGTGGAACCGGCCCTAAGAGATTAAATACTAGCCACGATTTAATTCAAAATTTGGATGCAAACTTAATGACCGTAAGTATTATGTCTTAATTTAACCTAACTAACATAAAATAAACATACAATTGCGCTGTAATTCTGTAAATACAATAATTTTTGCAGTTCCATTTAGAAGCAAGAAAATTTCAAAGTAACGAATATCGATTATTCCCGTTCAATTATTCTGAAAATGTTTGTTCTGGATTACGTAATAAAAAATTTGGTAATTCTATCGATCAGTATGAAACTAATTTTATTCCAAATTGTTTTTTACAAAAGGTAAAGTTAGTCAGCCAGGTTAGTTATATAGCAATACTTTTTTGAATTGATTTAGGGGCATTACTATTTCAATGATATACATTACGATGATTCAAAATTCCCACCGTATGCACCAAGAGGTAGATATCTACTAATAGGTAGACTTCTGTACAAGCAAAATATTTCGCTCAGTACAATTGAAGTGTATATTGAAATTAAACCTCAAAATCCGTTGGAAAAAACAATTGGTTAATAAATTCTCAGAATATTTTGATAGTTTAATGTAAACTTACAAAATAAAATAATAATAAATATAAAAATATAGTATATTATTATCATATACCATACATACTACATACATATGTTAGTCCTGTAAATGTATGAGTCGATCATACTTTGTCATTGAAAAATATTAGACGTTTAGCAGATAATAGAGATAACCATTTTTACAGCACATTGAAGTAAGTATCAACAGTAAAACAGAGACTGACGAAATATTTGAATCATTGCTAAGTGATTTACAGATAACTGCCACTGTTTTCCACACAGGATTAATTTGGTTATTCAGATTACAAGTTTCTATGCAATACTCATCCTGATTCCAAATAGAGTGGTTTTTTAAAATTGTTCCATTGAGAAATATTGTAACGCCCACCTCTGTGTCTAAGAATTTTCTAAAAAAAAAAAATTGATTAGTTTGTAACCAAGTACAAGGATTATTAACTACCCCTCTCCGGTACAATCTATGCTGTTGACGAAGGGTTCGTAGACAAAGTATTCAATTGAATCCACTCGATTGTAAATATTGGGATCAAATTTTCGATTTTGTTTCACACATTTGTAATTGTGATCCATGCTTTGAGTGATGGGGCAACATTTTTGAACTCGAATTATAAATTCGTGGTTTTTCTATGATGTAAAAAAAATGTATAACCCATATTATACGCCAACAACCGAATTACTCACCGTGACGCGATAATCAGTTGCCTTTGGAGGTATAACTATATTTTTTGGAATTGTAACATAACCAAATGTTTGCTTGTAGTCAATGCACCATAATCCAAAATATTCGATAGAATCGGTTGTTAAGTCTCCTGGTAATGTGATGTATACATTTAGACCATTATACGCTTTGAGATTTCCGTTGGATCCATTTTCATCTGGCACTAAAATTCCGTTTTCGTTTGGTTCACTTCCGTTACCCACCCAAAAATGTGCATTAGATCCTCGGCCATCGTAATGTAAATTTGGCACAAAAAAGGTATTTTGGTTCACTATCACTATGGGACCAGAGCGTAAGTGATGACGTAGTTCCTTAAATTTCACCAACTGGATTCCATTGGAAGATGCAAGCTTAAAAATAATTTTTCACAACTACATAAAGCAATTTTAATATTACCTACTGCGCCGCTGGTGTCACCATAAGGGAGAAAAAAATTTTGTGCCAATGTAATATTAAATAAAACTAAAAAATTTACACACCCGATTAAAATGAAATTCATTTTTCAGGTTTAATATTTAAACTGTCTAATTTTTAAGGTGCTTTTAAAAACTACGGATATAAATAAAAAAATTCATATCTTTCTGGTTAACACCGGACATTATTAAATTAATCATAATTTGGAAAGTTAATTAAGTGGTTTTAAAATTTAAATAATAATTAAGTCGTAAAGTTTAAAATACAATAATAGAAAAAACGTTAAACCCAAATAATTTTTCTCTAGGAAACTCACAAAGTACGCAAAATAATCATGGATCAAGGATTAAGAAAGAAGAGTCTCTGTTTTTAAGTAAAATTCGGTTATAGATAATAAAATTCAATTTAAAAAGAATTATTGTATGATGTTCACTTCGTAATAGAATAGAATCCAAACTGATAATATTGATTATTTTCTCTGTGTTTCTATAGTTTAATTAATCATTCAGAATATCTGTAATATCTTTTTTGAATACTTTTGGACCAAAGCGTAAATTAAACGCAAAAAGACGGTCTTTATTCGTTATTAGTTTTATTATCTGATAGTTATAAAAATTTTAAAATTAAAATAAAATTATTTTACAAAATAAAATAAATAAAAGTAAAGGCAGAGAAATTGACGCAATATTTGAAACTCCGGTTTCAAACTTTGATTTGCATACTACTGCTGTTGTTTTCCAAGTAGGATTATTTTCGTTATTTATATTACAAGTCTCTAAACAATAGTAGTCTTGATTCCAAATGGAGTGATTTTTCGAAATACTTCCATTTGGAAATAAACTGAAGTCATCTACTTTTTCTAAATGTTTTCTGAAAAAAGATTTAATAGTTTATTGTAACAAAATTCAAAAATTATTGGTTACCCTTCTTCGGTACACTGAATGTTGTTGATAAAAGGTGTATAAACTAAGTTTTCGTTCGTTCCTACTCGAATATCAATTTTGGGCATAAATGGTTCTTCTTGCTTAACACATTTATAATTAGTGTCCATGCTTTGACCGACTGGGCAACATTTTTGCACTCGGGCTATTAATGTGTCGGTTCTCTATAAAGCAATCACGATGCATATTAGATAACCAAAAACATTACTTACCAAATTGCTAACATCAGGTACATCTAAATTTTTCGGAATTACAACATGACCAAAATTTTGGCTGTATTGAATGCACCATAATCCGAAATATTCAATGGAATCCATAGTTAAATCTTTCGGTAATGTAATGTACACATTTTCGCCATTATAAGCTTTAATTGATTCTTTTGATCCATTTTCATCCAGTACTAACCTTCCATTCTTATCTGGCATCGTTCCATTGCCCACCCAAAAATGTGCATCAGGTCCTTTACCATCGTAATGTAAATTTGACACAAAAAAGGTAGTTTTGTTCACTATAATTATAGGACCTGAACGCAAATGATGAGCAAGTTCTGTAAATTTTTCCAACTGGATTTCATGGGAAGATGTGGGCTAAAATATAATTTTTCACCAAACCACATTGAAAAAATTAAATAATACCTACTATGATAGTGGAAGTCATCTCATCATCAAAACTGGTAGTAGCTGTTTGTGTCGATACGGAATTTAAAAAAATTAAAAAATGTACACACCCAATTAAGACGAGATTCATCTTTAAGCTGTTAAAATTTCAAGTGCTATCTTTTCGAAGAGCTTGTAAGAACTAAAGCTATAATTAAATATTTCGTCGATATCTCCGTAATTATCACCGGAAGCCACCACATTAATCATAATGAAAACTACAGCTTGGTTTTACATATTATTTTCCTTCCTATTACATTTTACATTATTTAACGGAATTAACAATATTTTTAATTTGTTTTGCCTGGTAGAAATATAATAGAACGAAACATGAAGTCCCTTAAACAAGACGAAACTGAAATAACCGAATTTGATAGCCCCGATTCCCATTTTTTCATTTGTGGGTGTTAAGTCGGAAAACCCAGTTGTTAAATTTTGCGGTTGGAAAATACAAATATTCCTAATTTACTTTTTAACATATTATTTGATTTTATATATTCTAAATTGGTGTTGAAATTTGAAATGTTTATAAATATATGCAACTGAAAAAGTAATCAAAATTGCATGCTCTGCAATGTGTAAAGTTGTTTGTTAAACGTCAAACATTTAAACATTAAAATATTTAAACATTTTTTAATCCAACTATCGCACAAATAACAACATTAAAATACCCAATTGCAATAGCTGAGATTAAACTAATGGAAAATACACTGGATAAATTATTCTTTTTAATGTTTAATACTTAAAAAGTATGATTTTATATTTTTAAAATAATATTATTTGTTGCTGAAATTAAGTATATAAAAACAAAATATTTTTTGATTTATTATTAATTTTGGGAATTTTTTATTGCTCTCAAATAATTTATAATAAAATAATAATAAAAACTTAGAATTAATATATTTATTATTTCTGCACTGGAAGGAAGTGGTAATGTGGCCTCTTATCAATATATTGTCTCTTTATGCCAATTTTACATTTTTCATGCAATTTAACGATAAGTAATCAAATATGCCATTAAAAAATGTAAAAGATACAATCAACTTTTGCTGCTATGCTATATTTTAATGTTTTTAGTTTTTCTTACTTCTTTAATTAACTAAAACCACAAATTATTCTATATTTATATCAGTTTTAACTTTTTTCGCTCTGCACGTATAAGTTACAAATTAAATTAATACTTTAATATTAGCCCCACGTTAGGTGTCATCAAATAATTACATATGTTACAAACCTTACAATTTTGTAGGCAAATCAAAATTTTATAAGAAAACTTATATTTTAATATTTGTATGGCATTTCTATCATTCATCTGACTTCTTTTGCTACTGAATTAAACTACCATTTCATACTTTTATTAATTTAGTATATTGCAACAATATTCCCACTATATTGTACCACTAGTAGCTTATGTATAGCAGTTAATTTTATTTGTAATATTATTTTTAGATTGTGCTAAACGAATTAGAAGGCTATGAAAGACTGGCAATGACGGGTCAGTGCGGCCTTTAAGTCGCAATTGAGTTGTTACGCATTTGCATTTGACTGCTTGTTTTTATAACTGCCTGTATATTATATTATATATTATTATACAGGATGTCCCCGTGACCGTGAAGAACCTTTAAGGTGGTGATAAAGGACACTTTCCTAAGACAAATTTTCAAATAAAATTTTTGTCCAATTCCAAACCCTTGGGAGGTACCTCTCTTTAAAGCAATATTTTGAATTTCTGATTTCAAACGGCCATAACTCTGATATTATTAATTTTTTAGACTTAATAGATTAGATCTTTTTTAAAGATCATTTGCTTATCTACAAATTAGTTTATATCTTTTTATCGTCTAGAATAAACGGTTTTCGAGTTATAAATTAAATTAAGGGAAAAAATGTTAAAAATATTTTGATTTTATTTTTTTTACTTTTTTTGTAAACTCCGTATCTCTTAAACGAAACGTCTTAGAAAAAAATTAATGGCCCAAACCGGATAGGTAATTTAGCGGGCTACAACATTAGTCAAATAAATTTTCTTGGGAAATCAACCGCTTTCACAGAAATTCTGAAAATAATGAACAAAGGGTAGTAAATTCCTGTATTATGAAGCAGGATCTAGCGTTGATCCTGGTAAGTCTCGGAGTTTTTCTAATCCTTAGAAATCGGTGGATTATTAATTGATCCTGGTTCGAGATTAATTTTACAGTTTTAATTCCTAAGTGTTGGTGTAATTTTTTGTTTTCTACAAAAAAACATTATTTTCTATAAATTATAATACTTAGTTATTATTGAAATAATAAAAATAAATATCATTATCAAAAAATTATAATTTTGATAAAAACCACGCTCGACACATTTAAAACTTTATTTTATTAATTTTTCCTATGAATTATTTTAATAAAAATTATCAGACGACAAATTTTTTGTTCTTCTGTCTAGATTTACAAAATCTTTTTTTTCATTTCTTTCTGGGTAGCCCAATATATTTTTTTTCTTCTGATTTACAAAATCTTCGGTTGTTATCTTATCAGATTCCATATTTCACTTAATATCCATAGACAATGAGGTATAATTATATAACTTGTCAGACGAAAAAAAAAGAATTAATCGTCATAATAAGTAAGAGTTGAAAGATTAGAAGTCTAGAAAACCAACTACGATTCCCGAACACTTCAGGAGTAGAACCGCGAGTTCTCGCTCTTTAGTCTTCACGTATGTGCTTCACGCCACACTGCTGCTTATATATAGTTGATATTTAATAGAATTGTTTGTGGTGTCTAAAAAAATCGATTGCATTAAGTTCGAGTATATTGCAGTAATCCTTTCAAAACGGGTTGATTTTTCACATGCACCAAAGTTTCTAGCTTGCTCCTGAAGGTGGGAGTAGAGACGGTCGTATCTCAGGTTGGGTTCTATCGTTCTCAAAACAAAAGTAAAATTTCCAATCAAAAAAAAATCGTCTTCCAAAAATTATAAAATCAAATCCAATTCAAATTCAATGCGAAATGCTTAATAATTTTAAATGAGAACAAAGTTTGATTTTTCTTATCCAAATTAAGTAAACCAATCAAATGACTACCGCTCGGTAGCAACTGATCAAAAATTCTAAAAATCAAAAATAATTACGCAATAATGCGAACGCATCAAATTCACTTTATTTAAATAAAAAATTACTCACAATTTCAAAAATAAACTTCATAAAGTTAAAAATTAACGAGCCAAACGTCGCACCGCCTACTCTTGCGGCGACTCGTGGCAAAAGGCCCCGTATCTCGGTGGATTCGCCCCCACCTCTCCAATTTCACAATCTTTCAAAATTACAATTATTTAAAACAAATTTCCTTAAACATGTACAGGGTGGGTGCGAATCCTTTTGAAACACCACATCTTACCCCAGATGTTAATTGCTGTTTTGAGCGCAGCTCCAAACAAAATTAACAGAAACTCACGAGTGTTTCAACTAAAATTAATTCAAAAAATTTTTTGCCACAATACTATAATATTTAAATAAATAAATTCAAATTAAATTCAAAAAAATATTCAAATCAATTATTTAAAAAAAAAACATATCCATTCCGAAATCTTTATCCATCCTTTCTTTTTTCATCATTTTTTTCCGGTTCCTTCATCAGATTAATTTTTAATTAATTAATTAGGTGTTCATCTCACTGGAATCCTGTTTCTCGTTTTCGACCCCCGACTCATCCAAAATCTCCAATTATTCTTTTCTTCTTTCTCAGCTTCCTGTTTTTCTACTTCTTTAAATTTTAATTTTTCGGTATCTAATTTTTTTAATTCTCGTTTTGCCATTTTTAATCTTTCAGCTTCTTCTTTTTCAAATTTTATTTTTTTCAATTCTAATCTTTCCGATTCTAATCTTTTAGCTTCTTCTTTTTTAAATTTTAATCTTTTGGCTTCTTGTTCTTCAGATTTTAATTTTATAGCCTTTTGTTTTTTAATTTCCAATTTTTCCGCTTCTAATTTTGCAGCTTCTTGTTTTTTAATTTCCAATTTTTCCGATTGTAGTTTTTCAGTTAATAATTTTTTAAATTCTAATCTTTCCATTTCTTGTTTTGCAAATTCTATTTCTAATCTTTTAATTTCTAATCTTTTAGCTTTTTGTATTTCTAATTCAATTTCTATCTTTGTGTTTTCTAGTTCCTAATCTTTCATTTTTTCTATGTATCTCTTTTTTCTATCTCTGCTTTCTTCATACTGCATCCTCAATATCTTCTTCATCATTGCTTCACATCTTATCATTTCATTCTCCGACATTTTCATTTTTGCAACGCGCTTAAAAGTCCCAAAAATGCTCAAATAGATGCGTTCCACTAAAATCGAGCCCCACGTTACGGCGACAAAAGAATAGAATGCGGTTTTTTAATCAAATTATGTTCAATTAATTTTAAATTTTTTTAATCCAAAATATTTCTTCAAATTCCAATTGTAATTTCAATGTAATATAACTTTATAATTTAACTTATCTAAAACGTCGCCTTATCAAATAAACCATTTGCTCGTACGAATATAATTTTAAATAATCAAAATCCATTTTATAATTTCAACTATTTTCTTTCCAAATCAATCAAATCCAATTTACTTCCAGTCAGTAGCGAAATAAAAAAATTCTCAAATCCAATTTCAAATATCAAAAAAATGATATTTGTGATGTAAACGCATGAAATCCACTTTATTAAATTAAAAAAAAACTACTCACAAACTTCAAATCAAAATATTTCACACAGCCAAGATCAACGACCAGCTCGGTCGGCGTATTCGGCTAAAAAGCCCTGTATCTCGGTCGATTCGCCTCCACCTCTCCAATTTCACAATCTTTCAAAATTACAATAAATTATTTAAAACAAATTTCCTTAAAAATGTACAGGGTGGGTGCGAATCCTTTTGAAACAGCACAATATATTTCGCTTTATCATTTTCTTGGTTTTGTTCAACAGACCTACACCGTTTTTTTTTAATTTTATCTTCCTTATATATTTTTTTCTTAGGCCAAAGTGGCCAAAATAAAAAAATTTTAAAAATCCAATAGACAGATTTTGGAAAATTGTGAACAATCAAAGAAGACTAATGGCAGTTAGTAGAGTTAATTTTTCTTTTAGGTAAGGAGTCTACCGTAAAATATGTGACTGGGGGGGGGGGGGTAGAAATCTGTTTATAGGCCGGCGAGCCTGTTTTGATACGTTATATTGGGGGGGGGGGGGTTGATATATATAGTATTAACTATAAAAATAAAAAAAAGGTATGAATTTAAAGCTTGGTGCACCATCTAGGCTATGGATACCTTTTTAATAAAACCTGTATAGTATAGCGAACTATAACTTCCGTTTTATAGGATTAAATTGGTTTCCTAAAATTATCGCTACGCTACGCTAGTTTCTTTGGCGTTTTCAAATTATATTATCAGCAGCATGGTTTATTTATTTTCAAATGTAGTAAATAATAGTATTTTTTCTGTTATCTAATAAATTTAAATATTTTACTGGGTGTTTAATATGGAAACTTTCTAGTTTTACTCAATAAAAATAAATTTGCATTATGGATACTAAGTGTGTGCATTGCCATGTGGTACATAAAAAAATCAGTACGTCAAAGCAAATAAACAAAGTGCAGAAAATCGTCAGGATTTAAGCAAATTTTCTTAGATATAATAAAATTGCTCCTAAATCTAAATCAAGTTCAAGTGTGTGGCCAAACAAGGCCACACACACAGTTAATTAATTTATTAAATTACTAGATATTTTCTTAAAGATTTAATTCATGGGAAATAATAATTTAACTTCATTCAAGTCATTGTGAAATTTTATGTGTTGTATCTGTCTACTAGAGATATGTAGGTATGTAATAAATGAGTTCAACAGGTTTTATCGTTTACTCATATCATCGCAATATTGCATGGGTATTCCCTCGCCAATCCACTCCGAAATTATCCCGTTAAATATACTCAACTTCATCGTCTACAAAAATTTAGTCAGTGCTTCGATCGACGAAACGTAACAAGCGAAAATGTTACGTAATTTAGAATTTACTCCTGTAAGAGAATTTTTTTTAAAACTCGCAGCAAGGTGTTGATATTAAACTTAGGCAGTGATAAAGGTTTATTTACATTTAATCACAATTCTAATATTAAATAATGTGTTATCGATAAGTATTATCAGTGATAAACCCAAAAAAACAATTTAGTTTAAAATGTTGAATTGCGGCGTGAAAACGTTAATAGTTCTTACACACATTTTTGGAATATTCGCCCAAAATTCGACCAAAATTACAGAGGACCCCACGTCCGGCCCACATCAGCTAGAAACAACATCACCATTACCAGTACGTACTGAATTATTTCAAAAATTGCTATATATCAATTAAACCCAATTGAAGTTTTTTAATTTAAAGTTTAAAAACTTGCTATCGATCGAGCGTGTATGCTAATGAACATGAGAGCGCAATAATAAAGGTCATTGTAAATTAAAAATAAACTAACGAGTTTGTTATTGTTAAATCTGATATCGGTTAAAAAATATTTGAATTACAATTAACATTCCAAATTATTTTTGGAAGAGCGAGAGCGGACAGTTTTTCAAAAATTACTTTTGCTGCCACTGCGTGACCTTGATCTTTTGTCAGTTGGCCAGTGTTATGTAAATATAAAACCAATTTTTTAATTTGCCAGAAGGCTTACGAGATGATTCGAACCCGGATTTTCCGCTCATGCCAAGCAATTCGTCTGTTTCTGCTGTTAATTTAATAATTTTGATAAGTGCACTTTTTCAATATCTGTAATGATAACCTTTTTTTTGTGTACGTTGGAGGAGGGGAAAATACTTTATGTACTAACCCCGGCCTTTCCCAAGACCGGGAGTGTGGGACTCATCTGCTGATGTTACCCACTAAAAACCCCTCCTCTGACGGCAGCTGGAACACTATGTATTACTTCAGGCTACCGTCGCGTGATGTTACTTTTGTCTTCATTCTCGGTTATTGTCGTTCGTTATTATCTCTTTCCTGCTGTTGGCGCTCAAGTTCTTCATCGGCCTTCGTTTTCAGGACTACCCCAATGTAGTCCGAAATCCTGTTCCAGCTTTCTTCGTCTTTCAACATCACTTGTATGGTGTTTTCAGGAGCAAGTTGCACCTGGAAGTGAGCTGTAACGTCTTACCTCTGGGTCATCCATCGAGGGCACGCAAAGACTGTGTGCTCAGCGTCATCCGCTTCGCCGCAGTACACACACGTCTCCGCTGTCGCTCTTCCGAATCTGTGCAAGTATTTCTGGAAGCAGCCGTGTCCGGACAGGAATTGGGTTATTTCGTATGTGGTACGGCCATGGCTTCGTTGGACCCACGCTTTGATAGTTGGAATAATACGGGCCGTCCACCTTCCCTTGTCCGAACACTCCCACTGCTGCTGCCAGTCTTCCAATGTCCTATCATTTGCTATTCTAAGAGCCTCCGGGGTGTCCGCTCGGTATCTATCGGACCTTCGTTGAGCCAACATGGCAATCGGCGCCATGGATGCAATCACCAGAACTGCATCTGCTGATACGGTCCTGTATGCCCGGCAGACTCTTATCGCGTTAAACCTTTGTATCCGTTCTAGTTCTAGTCTGTATTTCTCGATCTTTAATGCGCACACCCAGATGGGCGCTGCGTACAGCATTACAGACTCTGCAACGCTAGCCAAGAGTCTTCGTTTTTCTTCTGCTGGGCCTCTTACGTTTGGCATCAATCTGCTGAGCAGCGTTATAATATTTGATGCCTTCTTGGCCACTCTCGACAAATGTGGTCCAAAGAACAGGTTTTTGTCTATATCCAGACCCAGCACTCTCGCTTGCTTTTTTGGTTCTACTGTACGCCACCGCTTCCGTCTTCTCCGACACTAGTTCGAGATGTCTTCCGACCAACCACTCGTTAATCTCGTCGGCCACTCCGTTCACCACTCGCTCCAGCTCGTCCTCGGTCTTCGCTTCCGCCACCAACGTGAGGTCGTCCGCGAACCCGAAAACGCTTACTCCGGGCGGGAGTGGGATAGTCAGCAATCCGGACGGACCCACGGACCCCTGGGGAACGCCTACGGTTACTTCGATTATTGTCTTCCAAAGTTTCTCTTCAACTCGGATTGTCCTTTTTCTGAAATATTCCGCCATGATATTCACCGGGTAGGCGGAAACCCCCTTCGATGTCAATTCATCTAGGATCACCTGCCACCTCGCCGTATTGAAGGCATTCCTGATGTCGAAGGTCATCAGGACCACGATTCTTCGGGTGGCTCTGGTGCTCTCCTTCGCTCGTCGGATCTTCTCCACCATCCCCTCTACCGCCGTGATCGTTGATCTTCCCTTACGGAAACCGTATTGATTGTCCGCAAGGCCCCCCACGGCTTCTACTTCTGCAAGTATTCTGTTGGCAAGCATTCTTTCGAAGACCTTACCAACGTGGTCTAGAAGGCAGATGGGACGGTAGGAGCTCAGATTTTCCAGGGGCTTCCACTCCTCCGGGTATATTCCTTCCAACAGACATCTGTTGAATTCTCCCAGGAGGAGCTCGGGTTTTCGCTTTTCGATTTCTTTAATTATCCCTGCTGGCACGTTGTTCGGCCCTGGCGCCTTGTTGGTGGCCATTTTCCTGACGGATTCCTTCAGTTCTTCCAGGGTGAAGGGAGCCGGTGGCTCTTCTACCGGTCTAACTCGATAACTGACCGGGGGGTTTGAAGGAAAAAGAACTGAAATGATATTTTTCAATCTTTCCTCGGTTAAACCCGGGATCGGTGTTCTTCACAGGGGTTTAGTGGCTATATGGTATGCCATTATGTAATAATAACCTGGAAAATGCTAATGGACATGAGAGCGCAATAATAATATAAATATAATAAACAGGGCTCGGAACTTTAGGCTTTTGCATATTTCTTTGGAAAGTGCATATTGTAATAAATTGTGGTTAGTCAAAAATTCGTTTCATATTACCTACATGTCAAATATAAAAGTTTTTGCCGCATAATTTTGCATATTTCGTTACTTTTTAGACAAACTCGCATATTTTAGGTTTAAGAACATATAATTGCATATTTTGTTGATTTCGGTCCACTTGTACAGCGTGAGTTTAATTTCGAGTTTAGTAAAACTAGGTTTAAATTATAAACAAGGATTAAAAACGTAGGTGTTTTTAAATTATTTTAATACCAACCATACAAATTACTGTTTAATTTTACTAATTTAGCAGTAATTTGTATGTTGGCATTAACAGTGGCGTAACTATAGGGTAGCAGGGCTGGCAAAATGTCGTGGGCCCCGCCCGAGAAGCCACCAACTCAGAAGTAACCTAACATTTTTAACAAAATTTACTAAAAATTATAAATTTTATATAACAGGGTTCCCACTTGTATGGAAAACCTGGAAAAGTCATGGAAAGTCAAAGAATTTAAAATTTTTAGCGCTAATATGTTAGGGAAAAACATTTTTGTCAAAGAAATATTTTGAAATAAAATATTTTTAAATTGGAAGGTATAATACTGTCACTGTCAATAATACAGTAACTTTTTAAGTGATTTATTAAAATTCAATTACAACGTGACAATTTCTACTGGGGGGGGGGGGCATCCAATGAATTTGCCACTGGCCTCAGATGGTATAGTTACGCCACTGGGTATTAAAATAATTTAAAAATACCTACGTTTTAAATATCGTTTATAAATTAAACCAAGTTTTACTAAACTAAAGCCTCGTGCAAACAAATCTTGACCCTCTGGTCAAAAATTGGTCACTTTACCCTCTTGTTGCATAATGTACTATTTCGATTTTCCAAAGTTTATTCTTTTTTTTTAATATTGTTTTTGTTTCTTCAACAAATATTAACAGTTACAACATTCTTTATTTGTCATTTTAAGATTAAGCAAAATTTTTTATTTTTGCAAAATATTATCCTAATTTTTACTGCATATTATACCGCATATTTTATTGCTTTTTAGCCTATACGCATGCACATATTTCATTGTTTTTTAGCGCATAAAGTTCCGAGCCCTGATAATAAATTAAAAATACTAATATAAAACCAATTTTTTTAATTTGCCAGAAGGCTTACGAGATGATTCGAACCCGGATTTTCCGTTCACTCCAAGCACTTCGTGTGGCTCTGCTGTTAATTTGATAAGTGCACTTCTCCAATATCTGTAATGATAACCTGGAAAATGCTGTATTGAAATATTGTTCAATCAATATTAATTGTTTGTCGATGAGATAACTGCATACTAAAACATAGTTCATTAATTTTCTTCGAGTGTTAACATTAATGTGCACTTAGATAAGAGTGTTCTTGAATACTTTTATTTATTCAGAAAATATAATTAACGCAATTTCTGGAATTACTCATTGGTATCAATAACTCTTCACAAATATTTGAAGTTTTGCAGATAAACAACAAATGGGAACGTAAAAACGTATTTGGTTTTTCTAAAAACCATAATGAAATATTAGGTCGAAACGAACGAAAAATCTTTCTATATTTTTTAATCTGCATTATTAAACAAGTATTTGGTTCGCAGATGGGTGACCCCCTAGAAACGGCTTAATTAGAATTAAATTTAACAGAACTAAAATATTACTTCAAATCCAAATTTGCTTTATCATAAAAAATATCACAATTTTATTGAATTTTCTAAAAAATTTTAGGATTTTCTGATTTTCTCTGGATTCCATTGGATTTTCTAATATTATCTGAAGTATTTTTATAAGATAAAGCTGCAAAAAATTCTTTTCAAGGTTTTGCTCAAGTAGATATTATTAATAACAGTTATATAACTCAAGACGAATTGCGTTACGATGAATGGCCAGAATTAAAAAAATTAATCGGTGATGAATGCGGTATTTTGACCACATATTATATGGTTATTGTTTGCGATGTACAAAGATTATTCGTGATGGCAAAATTAATTGGAATAATTTAAATAGAATTTAAATGAACCAAAACCAACCAAAACTGTTCCACAATTAAATGACGACATATACTATACTTCTGTCTGGTAGATTAGGAATTTCCTGATTTATCTCTTGAATATCCACGGATCCGTTTACATTATCAAATCATTTTTGCGATAATGTAGGTAGACGACCTCTCTTGTCTTGGATATTTTCGATGCTGCAATTTTGGTTTAGGTACTTTTATGCAGTGGCGTAACAAGACAGCTACGGGCCTGTATTTCCGACTGTCAGGCCCCTAAACTAATGGTTGTTAAATTAACGTGGAATTTTTTTTAAATAATCTTAAAGCCTGTTTTAAAATGGATATTGGGTAGGAAGGGAAGTAAATCAAAAAAATACTATCTGCTAGCCAACGTTTCGGACTATTTATTAGTTCATCCTCAGGGCTGAAATATACAACGGAGGTGAAAAAATCTGTAAAGGGTGGCCATAAGGGCTTAAACATACCTGACAGTTTGAGATGGTAAACGTTTGAAATTACATATATTGTCGTGTTTCGAAATTTTATAAAAACATTAATTTTATTATTTTGTAAATTATTTTAAAGTACATTGTATAAAATTGTTTGCTAAGTTTTGCTCTGTAGATAAAAGTGGGGAGAAAATAGAACTGGAAGGAGTGGAGCTCGTAGGTTGAAGGAGAGTTAGGCTACGGCCTTGGCGTCGAAAGGTCAAACGGATGAAACGCCATTCCCGAAATATTTAAAAAAAGTTAATTGAGAATAAATAAATTAAATTAAGTTTTTGTTTCATTTTGAATTAATAAAGTGAAGTGCCAAGATTGGAAATTGGAAAAGTTGTGATAAAGGTCAATGTGCAAAAGGTGCATAGCAACAAATTTGTTATGCCAGCTGGGATAAATGCTGGGTAAATTTACAATTTTTAAATAATGAAGAGTCTCTTGCTTAAAAAAATGGATGCCCAGTTATAAGATTAATTTATAAATTAAGCAAATTTTAATAAGATTTGTATAGCTCGGGTCATTGCAATATGGTGTCGGGAATTGACGTGGATATACTCTGAAAATGGACTAATAAATAGTCCGAAACGTTGGCTAGCAGATAATATTGTTTGATTTACTTCCCTTCATATCCAATATCCGTTTTAATTGCCTATTAGAAGTAAGGGGAAAATTTGTTTACTTTCCAATTACAAAAATTTCATTGTTTACGCCTTAAAATTTTCGTTAAAATAAATGTTAAGAGAAATTTTAACGAATTTTAATGAATAGATCAGCACTTATTTTTTTGAAATTTCACATCAAATATAGTGAGTTTTAAGGTGTGTTTGGTGATAAAGGTGTAAACCCAAATCTGCAAAATCTAGAAATTTTAAGGAATTTTATGAAAATTTTAAGCGAAATTTTATAATGTAAACAGGCTTTTATAAGCAGAATGATTGTTTTAAATTAATTTTTATGAAAAAAAATGTAATAAATATTATTAATTTGTTTTATTTAAATCACCCTAGAGATTAGCTACCGGTTAAAAAACAGAACAGAAAATCAAGAATTTTAATCAAAACATACCTAACGGTTTTAATAAATTATACTCTACAATAAACAATTGAACTTAAACTTCACTATTTAAAACTTAAAATAATTTATAAAAACAAAACAACTGGTTCTTATCATAAATACTGTATAAAACTGCAATGTGATGTAAATAAAAATCAAAATATGCCCTAACTGTTGAAGGATTTTTTCGGAATTTGCTAAGGGCTAAGGATGACAGTTAATTTCTTTATTACCTATTGTATTGCTACCAGATACGAAATTTTACTTTTACGGGGGTCCGTCTTATCTTTCCGATGACAGCTCGATGACAGCAAACAGACCTATTTTAAATAGGTATACATGAGAAATGTGGCAGACACCTTATTTTGAAATTTTGATTTTAGGGATTTTTTCACTGTTTAGTGCTAAAAATCACAAAAATTTGAATTCTGATCGTGGCAGAGCCGGGCCCTTGTTCGATCGAACACTGGTAGTTACGCCACTGCTTTTGTAAATTACGTCACGAGGGGAAGAGTTAAAGGTTGAAAAGATTACATTACTTTTCTATACTGAAATTCAGTTTTCCTACTCCTTCGTTTTTGTAATAGCCACTATATTAGGAGAAATCACCTGATTCTGTGCAGGTCATCACGTGATCGGATAAATATCCGAATTATTATTCTGTGACCAATCACTTAGCTCTGCAATCTTTGTCTCTCGTTAACAAAGTGAAAATAAACAAAATTATTCTTCAATATACTGAAAATTTTGTACTTAGTATTTAAATTTGGCATATCTTCCGGTGACGCTCATCAGTGTTTGATTTCATAATATCAGACTATTGTGGTTTGGCGAACATTACGTTAATTTTATCAATGGGGCCACATCTATGTTGTATGATTCATAAATCATGCGTTTACGAAAAAAGTCAAATGATTCATAATTTCAATAAATTTCAGGGAACCACATATTAATGTAGTACTTTGGTAAAAATAATTAATTCGTAAAGTGTAAAACAAACCAACTTAAGGTCAAATTACTTAGCTTAAATGCAAAATTTCCGGTTAATTGAAGAAATAGAAAAATTTATCTTAAAGTAAATGATAAAAATACTACGCAAATTATTATTGTTATGTAAGAGGAAAACATTAATTTTTTTATAATAACAGATTGATTACATTTAAATGCCTGAAGGGACGCGGACACCAGAAAACAAATTAACTAAAAATATTATTGATTATTATGTAATCTATTAATATTAATCAAAATTAAGTCCCTCGGTTACGCGTACGATATATTTGACCATAATCAGAAAGTCGCAGTCCTCAAAAACTTTTTTTATGGTTTTTATATTATTTTTTTTTTCAGTAAAATTAAGATCAGTTACACCCAACTGTTGATTATAGATAATTGGTAGGATTTTTTTTCAATCTGGAAAAATACTATTTACCGACATTTTCTTATCGCTGTGGCCTCTCCCTCACAAACATAGTAGATATTAACATAGGAAGTCGATAGATAAATCACCGAGAAAAAACCTAGGGATTCTTTCGCATATTATTACTGCAGGTTTCAATAATATTTTTACATTCCTATCGAATGAGTAATATTTTATTAATTTATATAAGATAGAGATAACATAATATGATAATTCGTTCTCAAGCGTTATAATTTTAATCAAAACTCACTTTGGAAAAATACAAGGTTGCATCTTATAATTTATTGTAAATTTGGAAAAAAAAAATTTTTAATATTATTTTATGTTAAGTCCTATTTAGGTTACTATTTAATCTTCAAGAAAATAGACTGCTAACTCCACGCTTTTAATGCCAATCATGGCGAAAGTGTGTAAAAATTAACCAATGATTATTAACATTTTTATCTCATTTTCAGACGTACAATGCGAATAAAAATCCATACGCTTTCCAAAACATCACGCATGGTTTACATTCCGATCCAATTTTTATATTGGACTTAAAGACCATCATCATTCCAAAATTTTACTACGATGGTTTAAAACCTGAAGCGTTTTTCTGGGTCGGTAATGGAACCGTTCCTACCTCAAGCGGAATTTTAGCCCTAAATGTCTCGTTAAAGGCATCTACAGGACAAAATGTGGCAATTGTTCTACCAAATAATCTGACTGTGTACTCCATTGATTACCTAAGTGTTTGGTGTCCAAGCCGAAAGGAAAGCTTTGGTAAAGTCCTTATACCTGTACCCCATAGCCAGGTTCCAGAAGGAACAGAGGAGTTGGTAAACATTGCATTCAATAAAAAAAGTCTCAATTGTAAGTTTTGTATTGTTTCAGGCAGAAAATAAAATTATTATTTCGCTGCACAAATGTTGTGACATGAATGAAGTGTTGAGTTCTTCTGGTTGTACTCCCAGTGATCAGCAGTTTAGTCCGGACGTATCTGTGCATCTGTACAACGAAACTCATATCAACGATGATCCCATCCCAGCCCAAAGCATAATATTTCAACCGGTTATAGAACAAATTAAATGCAGCGGCCGAAAGTATAAATTCTAAATCTTCAAAGATAGATTATCGAGTAATAATATTATTTTTAGATATCCGTTAGTCAAAGACGACGACCAATATGTTCTGCTACAAAATGGAACCCTAATAGTACTAAGTTTGCAAAAACTCTTACCTCCTGCCAATTATTGCTTCGAAACAATTAATTTTGGCGACGACACTGATAGCATTTGGTTAACAACACCACTCGTTTGCTTTACAGAGGAAATTCCAAAATCGAGTACGGTGTTTTACATATACGCAAGTGGTAAGCTTTTCGCCCTCGAACGTAAAACATTTTATTAAACTCTTTATTCTAGGTATTTTATTGTCGGCGGTTTTATTAATCTCGACAGCTGCAATTTTCCTGAAGATCAAGGAAATTCGAGATACTCGTGGAAAATGCGTAATTGGTTATTCAATTACTATGGCAGCCGCTTTTATTCTCCTAGCTTTTGCACAATTCTCTGGAATCGAAAATACAACCTGTACAGTTTTTGGTAATTATGTATATTTGATAAATCTTTTACTGCGGATCCTTTCCCTGTCAATAGTGACAAATCGCATGCAGACGGTTCTATTGATGGTTACCATAGTTACGAACTGTTCAATAAAAATGATTGAAAAATTGAAAGTGAATTGGTAAAGCAGGGAAAGTTAACTGTTTAATGTCAACAAAATGTCAACAAAGCTCAGAAACCTATGCAAATACTAATATCAGTATAGAATGGGTGATTGAGAAGCAGCCATCCTTCAGACCGCTACAATATGAACAGATTCTATAACACACTAATTATATTTTACAGCACTGTTACTATGCGGGAATATAAAATAAATAGCACTGCCTGACAGTGACTTATTTTGCATTTAATAATAAATTATAGTTAATTAATACGGATAAATAATTAACGTAATTTATTAAACAGTTGACCTCGAATTATTTTTTTTGCAGGATTTATTATACAATTCTTTCTGGTGCAATCTTTCGTATGGGTGACACTTTTGAGTTGGGAAACGTTTTATAAAATCAAGTAATAATCCAAAAAATTGGTCCCTGATTGATTATTCAAAAATGTTTTATTATTTTAGAAATTATGATAACGGCCGTTACGGGAAAGACAAGGTTCGCTTTAAGATTTACATATCTATTGGATTCGCAGTGCCAATACTAACCTCTTTTCTTTCGTTTATCATCGATCGAGTGCCGGGTATACCAAATACATTTTTGAAACCAAAATTTGGACGGAACGAATGTTGGTTCGATCGTAAGTATTTTGAAGGAGGCAACCTCGCGATGGCGGTACTTACTCATCTATTTTAGAAAGTACGAAAACTATGGTTTACTTTTACATTCCAATAGGAATTGCCATTGCAGTTAATATAGTTTTGAACATTTTAATGAAAATCTATTTGGTTTCTTTCGAGAGAAATGCTAGCATAACCGATATAGCTTGGAAAACCACCAAAATTGATCTTAAGCCAATGTAAGTTCTGCTGTTCAAATGCGTTTTTTTGTAAAATTTATATACTGATTTGTTTTAGGTTCCGTTCTTGCCTTTTTGTGTTGATTGTTATGAGTCTTTGTTGGCTAATGGAGGTGATTACGTTCTTAGTCAAAGATTTGGGCAGTTTTGGAATAGCCATGGACATTATAGATTCGCTACAGGGTGTATTCATTTTCACTATTTTTGTTTTGCACCGACCTGTAAAAGATCAACTGAAGAAACTGAAAGACAAAAAATACTTCCGTAAACTTGAACAAAGTGAAGCACCGAGAACTGACGCCAGGTACATAAATGGTGCAACCGACTGTGCCGATCACAAACTGTTTTTAAAAAATATCCGACGTAATGACAGTACCGAAGACTGTAGTAGTTAATGTTTTTCTTAAGACTTCCTATTTATTATGTAAATGTTTTAGTTGACTGTTATCTGTATTTCTAATTTTAACTGCAAGGATGTACTTATTATTGTAACAAATTTATTAATTAAGAATTATTCTGGTAATAATAATTATTTGCGAATTTATATATTAATACAGAATGATTTAAATATCATTTAATGTTTGGTGGACGACTACTTTTCGGAACGGTCGTACATTTTTGATCTCGATTGGCAGCTAGCTTTATGCTGTGTTATAAATTACATGAACGTATTAAATTTTTGTATTTTATTTGGTAATTAATAAAAATATCGAAATATGAGTCATTTTATATATTTGTAATAACCTGAGTACACATTTAAATTTACCGCTCGAATAAAAAAATGAAAGTAACGAAAATGATATTTATAATAAGAATCATAACTTACTTTTGATAAAGTGATTATTTTTATACAATGTGTCCCCGTGTCCGTGGAGAACTTTTGAGGTGGTGATAAAGGACACTTTTCTACGACAAATTTTCAAATAAAATTTTTGTCCAAGTCCAAATTCTTGGGGGGTGCCTACCTTTCAAGGAATTTTTTGAATTTCTGATTTCAAACGGTCATAACTCCGATATTTTTGATTTTTTAAGCTTAATGTATTAGAACTTTTTTAAAGATCATTCCTTTATCTACAAATTAGGTTATAACCCCTTATCGTCTAGAGTCAACGGATTTCAAGTTATAAATTAAATTAAGGGAAAAAATGTTACAAAAATTCAGGTTCTATTTTTTTTACTTTTCTTGCGAACCCTATATCTCTAAACGCAACATCTTAGAAAAAAAGTAACGGCTCAAACCGGATTGAGAATTTAACGGGCTACAACTTTAGTTAAATAATTTTTTTTGGGAAACCAACCGTTTTCACAGAAATTCTGAAAATAATGAACAAGGTGTAGGTAAAAAAAATAAATTTACAAAACTGCTAAACAAAAACGTATTGTAGCGTTCGACGTTTGGTCGGCATTGTAATAAAGCACATTAAAATATCGTTAATTACTTTATTAATTTATATTGTTTATTTATTATTTTAATATTGTTAATTAGTTTGAAATTTATTTTTTTTACCTACATCTTGTTCATTATTTTCAGAATTTCTGTGAAAATGGTTAGTTTCTCAAAAAAAATTATTTGATCAAAATTTTAGCTCGTTAAATTCCCTATCCGGTTTGGGCCGTCAGTTTTTTCTAATTTGTTGTGTTTAAGAGATACGGGGTTTGCAAGAAAAGTAAAAAAAATAAAACCTGAATTTTTTTAACATTTTTTCCCTTAATTTAATTTATAACTCGAAATCCGTAAATTCTATACGATAAGGGGTTATAACATAATTTGTCGTGATTCGTTAGATTTCTCTGTGCCCAGCACGGTAGTTTAATTCAAAGTTGTTAATGTCTGCAAAATTAAAAGTTTGTTGAGAGGAAAATTACAATAAAGACCAAAAAATGTTACTCACATACACCACGCTACACTTAATAATTTTATGGTAAAAGTTAAGAAAGAAACAGCTGTGTGCCACGCGAGTGCTACCGAACGGAAGGACCTGTAACAAAATAAATGTAATGAAACTTGTGAAACATTCGGTATATGGAAGATAAAACTTACAATTTTGGAAAATTTGAAGAGGTTGGCAGGCCTTTTTTGAGAACGCGCTAGTCCGATAAGAGCCCGAACGAGGCAGACGTATTTTACGTCTGAGTTTTTATTTGCGAATTGTGCAAAAAAATTGCATTTTTGGAAGGCGAATCTTACGATTTATTGTTCGAGGCCGTTGCGGAAACAGTAGGAGTGATCTTATTGTTTAATTTGGATGATTTCTGAAAATTTAAAAGTGTTCACGTGCGTTATCACAATTCGAAGGTTAAAAACCGACGTCATCTTACCATACGTGGAGATTGACAAAGAAATCAATAAAATTGATTTTTACTTACCGTATTTTCGATCGGGTGTAAAGACACGGGTGTAATCAACACAATACGAAGAAATATTGAAAATTTTGAGGGCGCTCACCGAATTCATCGATGGAAACTGCACATCTTGTCATGCAGATGTGATCGCATTCAGGAGCGGAAGTCAAATGACGGTACTAACTGCTAGCTAAGAGAAGCGTTGATATACAAAGTAATACGAAAGTTATTTCATAGTGAAACTAACAATTTTATTTGAAATTTGATAATTAAAACTTTTAACAATTGTATTACAATACTATGACTTACACAATTTACACTGCGGCATATGGTGGCGAAATTTATGATTCTTTTGTTTTACATAAATAAAATTTCGAGACCATACGCTGTACACGATTACACACAGGGTCACATAGTGAAATTTGTCACTACAGATAATTGTCCTCTCAATAAATTAATAGAATTTTCGTTATTAAAGATAAAAGCATTATTATTTATCAATTTAAAAGAAGGGCAAACACAAAAATCAACAGGAACCGACTACTGAGCGTCTTATTTTGTTCTCCACTGAGAAAGGCTAGCTGGGTAAATTAAAGATTGTGCCGGGTAGGTAGATTCTTACAAAACCCCACAACAATAATTTGTAGATAAGCGAATGATCTATAAAAACGTTCTAATTCATTAAGACTAAAAAATCAATAATATCGGAGCTACGGCCGTTTGAAATCATAAATTTAAAAAATTCCTTTAAAGAGAGGTACCCCCCAAGGGTTTGGACTTGGACAGAAATTTTATTTAAAAATTTATCTTAGAAAAGTGTCCTTGATCAACAAAAAAAAACCTCCTTCAATCCGTTAATTGTATAATAAAAATTACAATAGCATTATTTGTAGATTAGCTCAATTTCAATATTTCCTAGTATCATATCAAATTTTTAGCATAAACTAAAAAATGCACAAAACACTTTTTCGAAAACTAAAAATAACTTAAACATTTTAGTTTTCGAAAAAGTGTTTTGTGCATTTTTTAGTTTATGCTAAAAATTTGATATGATTAATATCGAGTTACACTACTTAAACCACTTATCTATTGATTATTTCCTAGTATATTTGAATGTGGTGAAATATACAGGACTAATCTACATTTTTATTTGATAACAATGATAATAACAATTAATATGATTGATATTACTTTTTTTTCGATATTTCAATTTTTTAATAGTATTTAATTTCATTTTTTTTTTTTTTATATAAAACCCATATCACTACAAAAAATTAGCTTTTGAGAAGTAATAAAAAAATTGGCAAGTTAAAATATTCAATAGATTATTTGAAATAACAAGTTTTATCGCTGGGGTGCGATGCACCCCAGTGTGTAAAGTACGTCATTCCATAGAAGTGTGGCAAGTAAGGGTTAATTCTCAAGACGTTGACTTACCCCGTATACACTTTACATAATTTAGGTGCTGATAGAGGACACTTTTCTAAGAAACATTTTTAACAAATTCTTTTTTCTAAACTCAAGATTTCGAGTGTTATGCCTCTTAAAAGCATTTTTTTTAATTTCCACCGTCACGTGACCATAGCCCAGAAAATATTGCTTTTTGGGTAAAAATGGATCAGTGCTTTTTTAAAGAGCGTGAAATAATCTACATACTAAATTTAAACCTTTTATTGTCTAAAATTAACACGGCTTTCGAGTTAGAAATTAATGTAAGTAAAAAAATCTCCAATTTTTTTAATTTAGTTTTTTTTTAAAACTCTTGGATCTTTTAAACGAAACATTTTATATTACAAAAATTCTGACGCCCCATTCCGGATAGGAAATTTAACGGACTACAACTTATGTCTAGTAAAATTTTTTGACAAACCGATCTCTTTCACAGAAAATCAGAAAATAGTAAACAAGGCAGCTACAAAACAAAATATTTTAGACAAAAAATGATTGAATCTAGTTTTTAAATTACTTTGCGAGAACCACACCGTATTCCACCGATAGTTGAAAGTTAATCCCTTACTCCAGAATAGTCAAGGTAGAGCAGTAGAAGATTCCACCGATGAAGAGGTTAGGTTAGCTTAGTGAGGATTAGTAAGAGTACAATGGGGTATTAAAAATGGGTAAATCTTTAAGAAAAATATGAAATAACTGAAAAAATTCTGTAATTCATTAATTTATTTCTAAAAAACACAATATAATAAAAAACGATAACAGAATTAAAGGAAAATTAAATTTCGTTTAGGGGAATAGTAATTTGTGTGTTTTCTTTTGAAGAGGGGCGCATTAATTTTAATAGTCCAGCGATGTCGTATATCTTAGTACGGCTCTGTGTTTTATTATGAATATATCTTGTGATATGTATAAAATAATCTAATTAAATAAAATACAAGAATTATAGCTTATAATCCACTAAGTGGCCCTAATATTTCAAAAATGTTTTATTTAAATTTGGCATATCTTCCGGTTAACGCTCATCAGTATTTAATTTTATCTTATCAGGCTACTGCTGTTTCGTGAACATTAGCTTGTTAATTTTAACAATTAAATCAGATCTTTATTGCATGATTCATCAATTACACGTTTACGAAAAAAATCACAAATGAATCATAACTTCAATAAATTTCGGCGATTAACTTAGGGATAAATTTTAAAATATTCTCGTTTATCCATATTAAAAACTTGGATTTGGCGGATGCCTCGATGAGGCATCGAAAGATAAATTTTAAGTGAATTTTTATCGCAAAAAAATTTATCACATTCTAGAAGCTTCTAGAAGCTTGTTGACAAAACAAAACTAGGTGGGAGGTTAGCTATATAAGCTAGTACCTACACATCGCTTATTCAAAAAAAAAAAAAAGCGGATGGATATATTTACAGTGGTATTGTGTATTATAATAATTATTCTTATTTTATTACTAATTTACATTTATCGCGAGCCATGCTTAAAATATTTCAACCTCCTGATTGAAAGTGAAAACATCCCTGGCGCTGCACATCCTTACCAGGTTTCTCTTCGACATCATGGCAAACACATTTGTGGAGGCGCAATCATCGACAAAGAATGGATTGTTACAGCGGCTCATTGCGTATTCGGGTAAGAAATTCATTAATTTGTAATATTTGGTTCTTCAATTTGAATTACCGCCTTCTCAAATCAAAGTTCTCAACCAAACCAAAGCTGTGATCTTGTTTTCTAACCTCTAACCTAAACTTACATGTGCCAGTGGCGTAACCACTGAGTAATACCTGAAGGAATAATTAGTACACACAAATTAAATAAAAGACAGGATTCGGTTTAACGATGAATATTTTTTATTTAACCGAAAAGAAAAGGGTAGTCCAACATCCAATTTACCAGCAAAGTTACTCTCCTTGATATCATTTAATTCAGAATACTTTAGTTTGAAATTTTATTTAATAACTGTTCGATAATTAATTCCCCTGATCGTAACATTTTTTAATTGTTTATTCATATGTAATGACAAGCCACAATCTTTATAATACTTTGTAAAGAAGCGCCTATATGTATTTCGATGATCAATTAAATTATTTTATATTATGTAAGATTTTTTAAATAATAAACCCTTAGATGCTAAATTGTCCGCTCTTAACTACTAACTCGTCAAACCTTGTGTTTGTCACCACTTAATTATTATGTCGTCAGTACTTAAATCTAAGTTCGTCATTACTTAATTTCTAATTGGTCATTATTTAAATCTAACTGGTCAATACTTAAATATAAATAAATCGTCCATACTTAAAGCTAGCGTCATCATCCTAAATTATTATGTAGCCGCAAATAATCATAAAGAAACTTTGTTAATATTTGTTAATAACAGTTCTTGGATATCATTATTGGTATTATCTAATTGAGAGATATTTGAAAAAGAAAATCGAGCAACTTGCTCACATAATTTGCTGGTTCACATAGAAGGTTCTAGATTGCGGTTACCACTTCTAGCGATCAGCCATTTTGACGACATCTTGAGACCGCCATCTTAAGATAGTCAGCGTCTCCTTTCCTGTTATGTAATTCGTGTATTTTAAATTATCTAATGCAATATATTTTTCTACAGGAAACAACCGCCTTCATATTAATTATCATAAACAAATACCCCTACTTCGTATTCCCACAATAAGCTCCAATCACCACCCATAGATTGTATTATAAAGATACCTCCTAGGTCACATATGAATAATCAATCCATTTCATTACCTTAGCCACATCCCGTTTAAATATAATAATCTATAAATCATAATCTTAAACCAATAATTAAAACTGAAGATGTAGTAATTTTAAAATAGTTTTAAACTCGTGACCGCGTAAAAAATAAACTAAATTTAAAATTTGGCGCCCATTATATTCAAATTCAAATTTATAATATTACATTTTAAAAAAATTAAAATTAAATGTAAGAATATTGTTTTAGTAAATTACCAGAGAACCTTACAATTGTCGTTGGATCAAACCAGCTGGACACCGGAGGTGTAACTTACAAAGTTCTAGGCATATATGTTCACCATGAGTACAACAATAATACAAAGTTGAACGACATTGCCCTTTTAAAAGTTGAAAGAATTGCGTTTAACGAAAAAGTGAACAAAATTGCCGTGGAGAAAGATTGGGTACCTGAAAATGAACCTTTAATTTTAACTGGATGGGGTAAGAAGAAAAATGGTACCATACCTAACGATCTTCGATACGTAAAATTTAAATCAACAAATTTGCAAAAATGCAAAAACATTTATGCTGACTGGCAGTGGCCTGTTGAATCAACGCAAATATGTGTTTTGACCGAACCTGGAGCAGGTTGTCGCCCCGGAGAATCTGGTGGTCCGTTAGTAAGTGATCATGCAAATGGAAAACCTAAACTGGTCGGTCTCACATCTTGGGGTAGACAATGCAAAAATGGATACCCAGATGTTTTTGTACGAATTTCATCTAACCTTGAATTTTTGAACAAAATATGCAAAAATTGCATAATATAAAATTTTAGGTAAGTTAAAATTAAAGTTAAAATTTAACTTTCTTACATTTGATTAATGTTTTCAGGTAGGCGTTAAACCATCTTTTGGCCAAGATTTTAATGAAAAAAAAAACGTCTATATTAAGTGTTATATATTTTTTTTAATATTATAATAATATTTGTAATTTGATTATTATGGTGTAATTTTAAATATATTTTAGTCTTATTCAATATTTATACAAAAATAAAAATTTTATACAATGTTAGGTATATTTTTGTAATAAAAAAAAAACAATATCTGATCCCAAACAAAGAGGATGTCTATATAGCAGAACTGTCGTATGTTAAAAATTTAAAAAAATCAGTTTTGCGTAATTTTAATGTGGTAGAAAGCTTTCTGAAACTTCTAGTGAAAACGGTTGTACATATTTTACTCTCTCTATGATCCAGGAAATTTAGCATTTCACTTCGGAAAATTAGCTTCCCTGATATCCAACAAATTATGTTCATCGCAACGGGCATAACTGACGACGAAAAAATCAACTGCCACAATGCTCGGAAGATCGGCACTGCTGTGACGAAGAAGAAGATTGGTCAAAATTTCAAAGATATTAAATCCTCCCGCGCTGACAGAGTACTTTCGCTTTTAACTACATAGTAATGGATTTTTCGATATAAAAAAATCCAAAGATTTACTAAAAATATGGTCCGTATCGTATTTTTTTTGAAAAACGTAAAAGTCGCCTTTCTGACGAAGTTCACTTTTATTTTTATATGAAATTTAGTAATGGATTTTTCGAAATAAAAAATCCAAAGATTTTCATAAATATGGTCCGTATTGCAAAATTTTTGAAAAACAAAAGTTACCTTTCTGAAGAAGTTCACTTTAATTTTTATCTGAAAATTTCATATGTTGTAGGGGGTTGCTTAGTTAATGAGCCCTACAAATGTTAATGTTGTTAGCCCTATAAAACTTGGTTCACGATCGACCCGCAGATTGCAAATCCAAACAAATTTTCCAAAATTTTAAAAATTGAATTTTTTTTTAATTTGGCCGGAAATTTGAATTGAAAATTTTCGTCTTCGAGATTTTGTGGATTTGTTCCATTAATAAGCTGTTTCCGATAAAAAGCGTCATATACAAAAATACGCACAAACTAAGGCACCATCCTGTGGACGCAAAATGTTTTTAAATTATTGCGTAGTTTACGCGCTAGAGTCGCAACAAATTTAAAATTTTTAATATTTTTCTATTGGCCGTAGCGGCCTTATTTATCAACCGATTCTTAAATTCAAAACAGCTTTGTAAGCGTATTGCGATTCTCCACAAAATCGGTTTTATGAACTTTTTTCCTATTTTCAACCGCATAGCCGCAAAATGCAAAACAACATTTTTCTTTTTCAAAAAACAAAAATTGTGAAAAATAGTGAATTTTATTTCGAGCATTTTCGAGCAAAATTTTTTTATAAATTTACGCCTCCTTCGATTAAAAATTTAACTTCAAAGAATTGATTTTTCACAAAACGCACGCTTAAGCTGTCGTTTTTCGACGTCCGACTGTAATAAAGAAGATAAATTGAAAAATTTTCAGTCACAACTCTTACTAAAGATCTACTATCTTTCTCTGCGACCGTAAATTTCGGTAAAGTTAGTTCCTAACCCGAGTCCTAGTGAGCACGCCACCAGAGAGCAAGTGTTCCAAATTTGGTGCAAATCGGTCGAAGAACTCAGAAGTGTACCTATAGCGATCAAACAAACAAACTTTCCCATTTATTTATGTTAAAATTTTCTATTGTAGAGCCGCCTGTCGCCAACACAATGTGTTTATTGAAATCTCGTTAATCCATTCATGCGCGTCACCACCTGCAACTAAAATCACTTTCGGATAGGACTTCGATAAATTTTATTTCGTACAAACCTTGTCCTGAAATTTACGAATACAACAAAACAAAAATGATGAACCCAACTTCGCAAACTTATGTATTTTCACCCTCTTATGAAAATAGTTGAGGTAACACAGATTTTTACTCAGCAAGAGACTTTTAAGTTTTTGAAATCGTAAATTAAAATGCTCAAATTTTTGTTTTACCTTGCATGTGGTATTTGACTTTGGCTTCACGTGCGCTCTCGCTTCGCATATGGTATTCCAGCTGGCTTCGGTACGCCTGGTTAAACAAATTTGTTGCAATGTAATTTATCGAATAATCAAATAGTTTTAGTTAATAATCAAGTTTTCTTAACACTTTGCACTGAACTTTATCAATTTAATTACAAAATCAAATCAACCTAAGTTATTTTATTGATTTTCAACAATTAACAATTTAATTTTCATTGCGGGAATGACTTTCGTCCTCTCGTCTATTCGACGTCAAGGCCTGAGCCTAAGTCTTTTATCCAAGCCCCACTCTTTCTAGTTTTACTTTCTTCCCACTTTACTTTCTTCTGTCGAATTTCACTTTCATTTTTATCTGAGAATTTAGTATGTTGTAAGGGGTTGCTTAGTTAATAAACCCTACAAATGTCAATATAGATATGTTAATAGTTTTCACCAAAAAGTACAAGCATTTTGTTGTGCCTAGGACCAACAAAGTTACTTTGTTGCCCGCTTCGTCGCCTTTTTGTTTACTTTGCCCTCGCTATTGCAAAAATACTATTAGTGTTATCAATAAACTTTATATCACCGTTTTTGTAGAGAATTTTCCATTCTTTCTTTTTCATAAGTATACCTCATAGCGGTAAGATTGACAGGAACGATGATATAGGCAAAAACCGAAACAAGGTAATTTTTTTCACCGTTTTTTGGCTGTCAAAAGTTATGCCCACCTCTGAACTCGTGGGATTTCTCAGAGGTTATTTTGAGAGTTAAAAAGTATACGTGTACACAAATTTTCAGCTTGGTTGGAATTTTTCCGAAGTTTTGCCCATTTTTCGTCTAAAGTTTCTGAACCTAAGCGTTTGGCAAGTCTTTACAAAGAACTATTTTAAATTTTTAAATACAAAATATAATTTAAAAAAATTGCACTCAGGTATTTTAAGTAAATATGCATTGATAAAATAGATTATTTACTTCTGTATCATAATTTCAATATTAAATTTTTATATGATGTGTCATCGATAAAAAGTATTATCTGTGATAAATAAAAAAAAACCCAAATTAGTGTAAAATGTGGCATAATAAAGTAAAAACGTTAATAATTTTTATACAAACTTTTGAATTATTCGCACAGAACTTGAGGGAATTCGAAAAGGAACCAATTCGCATACCATATCTGGAAACAACAACACAACCAGTATGTTAATTTAATTTAAAGAACACAATATATTTGGTTGTTCATTTATGTATCTAAAAAATAGAATAGGTATACAAATGCAAAACACTAAACTTTAATTTGTCAAATAAATTAAAACCAAATAAATGGCTTTTAGGAGAGTAATATAGAATAAAATACTGCAAAAATCTAAAAGGTCGAAGATACGCTTAATTTGAGTTAACATAATAATATTGGAAAAACAACGAAAAATTTTTTCCCATGGGGCTTGGAGGGAGAGAGAGAGAGAACTAAGATGGTTTCTACCTTACGCAAAAGCCAGAAGTTCAGTTACTTTTAGTTTTGGAGTAGAGACTACAGCCTTCATATCATCCCCTTGGTTACGTCACTGACTATGAGTTAGAAAAAATTCATGTTACTACATGAGTAGATATCTTTCAGCACAAATTGCGAAGTCAAGAGCAAATCCAACCAAAATTCAAAAGAGAGATAATTAAATATTTTTTAATAAAAATGAATGTATATTTTTGAAATTTATTAAAAAATGGGGGGGGGAGGTATCACCTCGTATGTGCCCTTGTTCGAATCGAGTGGTGGAAGCATACAAAGTTCTTTTTAATGAGCGGCAAAATTTTGATTGATTTTTGATGTTCGAAAATTATTTCTTAGTATTTTGCACCTACGTAGCCTTTTGTAAAAAAATTTTAAAGCCTAAAGCATAGCAAACTTAAAAAAATTGATCAATAATTTAATTGTGACCAGTCCGGGCCTGATAGAAATTATAATAAAAATTCTGTTATTTAAATTATTATAAACCAAGCAGTTAATCAATCATAAACAAACGCAATTTTAAATATTATTATTCATTTGAAATTTTAACCGCTTAAAATTTTTAGTTGTATGAAAACTGGAAAATCCTCTTTTCTGTTTTTATTTTTTTTTTTACGAAAAAATGAATATTGCCTGCCTCGATGGGCAATACCGAAATGGCTATTTTGTATTAATTATCAGATTTCGACTGATAACTACACTGATTATTCAAAAAATTCCAGAAATAGAGCTGAGTTGATCTAATTTCTGACTTACCAAAACCAAAACTTTTGGCGGCACCGCTCTCTCCCAAAGTGGGGGGGGGAGTTCTGATTGATTCAATAATGAATGCAATCGAAAATTTTTATTTTTATTAAAATAATTGACAAGATTACAGCAATTTAGGGTTTAGGTCAATCTATAAGTAAAAATATTCTACACTAGAAAAAATGTAGGATGCAGGGCCGTCCTTAAAAACATCGCTGAATAATAGCTCTTTATAACATTTTTACTGCACATTTTATGACTCCATTCTATAAATATTTTGTGGTTTGATGATCTACTTTAAATTAACTAATTATTAAAACAAAAATGGGTTTTGAGAATTTGTTACATTTTACCTGTATATATTGCTATGATATTCAGAATTATTATTAATTATTTTTTATTCTATCAATAAAAATCTCATAATTCTGAAAACTACATTCCTGATAACTTTTTAAAGTAATTTAAAAATTAATTAATTGAATTTTTTTAATTAATTGATTTAAAGAGAAGATTTTAAATTTCAGAGAGAAAATGTGATCGATATTTCGTTGAACAAATGTTGTGGCATAAATGAAGTGTTGAATTCCTCTGGTTGTATTTCTGGTGATGTACAATTTAATCCAGACGTAGCTGTATATACACACAATAAAACTGATATCAACGATGAACCCATTCCTGCCCAAAGCATCAAATTTCAACCGGTTGAACAACATCTGAAATGCAACGGCGAAAAGTATGAATTTTAAGTTTACCAAAAAGAGATCAACTAACAAATTTATTTTAGATATCCATTAATTCCAAACGAAGACCGATACGTTTTGCTACAGAATGGAACTCTGCTGGTACCAAGTATGAAAAAACTTTTACCTCCTGAGAAGTATTGCTTTGAAGCAAATAATTTGAGTAATCAAATCAATAGCGATTGGTTGACCACGCCAATCATTTGTATTGAAGATGAGATTTCGAAACCGAATCCAGTAATTTATATATTATACGGATTTGGTAGATGGTTTGTTTTTCAATTAAGAAAATTTGTACTAAACTTATTGTTGTTCTAGGTATTTTAGTGTCAGCTTTATTATTAATCGTGACCGCTGTAATCTTATCGAGTGTTAAGGAAATTCGAGACACTCGTAGAAAGTGTGTGGTTTGTTATTCAATTGCTATGGCGGTTGTTTTTATACTTTTAGCTAATGCACAATTTTCCGGAATCGGAAATACAGCTTGTACAGCATTTGGTAATTTTTTACACCATTTTTTTTCACTCTACCCAAAACCCTGCCACGACTTCCGGTATTAGCTACGGAATCCGAATCCTAAATTATGGTAGTTGATGACGTAAATTGCAAATATAAACATTTTAATAAAGAAAACCGTCAAAATTCCGCTCGATTGTACTATAAAAAATCTCTCTAAAAGAGAGAAGGGCAAGAATCTCTGTTTTTAAGTAGAATTCGACGAGTAACAAAAATCAATTTAAAATTAAATATGCAATCTTATACCGCATCTGCGGTTTTTAAAATTGTAATTTTAGTCTAGCCGAAACCTTTTACTTTTCACTTTTCAAGCATTTTCTGTTTTATAACATTGTGAAAATTGAAAAATGCAAAGTAAAAATTATAAAGTAAATTATTCTTTTTACAGGATTTATTATACAATTTTTTCTGATTCATTCCTTTACGTGGTTGACTATTTTGGGTTGGGAAACGTTTTATAAAATCAAGTAATACCCCACAAAATATAATGGTTGTTAATTTATAAACAAAAAATAAATTTATTTTAGAAATTATGACAACGCTCGTTATGGGAAAGATAGAATTCGCTTTAAAATTTACTTGTTTATTGGAAACGTAGTACCGATATTGCTAACATCCCTTATTTTGTCGCTGAGTGATCCAGTACCAGGAATACCAAATACAATTATGAAACCAAAATTTGGACGAAGCGAATGTTCGTTCGATCGTAAGTATTCTGAAGAAGGCAACTTTGTGATGATTGCGCTAATTTTATTATTTAAGAAAACACAAAAGCTCTGCTTTCCTTTTACATTCCTATAGCAGTCGCAGATTTATTTAATATTATTTTGTGCTTCTTAATGAGATCCTATTTGATCAGTTTCGAGAAAAATTACATAAACTGTTTCATTTGGTCGATCACTAAATTAGATCTTATATTAATGTAAGTTGTTCTGAAATGAGTTTGCTTGAGTACTTAACATCTATAACTTATTTTATGCTGAAGGTGCCGTTCTTACGTTTTCGTATTGATTGTTTCGAATATTTGTTGGATAATGAAACTAATCACGTTTGTCCAAGACTTGGGAAATTTTGGAATAACGATGGACATTATAGATTCTCTACAAGGTGCATTCATTTTTATTATTTTTGTTTTACGCAGACCTGTTCTACAATTGAGGCATTTAAAATTAATGGAAAATCAGAACACTAACGTTTCGTATGAAAATGATGCGATTGATTTACACAGATCTTTTGAGAGCCAGTTAAACGACCAGAAAGACAGAAAACACTATCCTCAAGTAAAACAAATGAAAAAACCGAAAGCAGCTGAAATTTGTTGTGCCGATCATATTCAATATTCAATCAAAATACGAATTACAGAATACTGATATTTATTAATCCTCGTACAATCCATTAATATAATTAAAATATCAAGTATTTCAATTATTTATTCAAGAAAAATTTTTGTAAGAATAATAATTGAACCAACTTGTGAATTTTTATCCAAAGTCTGCTGCATACAGCGTTCATTAAAAATCGTTTGGAAAATATGTGATTTTTATATTTTTTTAATGTTTGTATTAGATTTCTGTATTTGCTTTATAATTAATAAAGATGCCGAATATTTCAGAGGTCCTAATCTAAATAGCATTTTATCTCTATAATTACGATCACTTCTATCAAGAAAAATATGATAAAACAATAAAATATGCAGAATAATTTTTATTACTACAGAAATTTAACAGTTTATAATTAGTATACAGCTATTTAAAGCACGGAGGCCACATTTTACTTGAACTATTATTGTGTAACTGCTACGTCAATATATCATATAAACATGAATTTTATCAATTTTTGGTGTCAGGTGAATTAATTAAACCATACCCTGCATTTAATTACCTCATTATTTTGTTAACAGTTCACCAATTAAAAATATATTTTAAAACAATGCAACAATTTTAAGATAATAAGTTTCAACAGAATAAATAGACTAGAAGTTTTAATAAAGAAAATATAATTTCTTGCAACACCCAATTAAAAAAAGTTACTCTTATCGCCTAGCAATTAAAAAACATTAGCAAATTATAAAAATATACTCCCTTAAAAATTAAATTGCCCTTACGTAATTAACAGAAGCGTAGCATTATTAATTATAATGGAACAACGAATTTCTATATCAAAATGTGATGGTTATAAAGGTGCAGTTCCATTACAACAATTCCAGCTGTTTTAATCATAAAATCACAGTAAGAATAAATACTCCTAAATTTACCATTTGTCAATCAATCCTTGCCGTTTCATTCCCCCTCCCCTAGTGAGGTAGAATCGTGTAACTAAATAAACTATGAAGCAATAAATTTAATCTAAAAATTGTGCAGAAGCACCTAAATACTTCTAATCAAAACTGCTTTAATCGCTTTCCTTTTTTACCATTGGAATGGGATCGCTTACACCCAAAACAGTTTGTACTTTATCTTCAGACAAACTAAAATAAATCAACCTAATTGGTGGTGATGAGCTGCCTACCTCAACTTCCGAGAAGTTGAGCTGATACTTGAGAGGATGAAAACCATTGCTGTCACTGTGGGAATGTTTGGAAACGGGCACAGGACTCGAAGACTTATTGGCGTATTCGTAACTTATGTAATCATCTAAACTCCCAAAATTTTCCTACAATAGTTGCGAGTCAATAAAAATTAATTTAATCAAAAATGTATTTACCTTAAAAACGCCAATCCAATCGTCCTTATAAGGTGGTATTTCTTTAGTTATCTTGTAAGTTATAGAATTCTCTTCTCCCAAGTACCAACATGGAACTTTCTCAAATTGAACCACATGTTCTGCTGCTTCCTCAAATACCTGCAGATGGAGAGTCTTAGAAGAATCCAATATGGACATGTCGGGTATCTAACGACAAGCCCCCACTTACTTAACTTAAAATTAATTATTAAAACTGTATGGCTCTGTTCAATATTGCCAGCATCTTTTGGAAGGCTTGATTGATTAGATAAAAAAAATTTAAATTGGAAATTGCCATCTTTTTGAGAGATCATATTTCATTTTATAACATTTTGAAATATGAAATTGAAACTTTGCCATAACCGTCAACATATAATTTAAATTCTATCTAATAGGAATTGTGCATACTTACATTTTCAGCAAACTGCACAAAAATAATAAATCAATTTAGGCCACATATAAAAATTCATCAATTTCTGGGTATCATTTCTAACAGCTTACCTTTTACGACTCCACGTCTACACTGACATACCTGTGTGCTATCGAGTTAAAACTATGTGTGTGCGGTTAATTTTTTAATTAGTAGCTGTACTATATTATACTTCGTGTTATGGCAAAGTTAAAAATAACCAAGACATTTACCTTTATCGTAAACTCTGCAGTTACGGGTTTGTGATCACTCATGGTGTAATGAGTATGTGCCTGATAAGACTTCTGCTCGGCACGCAACACCACATTCTCGTAATTATTCGAATTGACTTTGTAAAGAATACGATCAGTCCAAGCTGGTCTTCGCCTACAAAAGTCAATATTTGAATAAAAAATATTTTATTGCAAAAAAGAGATCAACGTGGAAATAACGATAAGAATAATATCAATAACGCTGCTAAATTAAGAAGATATTAGATACGATTGGAAATTCAATAATCGTGTCTAGTGTTTGATAATCCTTTGAACTACATTAGGTGTTAACTTTACTAATCTGATGCTATATAATCAAAGGCTGTAATCAAGGTACTATTAATTTCAAGAATTTATAAGTTGCATTCAACGTAGCAAACGATATGTGTAAATAGCTCCAATTTTAAATTGTAGTTCCAATCGTTACAACATTCAACAAAAGTAATACCAACTGATGACTAGATTAACTGATCTGCAGACCAATAGGAAATAAAATCCACATCGAAAACTGTAAACTATACCCTTTTCTTTAGCAAAATTCGAATTCGTGACAAATTTGTACATCTTCTAGAAAACTTTTAAAAGTTTAACTAAATTATATTGCAGTCCTGAGTCATTTCCACTCAAAAAGTACCTAATGACCAAATTATATAATATTATATTATTGGTAATAAAAACACTTACTTATAATCGTAATCGCACGAACCAACATCAAATTTAAAGGTAGGTGCAAATGCTGGCACATTTTCGATGAGTTCACTGAATGCTTTACCTTGGGACATCACACTCCTTAACTGATCGTGCTGGAATAGGTAAGATAAGTCACCTTGCCTGATGATCTTGTCAATTTCTTCGGGTCCTTTTTCGAATTCTTCCACAAGACGAAAGTTCAGGTCACCCATCCAAAAGACATAACTAAAACACTTCATTTACTTCGACAACAAGCAATCTCGATGAAACCTACTCGTGAAAAAATATTTGAGTATGTTCTGCTACGTGGAACTTCTGGTCTTTGATGATGGTATTGTAGTCATCGACACGATCGTCCAAGCCTTCGTCATGTGCAGTCAAGTGGGAATTAACAAAACATAATGAACAGCCATAGGCACTTAGTCTTATGCTAACAGCTCCCTTGTTACCCTTAAAATGAAATCATAAAAATTTGAAAGTAAGAATGAGTAATTCAACTGACCCACATTCCAGACAAACCAGTGCGGGTGTACTCAGACTCGACTTCTCTGACATTCAACAAATGTTTCCTCAAGCAAAAAACATTTAAAATTAAACCCTGCAGCCGAATGGATTTTAATTTAATATAATCTTTTGCGGCCAACTTTTGTAAAAACGCCGTAGTCCAAGGATCGTCAAATAGAGCATCCATGAGCATACTCGTGGGCTTAGCACTAACTTCCTGTAAGCTAATTATATAAAAATCTGGAACATTTTTAATGGTTTTGTTATGATCGTGCAACGAAAGCATTTCAAGTAATTCCTGATCCGGGTTGCTAGTGCCCACGTTATAGGTCACAAAATATAGTCTAGAACAACGTAAAGCAATTATTTTATTTTTCAATGATTTAATTATGTATTTAATACCTTAAATTATCCATTGCGTAATAAAAATGAAATAAATACGCACAAGTAGCTTGCAACGATTAAAACTCAGCACAAGTAATTAAAATTTCATCAAGTACTAATCGATCACGTTTAAAAATAAAACACTTAAAAAATTAAAACTCAAAATTATATAGATTTTTGGATTAAATCAATTTGACAGTCAAAACGTCAAGTGGCGAACAGTGGCGAACTCACTGTTATTTACAACAGGGTCGAACTCCAACGAAAAAAAGTACATTAACAAATTTTACGTCAAACAAAACATTAATCTAATTGTGATGTAATGTTTTTGCAATTATAATAAACTTCAAAAATTTAAATAAATCTTCAATTTTTTCTCCAATCCTTTACATTCGGTGTGACATTTAGCTTTTTTTTAACTTTTGGTGGTAGGTTTTATTTTTTTTTTCAAAAAGAGTGTGATCGGTGGAGCAGTAATTTTGTTTTTAATGCTTTTGTTTCTTAATACTTTGTTTAAATTACAAATTTAATAAACAAATTATATACAGGGTGTTTCCGTGACTGTGGAGAACTTTTGAGGTGGGTGATAAAGGACACTTTTCTAAGACAAATTTTTAAATAAAATTTTTGTCCAAGTCCAAACCCTTGAGGGGTACCTCTCTTTAAAGCATTTTTTTTTGAATTTCTAGTTTCAAACGGCCATAGCTCCGATATTATTGATTTTTTAGACTTAACGGATTAGACCGTTTTTAAAGATAATTCGTTTATCTACAAATCAGGTTATAATCCCTTATCGTCTAGAATCAACGGATTTCGAGTTATAAATTAAATTAAAAGAAAAAATGTTAATAATATTCAGGTTTTATTATTTTTACTTTTCTTGCAAACCCCGTATCTCTTAAACGAAACGTTTTAGAAAAAACTGACGGCTTAAACCGGATAGGAAATTTAACGGGCTACAACTTTAGTCCAATAAATTTTTTTGGGAAACTAACCGTTTTCACAGAAATATTGAAAATAATTTTCGGCGACAGAAATCGTCTGCATACGAATTTTAATTCCGAATTTTCCAGTCAACATTTTTCAAGATTTCCAATTTTTTTTTATTGATAAACCTTACTCGAACTTTTATAAACATTTAAAAAATTTTTTATCTAAATCGGTCCAGCCGTTTAGCAGTAAAATGAAAATATACAAACGCACAAAATATTATATAATCATATAAAGATATAATAGAAAATTAACCTAAAAAATGAATTTTTAAGTCTATAGTGTGGTAGTTAGTAGTATGTAATGTTAAAATAAACAAACTAAAACATATTATTAAAATAATGAATTTTAACTCTTTAGTCAAGAATACATACTTACATAAAAAAATAATATTTAAAAAACAATAAAAACGACAATAATTCACATTTAACAGGTCAGGACTTAGAATATATAAATGAACAAGAAAATGATTTAAAAAAAATTTTTAAAATAAAAACTTTGTAATACGATATAAACTTTTAAATTTTTATCGGTTTTTATAACGTAAATTTTTTTAAAATTCATTTTCTTGTTTATTTATATATTCTAAGTCCTGACCTGTTAAATGTGAATTATTGTCGTTTTTATTGTTTTTTAAATATTTTTTTTTAAGAAAGTATGTATTCTTTACTAAATAGTTAAAATAATAATATGTTTTAAGTTGTTTATTTTATAAAAAGTATAATATGTCTCCCGGGGGGGGGGTGATTAAAATCTTTATTATTAAAAAAAAATTTTCTTTTTATTTTTGCATATAAAAAATGAACAATTAATGAAACCAATAAAAAATCCATTAGGTTTTTATTGCATCGTTAACGGCGCCGATACGTGGAGTTAACTAGCAAGCTTATTTTATGATATAAGATAAAAAATCTCTAACCAAAAAAAAAACAAATTAAAATAAATTTATTTTCTTAATAAAAAAATTAATTATTTGTCAAAGGTTTCAACTTGAGAATCTGTCGTTAAAGAAGTAAAAAAGGGTTTCGATTACCACACGGAGAGAAATGAGGTATGAAAATATGAGAAAAAATAATAGAAAATGCATGAAATTTTATTATGCTAGTCGACCAAAGTTGAAATAACAGACCGATAGGCTCATTTTTTATGTAATTTTAATTTATACTTATTATATTTTAACATAATAAAGTTATATTATTATTATTATTATATTATTATATTATATATTATATTTAATAATAAATAATAAAAGATCATGTATGCAATATTTTTAAAGTTCTACTTATTTTATTACAGAAGTAATGATTTTTATAAAGATTCTAAATTATTTTTAATTAATAAATAATTTATTATAAATAAATAAAAATATATTAAAAAAAAAATTCAATTTTTTGTTGAAATATTGAATTTTAATATCTTTTATTCTTTGTACTAAAATGTACAAGAATTGTTAAACTGATAAAATTACATAAACAATTAAATCCACCTTTTCGGTAAAAATATATTATTTTTATTTTATTATTTATATTATTTTATTATAAATTTATATTTAAAAAAAAATTTTATATTGTTTTTAATATTTTTTTATATTATTTAATTTATTTTTGTCGACGTTCTACTCAGTCCATAAGTTTCTACTCCTTCATTGTTGCTAAAATTATTGCTAGTGGTATGATAAACGCCGGAAAGTGAAAAGCTTTGAATTTTGACTCCTGGGTGTGGATTTTCAGAATGTTCGGTCTGAGAATATAAAACTTCACCTGGAAATAAAAATTTAATTTTTTATTGTCTCAATTTGAAAACAATTTTGTACCTCTTTCGTTTTCACATTTATATGTAGTTATTACGGTTTCTAAGTTGTCACTCAGCTTTTTATCACTACTACAAGCAGTTGTTCCAGAAGGGCAGGTAATATCGTAACATTTTAATATTTTTGCAGTATCAGGGTTGTAATCCACTAAAAGAACACAGATTTTTTTAAACCAATAATTATTAAAAACAAAAATTCTTACCAAATAATAGTACATGCTTCGCTTGAACCAAAATCAAAATTGCGCCAAAGACAAACTTGGTTAGAAGCTTCATTTCTGTTGCTAAAATAACTGAGCTATGTCGAATTACCTACTCGTCATGTAACAATAATTTGCAGTCTTTAATATACTTCTGATAAGATAAAACCACCATGACGATTTTTATCGTGCTTGTTTACGAAAAATGTTAGTGCAAAGGTGATTTTTAAATTCAAGACAATTATAAAAAAAAGTTGCATAGCATTTAGTTTCCGTTTAGATTTAATATTCAATTAAATAATACTTTAGCAATTATGTGGCACGAGAATACCTTACAACGTACCCAGAGTTCTATTCTCTATTTAATTAGATACTTTTTTTTATAAAATTAATTTTTAAATGTTACATGAAATTGAAATTAAAATTGAATTCATAGCTTACATATTAGTACAAAAACTATTAAATTGAATAAAATAGTTTGTTACATACTGTGAACTTTATATTTTTGAATAAGTACATTTTTTATAAAAAATTATAAAAATTTTGTTTGGTAGTTGATTTGATTATTATTATTATAATTAATAGATTGGTTTTTCAAAAATTTGTATTAGACAACAATTGTAGTCTGTTAAATTTCCTATCCGATATAAAACTTTTAATATTTTGTAAAACGTTTTGTTTACAAGATACAGGGTTTTAAAAAAGAAACCTTGAATTTTTCAACGTTTTTTTTTTACTCACTTTAATTCATAACTCGAAAGCCGTTGATTTTAGGCAATAAAAGGTTTGAATCTAGTTTGTAGATTATTAAAATAAACAAAGTAAATAAAATGTTAAAATAATGACATGACAATGACATTTACAGTTACAGCAAAATATAATATTTAAAAAACAATAAAAAAGACAATAATTTACATTTAACAGGTTTGGACTTGGAATAATTGAATAAACAAAAAAGAGTAAGCTGTTATGCTTTGGTTAGGGTAAAAAATGCAAACATAAATAGTTTACGAAAAAATTTAAACTTTAAGGATACTCTTCAGTAAACACTGCAGTAAACATCCGTTAAAAAAAAATTAAATCTTAAAATGGGGTGCGCTTTAGGGGGTTAATTAAAAATACATTATTACTAAAAATTTTAAAATTTTAGAATGACCTTAAAATGGTGGACAACAAATTGCTCTAAAAATTTAATAAACCTCTCTAAAACTTCTGTAATTTATATTATTATTATCGCGTCATAACTTTTGCGGATAATTTAAATTTGAGTTTAGTGTAATATGTGTTGCATACCTAAATTCTTGTTTTTTTAGTTTTGACTGAGTCGCACGACGACGTCAGCAGTCAGGCAGTAGACTCAAATTGCTAACTGAAAATTGAAACCTCGGTATACACCTGAAAAAATATATGTTCCTTCGGGGGGGGGGGGGGGGTAGACTTATTTGTTCTCCCTATTTTCGTCTATAAAAACAGGACAATTAAATACAATCAATAAAATATCTATAGGTTTTCTATCGCTTCGTGGAGTTACCTCCATCGTAAAATTGCTAACAAAAAAACAATAAACAAAATAAAATATAATTTATTTGTTTAATAAAAAAAATAATTATTTGTCAAAGGTTTCAACTTGAGAATCTAAATCGTTGGTGTTGTATTTGTTGCGTTCATAGTTATATCTGTCGTTATTATCTGTGAAAGAAGTTGAAGAAGGTTTTCCATTGTCATAGGTTTCTATTCCTAATCCATTGTTGCCAAAATTATTGCTGGTGATGTGATAAACGCCGGAAAATGAAAAGCTTTGAATTTTGACTCCTGGGTACGGATTTTCAGAATATTCGGTCTGAGAATGTAAAACTTCGCCTGAAAATAAAAATTTAATTTTTTATTGTCGCAATTTGAGGAAATTTCGTACCTCTTTCGTTTTCACATTTATATGTCGTTGTTAAGGTTTCTAAGTTGTCACTCGTCTTTTTAACTTTACTACAAGCCGCTGTTCCAGAAGGGCAGGTAATATCGTAACATTTTAATATTCTTGCAGTATCAGGGTTGTAATCCACTAAAAAACACGGATTTTTTAAACCAATATTTATTAAAAAAAAAAATCTTACTTGTATCGCTGAGTCCAAATAATTGTACATGCTCTCCCCGAACCGAAATCAAAATTGCGCAAAAGACAAACGTGATTAAAAGCTTCATTTTTGTTGCTGAAATAACTGAGCTGTGTCGAATTACTTACTGATCTTGCAACAACAATTTACAGTCTTTAATATACTTCTGATAAGATAAAACCACCATGACTATTTTTATCGTGCTTGTTTATGAAAAATGTTAGTGCAAAGGTGACTTTGAAATTCAAAAGAATTGTGAAAAAGCGTTGCGTAGCATTTAGTTTTCTTTATACTACCAAGAAAATCACGCACGTTCGCTTTTTCGTAGTAAAACTAATTTTAACGCACGATTTAATATTAAATTCTGGGGCACGAGAATACCTTACAACGTACGATGAGTTCTTTCCTCTATTTAATTAGATATAATATAAAAGTTTACGTTTGTCAGGCATTTGAATTTTAAATGCAGAAATTATATATTTTTTTAATTATAAGCAAATAAATATGTAACGTTAAAAATTCGCATTTGCAAAGTTACAATTTCGGGCATCGGTTTTATCTTGACTTGACTGTGAAATTTTTTTAGCTTCCTGTATATTACCTTAATTGATGAAAAATAAAAGTAATAGTATTATGCTTGGTGTAGAATTTAATCCATAAAATTAGTTCTTGTTTGCTTGGCGTTAATTTCAAAATCGTTAGATGTTATCAGCAAATTATTTTGAAAACGGTCAATAAAATTAAGCAACGGTGGGAAATTAGACGTTTGGTCAATTAATTATTCATAATTTTATCGTGGATCATTAAAATAATAATTAAATTTTTATTTTGATATAATTCGCATAAATTAAATTGGTCGCTCTGAATTATACAGAATAATTTTGAATTAATTTTCGACCTAATAATCCCAATATTTTTCAATAAAAAGTTTATCAGAACTTTACAGAAAATCAATGTCAAAAGGTTGTGTCAATAAATAAATTTTAATTATTTATCTGCGCACTGCACAATTCTAATTAAATTAAATTAAAAACAAAAACAACAGCAGAAAATAAAAAATGTTACTTTATTTTTTACCTGTTTGCGTACTTCTATTAAAGACAACAATTTTATCTGCCTTGTTCGTCTGTGCAGCGATTCAAAAAATTCGAATAAAATTACCCGTACAGTTAATTTTGCGTTCAATTTTTTTGTTTTAATTTGTAAAACAAAATAGTACAAAAGTACAAGACAATAAATTTACGTTAGCAAGAAAAAATGGACGTAAATGGTTTTAGAAAAGCAATTGAGAATTATAAATACGGAGAGTACATAAAGTAATGGATTGAACGACAAAGTTGTCCGAGAAGATATTTAAAAACAAGTTTGCTTTACAGTCGAAGGATATAAAAATAGATTATAGCACCTCGATAATTTAAAATTTTTATCACGTCGCATAAAAGTAACTTAATTAACGTCGAAAGATGTAACAATTGAATTACTAAATAGATTATTTCTGTTTTACTGCAACTCCATAACATCTAATGGATTTTACATCCGTCGTTCTCAATTTTGACATACTAACATTTTATGCTGATGATCAAAATTTCACAGCTATTTGCCCCGCAAATATACAACTCAAAAAAATATTAATTACATATTAGCTTGTTTGATAGTCTCAGCTCTTCTGCCAGTACACAGTTTACAGAGTCGGATTATCGAATATTTATTTTGGTAGGCCAGACAGAGATCATAGCAATATATATATAATTCTCAGTCCTTTCTAAAATAATTTTGTTAATGGATTCAGTCAAAGCAAAATAATTTTTTGCACTTTGCTCGTAATTTTATAACCCAATTACCTCTTCCAGTAATAATTTAGTTAAATAATTTTACATTTAATTATAGTACCTATTTAAATATGATACTGCAATAATGTTAAGCGATAAAACGTTATAAAGTTTGATGGGTAATGAAAATGAAATTAAATACAGCACAGTTGCATGTAGAAAACAAAAAAAAATTTAATTAAAGCAGATTAAATTACCTTTAATATTTAAAGTGGATAATATAATATTTTTACGTATTCTTACGTTTTAAACGTTAAAGTAAGTTTTTACCGATTGAATGTCTGCAAAAACGTCGCTGTAACTAAGCAAGGCGCTTTTCGGAATTTTCTAAAAATTCCTTTGCGGTTTTTAATTTTCGAACCTGTCAGTGGTCTGAGATTGCCAGATTAAGGCAAGGAGATGCACGACAGACTTTTAGACAGGTTGAACAGTTGAGTGGCCGATCAGTCGATAAAAACTTGAACGCAAACGTATCGTAAAGAGCAATAATTAAATTTTTAAATTTCACACAGAGAAAAAAAAACTTTCGTCCAAGTAATACCAATATTAATTATTACAACAATGGTTCGGCGTTTTAGCGGTTTCTAACCTACCGACCCAAATAAATCAATAAAAAAAAATTAACAATTTCTTCATTATAGTCAATTTAATTTGACTCTTGAGAAAGAACAATCTGTACGCACTTTCATTGAATGCTTAATGAGAGCGAACGCTTGACTTACAGATTAAATTGCTTGCCTATAAAATAAGTAAACAACTTCTATTCAAATAATTTTTTTTCTAAGATAGTCAATGCATCATTACCTCTTCTAAATCGTCTCACTTTTTAAAACTATTAATTAAAATTGGCTTATAAGCATTTTTTTCTATAAAATTATTTTTGTTACGCTTGTTTGTCTGTTAACAAGAAGTATAACGGACTCATAACTGTGGTATTAATTTTTATTTTGTCAACAAAAGAGAAGACTAGAAATCTAAATAAAAAGTCCGCTCTAATTGCAAATTTATTATATTTACTTACTTTCAGTTAAGATCACTCAATGAATTTTTGTACTAAAAGTCAACCTTGCTCCTGGTTGGTTAATTTTATAAAAAGGCGGGTCTTGCACTGCACTGGTGAAATATTCGAAATTAAATAATTAAAATCTAAACAATTGCTAGTGTCGTCAGTGGCAGCTAGTACAAGAAGGGCAATAGAGTTCCGCCCCTTAAGATAAAACAACTGAAATGTATATTATTCCCAGACCACCTAAAGACATTTCCAATATATAACGAGTTTTTAATGTTTGAAACCAAAGAATAGGTGTTGAATATGATAGGTATTAATTTTTTAGCCAACTTTTTCTTATACCTACCTGAAAGTGAGGTTAACTTACTAATTGTCCAGACTACTGAACCATTAGTACAATTTACAATCGAAGTTAATTACACTTTGATAGCTTTAACATTTTAAACAGCATAAAAATAAAATCAAAAAAATTTAACTGTAACAAAAAAGTACAAAAATTGGTATCCTTTTTCACAAACCTTGGCACGAAAATAAAATGATGGATTATAGCGTGTAAACTTAATTATAATTTGGAAAAAATTCTTCGCGGTAAACAATTTTTTGTTCAATTATTAACTTTTTGTTAATATGTTTTGTGTAACTTTTCCGGCTTTGAATTGTTCATTGAGCCGCCATGGGTACTAAAAGTGGTAGTTAATCTTGGCAAATTTATTGTTTCGCTTTAAAATAATTAATCATTTAATACCTACCACTTGGAAAGTTATTTTGCAATATTAATTTCTGTGTAGGTGACAATAGACAATTCGTTGCAAAATTTAACATTGTATGAAAATTTTTTTTATAGACTGCTTTTGTACTTGGTACTTTCTAATGTTATATTTGTAAGCAATAAGGACACGTAACTGAGTGGTGTCAAAATCGGTTTGATTCTAATAATTCTTTGCCAAACAATAAATTACTATTAGGTTTTGTTAATTTTAATTTTATTTATGGGAATTATTTAACTATACATTTTTCAGAAAGTTGAGACAGAAAACAGGAGGAAATAAAAGTTTTTAACTTTCATCCATGGTTGCAAGCGGTTTAATCGAATAAATATTACTGATTTTAAAAGGAAACTGAGAAGAAAGAGCAATTGCTGAATCTAGAAAAAAGTTTACTAATAAAACTTTTTGTTTGGAAATTATAATACATTAGAAGTTAATTGTACTGGATTGTATAATCTGTGGAGTGTGGAGGGGACATTTCTCCGTCGCCACTTAGGAGATATTTAATTTTTTAATGTCAAATAAACATGCAAAGTTTTTTTTTTCAAAAGGTAGGAAGCAAACTCAATATTTTTAATAAACAATACAATATAATATATTAAAATTTAAAAATACAGTTTTAAATCTTATTTAAAGCCTTTACCTGCTTTATTTACTGTTGTTTTGTATTATACTTACCGCCGAACTATTTGTTTTTCAATCACTGATTAAAAATTTATAATAAATTAAGTAGTTTATTTTATCTTCTTTACGAAGAATTGTCTGAAACTGAAATCCACGATGTTGATGAAATTTTGAATTTTGAAATAGTGCTCCCAATAGGTAAACCTTTCTATTTTTTCTATCAGCCTTGTAAATTATTGTAAAATGAAATCTATGGTCAAGGATGGAATTTAAGGAGGTCAAATACCTGAAGATTAATTGTTAAATGATTGACCGTAATTGTAACTTTACCTTCGATTTCCTAATGTTAAAATATTTGTAATTGTTATAATCAGTGTTTGGAGGGAGGGGGGGGGGTACTGAATAATTTTGTACACTACTTCCAAATGTGAAGCATTAGGTCAGGCAGTTAATTTTTTGTTATGTAAAAATTTGAAATAATTTTTAAGTCATCAACCAACGGGAATGGTTAATCGAAGCTCTTAAATTAATTTTAATTGATATGTACGGTAGTAGATTATTTAGGTCACGCTAGTCTATTAAATCATCTTATTGATCATTTTTTCTACTTTGTTATTATCGTCATTACGTAAAGTGTGCTATAATAGTTTTTGAACGCGGTATGAACAGCAAATCTTGGGCGAAGAGGAGAAAAGCACATTTTAAACGAAACTTTCTTTTTATTTATTTATTAAAAATAATACTTTTTACAAATCTTAAAAATATTTAAACACCTACATTGCACATAAACATATCCATGGTTTTCAGTTTACAATTTCGTACTTATAAATCACTTCTTGCATTCTTAAAAAAAATAAGCGTTAGAGTTTTTGCGTAGTTCCTCAGTACATCATTCCGGGGTGGACTCCTGTTCCGCGTTGGAAATATACGTTCGGATTGCTGCTCAAAGTAGGCTCCAATGTTGTATAAACGTTCGCATCATCGGACCTCATGAAAACGCTACCTGTAAAAAAAACAAAAACTTTTTGAGTTCGCTGCAAAACTTTTCGTGTGCATCTCGTATAATCAGAACTAGGTGAAACGCATATTCGACGGCTTACTTTTATGTTTTAGATCATTGTCAAGATTTTATGTTTTATTAAATTAATGTCTGTTTCTGTGGATGTATGTTATCCAAGTAAAAAATGTCACCTAACAGGAAAATTTCATATTAAAATGAAGGTCAACGAGTAAAGATAGATTTTAGATTAAGAATGTGAATCTATAAAGTAATAATGATATTATAAAATATGCACATAATATTATTTTGAAAAAACAAAAGCAGAGAGTATTTTCTGTAGTCGTCATCCCCCCCCCCCACTCTCTGCTGCTTGGAATATTTTGTTGTTTTCCTAGTGCAACTTAATACTTATGTATGTCAAGTTATATGCACGAAGGAGCATAAAAAATTTGGTTTTTCTTTCTTTTTGTTAACATAAATCAACAAAACAAAATTTATTAGTTACAAATTTGCAATGTTATTTAATCTTCAAATTTGTACTGTAGTATTTTGTATTTAATTAACGTTTACGGTAAACATACCATTGACCTTCTTCGAATCATTACTCTTGCTAATTTAAAGCGCATATTCATAATTTTAACATATATCAAATGTGTACGTATTACAGAGCCTGTAATTTTACAATTATTACAGAAAATACGAAAATAAAGTAAAATAACAGCTTTAATAGTAGTTGCCCTGAAACCATACCATGGTGCACTCTCCGATTAAATAATCCATAAATTTGTATTATAATACTTTTGCACTAGCAATTTTTAATTTTTTGTTTATAACCAAACAACATCCTGTACATTTAATAAATTTTTATTTTTTAATATGACAAAAATGTGAGGCGGCACTGTTAAGTGCAAAGAGGCTTCGGTCACTATAGCCTACCTTCTGATTACGCCACTGCATAAGGCAGGCTGCACACGTAACATTCTAATAAAACCGATAGGTCTGCATCACTTATTGTTTTAGTATACATCAAAACTAAAATTACTATAAATTTTAATTTCTTTCAAGTTGTTTGTAATATGAACAGCTAATTTAGTTAAATCTTAAAGGGCTGTAAACTCAAAAATTATATACACTTAAGAAATTAATATTTTTTATTTTGATATAAAAAAAATAAAATAATTGCTGAACAATGTTCGAAATAAAATCGAAAATATTATAAAAAAAAACAAATAACAGTTATTTTCTTATATAAAAATAATATTTATTATTAAAGGAGTCAAGTCATATCTAGTGTGCCATTTATCATTCACTAACTCGATTGTAGTAAAGTAAAAAATTGCATTCAAGTGAAAAAAGTGGAAAAAAATCGAGCACACATCTCAATCACACAAATGTCTCCACATAAAATATAGTTCACCAAATAGAATACATACTTTGAAATGCACATAGGTCAGTGGCGTGCATTTTTATTAATCTGTTAAAAAAAATTAAAAACATTAAAATAAAAATCTTCCCAAATCGTAATTGCTATTACGGTTATGGCAATGTTCCGTAAATCATGTGATTTCCAATTTCAAGAATTTACAAAATGAAAGTTCCTTTTATGGCAGTCTCCAATTTTACGCCTTAATCTTTTAATTGCAAGCGATTTAATTTAATTTTCAAGAAAACCAGAATAGATACCAAAACAAATTAGAAGCAATGATTTTTTTGATTTTTTTTTTGAGCTTGCTATAATTAAATTTGTAAATTCACGTTCGAACGAAGGCGACGGTGGCGTCAAAGTTATTTTAAAAATAAATTCTTAATTAAAAATTTACTACGATTTAAAAATATTGTCATTTACAGAGTTTTCCGTTAAATCGTGCAACTTTCTTATTTTAAATATTTAATTTCCTTAACAACCAAGGTTTTGGTAAGCTGTTTTTAGCGCCCTCAAGCGTAACTTAATAATGTGCTAACAAACTTATATAGAATGTTTGAAGTTGTACTTTTATTTTGCACCACCCCGTATTTTAGAATTCCATTTTTTTGGTTTTTTATTTAGGCCGCCTGGCGCCCGTTGCGCTTTGGATAAAAGCATGAGTATTTGCATACAAAAATTCATTGCACAAATGTCATTTGTTTTTAGTGCAAAAATATCAAACAAAAGTTAGAAACAAAATATAATCAATGTTTGGAATTCCTTCTACCCCCCCCCCCCCTCCCTTCTTTTGTTATCTTATAGTTGTTCGACTTGCATAACGACGATAGCGAAATGCTGACGGCGAAATGTCTCATTGAAAAAAGCGCTGTATTCGGCAAAAAAATAACAAAAGTGAGTAAACAACGGAGATATCGCTGGGCAAATCTTATATGCAACTGAAATCTTAGAAAATCGAAGGGAGTATTAGAAAATTTTAGAATTACTATAAATAAGCTTTTTTTGCTTTATCAAAAAGAAATCTAATTAAAAAAAGAAATCCAAAGACAGGCCGGAATATTACTTAGCCCGAAGAAAATCAGCCATTAGAGGTACAATACAAATATTCAGGGCCACCCTAACCACAGGGCTAAATGGGCTACAGCCCCGGGGCGCAAGTCTTTTTGAGGGCGGCAACTTTTATTTTGATCTTTTCCAGCCCTAAAAAAGATAAAAAAATATTTACAATCTCGATTACGATTTATATACAGGGTGTCCCCCGGTACTTTTCTAAGACAAATTTTCAAATAAATTTTTTGTCTAAGTCCAAACTCCAAAGCAATTTTGTAAATTTCTGATTTCAAACGGCGATAGCTCCGATATTATTGATTTTTTAGGCTTAATGGATTAGAACTTTTTTAAAGATCATTTGTTTATCTACAAATTAGTTTATAACCCCTTATCGTCTAAAATCAACAGATTTCGAGTTATAAATTAAATTAAGGAAAAAAATGTAAAAAAATTCAGGTTTTATTTTTTTTTTCTTGCAAACCCCGCATCTCTTAAACGAAACGTCTTAAAAAAAACTGACTACTTAAACCGGATAGGGAATTTAACTAGCTACAATTTTTGTCAAATACATTTTTTTGGGAAACCAGCAGTTTTCATAGAAATTCTCAAAATAATGTCGTGTATTGTCGTGTTTCAAAGGGATTTGACATTTTGGAGAAAATTTTGATTTTATAAAGTTTGAATTGTAACATTGTAAATGAGAAAGGTGGGTGCGAATCAGAGGAGATACCAGGCTTTAGCCACGGGTCACCGCAAGAGTAAGCGGTGCGACTTTTGGCTCATTAATTTTGACTTTGTGAAATTTATTTTTGAAGATGTGAGTGAATTTTTTAGTTTGATTAAATAAAGTAATTTTATGCGAATGCATTATTGCGCTTTTTTGGAGGTATATTTTTGAGATTTGGAATTATTTTGGATATTTTTTTATAAGTGGCTACTGAACTATAATTGATTTGGTTGATTAATTTGGAAGAAGAATATTTCGAGTAAGAAATTCGAGTTATATTTGAAATTGAAAAGCAAAATTTATATTCGTAAGGAAAGAACGTGCAAGATAGATAACTCGTCGATTTGGATAAGGGAAATCAAACTTCGTTCCCTATGAAGTGAAATTTTATTTTAACATTCAATTTAATAATTTTTTTGGAGCATTTATTGTTTTGGATTAGAAATTTTTTTAGTTTATTTTTGAGAACGATAGAACCCAACCTGAGATACGACCGTCTCATCTCCCGCATTTAAGAGCAAGTTTGGAGCACTTATAGTGCATGTGAAGAATCAACCTTGTTTTGAAAGGATCACTGCAGTATATATAAAAAAAAAAAATTTTCAAAATGGCTTCTTTCATTTTCAGCACACAGGCGTGCTTTTTTCAAAAGGTGTTGCACGGTATTATTTATAATAGCGCTTCTTTAAGGGCACACAATAAAAAATAATCGAGAGGTCAATTTTTCTGAATACGCAGTGTTTAAAATAATTACTTTTTACATTTTGTATTTGTGCCTTCTTATGAAGAAGGGCGCATTAATTTTAGTAGCCTTAGAACGGTCCTGCAGATATTATCCAAATATCTGAGAAGTACGAGAAGTTCTAACCTCGCTAAGAAAGCATAAAATGCAGCTCTCTGATTCGTTCGAGCTTGAATCACTTGAGTCACTTGAGTCTTGAAATCAGTAAGGACAGTCCTGGAATTTGACTGTCCCTGGGCAACATTTGAATGATGATATCACAAAAAAATAACTTTTTATTTAAAATAACTACCAAAATTAACTAAAAATTTATTGAAAAAAAAATAAAACAAATAAGTAGATAAACTATGTTGATTCTGACGCAAATCTCCCATAAGATTTACATGGGTCAATAAAAATGCCACTTGGATTACGACGTCAGATGCCAGGGAGAATCATAAAAAAACCCCAAAAATTGAGTTGTCTTAGAACTTATTATTACGAAACTCGTAGAATCTAAATCCAATTAAACATATTCTGGAATCTTCTAGCTGTATTCTTATTTTATTTTGAAGTATTTTGAAAGTGATTACCCCCCCCCCCTTCCAACAAAAAGGTAATTTACAGCATTGTATCGTGATTCTAAATATGTAAACGGGTGTAGATACAATTATGGCTGCTTGATTAACCCTGATTTACTTATTGAAAACCTGAAATAAGAGACCACCAAAATGTTTTTGTTTTATAACTCCTAGTGCATACTCCGGAAATATTTCAGCTAAGTGTAACTGGAATTTATTTCTAGAACATTACTCACGTCTCACTATCATAAATACGTTAATTGATGATTTAGTTTCTTTAGAAATTTTGTTCTTATAAATAAATGACTTTACAGTTTCTTTCAGTCTTCTCGATGTTATGTCTTATTTAACTTTCTTTTACAACTTTATTTACTTTATATTACGCCACAAAGATTTAAATAAAAATTTATTTTTTACTCTTTTTTCAAAGCTCTGCCTTCGACCACGCCAATGATGGTTACTGAATAACATGAAGGTGATTTAATGATTAATTAGTATAATGAAAGCAATATCTCACACTGCGATGAGTTATGTATGTATTATACAGTGCAATGACATTTGAATTGCGTTTTTACTTAAATTTTGCCTCACCTTATATATAATACAAAAATGTGGTTACAAACCTGGAATGAAATGTGCAGGATAATATCCGGGAGGATTTGGATAACACTGAAAAATTCTATTGTAACTTGGAGGTGCCTGCTGAATTACTCCTCTATCTGAAATATATACAGTGCTACCAGAAATATCCGCACCATTCACCATAAAATTATTTACATACTAAAATACTTTACTCAAAATTTATTTACATTATTACGAGTTGTATTTTATAGAAAGCAAATGTTATTTTGGTTTTTAATTATTCGAAAATTTTGAATTACAAATTTTTTTTTTTTTCAATAATTACGAATAAACTTAGAAAGTGGATAAATGGGAGGTTAAGTTAATAAAATTAGTAATAAGTACGTAATTGTTGATATCTGCTTTCAAAGGTGAACATTCGAGTTAGTGTTTTGATCCGAGTAATTGCCGATTTCAGGAAGGAAGCGCCACGCTCTATAAACTTATAGCTTCATCACGAAAAAAAAAAAATAAAGAAAACAGTAAGAAGATTAAGAAGATGGTTTCTATTTTACATAGTATAGCAACTGTTCGGGCGAAATTAAATCTCGTCGAAAAAGAAATCGATTTTTTCAAAACTAAAAGTTTGGGGGGGGGGCTATTAATTTTTATGGTACAATTTGCCTATTAAGATGCCCTAGATTTTATGCAATAATATTTAGACGACAAAGTGTGAAAGTAGCCGCATTAGTCGATGTACCCATAATTTAAATATTTAATCTGGCTGGCAAATCTACGTTTATGTTTCTTAATTGTTCGGTTTGCTAACTAAATCTTCTTAAATTAGAATAAAGAAACAAAAACTTAATTAAATCGGTCGCACATCGGTGCCCCTATCCACCAGTACTTTTCGTTAAATATGTTCACTCACCCACCACGGCAAGTGCCTGCACGACGTAACTGTTACTTTTTATTTTGTCGAGAATTTTTTTAATTTTATTTGAATTTACGAAGATAGGGGTAATTATTCAGCTGTTACAATCAATCGTGATCCGCTCCTGTAAGCGCACGCGAGCTTCCGATAGCCATAAAAATGCTTCAATGAGCACTTTCAAAATTCAAAATTTCATAAAGTGTCTAAACTTTCTTTTCGGAAGTTCGTTAATGCTTTCAACCCAGTAACTCTGGAATTTCCATTTTCAGCAAGATCCATAAAACCGTTTAATATTGAAATTTGCTTCTTCTAGAAGATAAATCTCACTTTAAAATAGATCGAAGATGTAGTTAGTTGACTTCTGAATATATTTATAGGTAAGATTGTACTACCTACACCTTTGAGAAACAAGTTTTTCTCCTGTTTTTCCAGCCTTTTAAGCCATAACTCCAGATTGCAGTTAAAAAAGTTAAAAAGCAGTTAATTTTATCAATGCAGTAAATTCAAGTTTCATTTTATTATGCGACCTATGGCCTTGAAAAATAACTGGTTGTAATGCGATTTTATGGATTTTCTTTATGGAAAAACTTAGTGATCCTATTTAAAATTCCTGCAACTTTTAAACTCCCGCCTTTTTATTGCCAAGTACCTACCGAACTTGGTTTAGCCATTTTACTCAATTACAACATAAAAAATATACTAATCATATTATTTATTTTAAGTGAAAGTCAACAGCAAAGCACTTCAGCCATATCAAATATTTTAGCGAGTTTTTTAATTATTAATTAAAATAACTACTTCAAAAGTAACGTAATTCCACTTTTACATTAAAACAACCGTATATTTTATACCAACGTTATGTATTCGATGTTTATATGTTCGCACAATTATTATGTATTATACTCAACAAATTCCTACTAATCATTCTAACAACGCAACGTTAAAATTTAAAATTAAAATTTCTTTATCTAAGCTCTTTTAAGCTCATAGTTTAGAATTTTGTCTAATAGATGGCGTAGTCTTTAAATCTGACTTGGGCTCATAACCTGTTATTATTTAGATTCCTATGTTTCTCTCTTGAAAAATCAGCCTATACTCTGGGTTGTTAAAAATTATATCTCTGTGTAAAATTTTCAAGTTTCGAATTCATTAAAATAATTTATTGGTTGGCTTATGCTTATACATCTTTTATTGTTATGTTCTTGGTAATTGCAATTATGTTTGTATATGATTATCATCATTAAACAATTCTTCCTGTTCGGTAACAGCAACCTTGGTGCTGTTTTTTGAACCAATTATTAATACTGTGAACATATTAATGATATTACATTTAAGGATCAGATGTGCACGTGACCCAGTTTTAATACTAATAACTACAATTAGATTTATATTAGTATAGTAGAAGTTAACAGGATGATATGAGTTATTCTCGTACTTATTATCGATAATTCGCTCAATCTGAAAGTAAAAATCTCTTAACTTCGTAAGAAGTTCTCAAGTAAGGGCAAAATCCATATCAGCCTGCTGAACCTCCTACTGCACTATTATATTGCTAAATTTATGCATTTTCACCCTCTTGTGAAATTTGCTGAGGTAACACAGAGCTCTTCAAATTGTTTTTTTATCGTCAATTAAAATACTCAAATTTGTTACCTTTCATGTGGTATTGGACTTTGGCTTCACGTATGTGCTCGCACCGTATGTAATAAATTTCAACGAATAACCAAATATTATCACGAATTCTTCAACTTTTCCTTGTTTATTTAATAATTTGCACTTTACCACAATTAATTTAAACAAAAACATCAACTCAACTTAAGTTATTTTATTAATTTTCAAAAAAAAAACAATTAACAATTTAAATTTTTATTGCGGGAATGATGTTCGTCCGCTAGTCTACTCGACGTCAAGGCGTCAGCCCAAGTTTTTTTATTCAAACCCTTCTCTCTTCACTTTATTTTTCGTTCTCCCCACCTTATTTACAATACAATACAAATAAATACTAAACAAATTTAAACTTTTAAATAATTTACAAAATAAATAAATTAATGTTGTTATGGTTTTCGAAACACGACATTTTATCTACAGATATTTAATAGCAAAAATTTAACCTAACCTAACCTTATGAATATAAGTGGGAGCCCTGCTAATTAATAATTTTTAAATTTAATCTAACCTAACTCTCATCTTTTCGGTGTTAATTGTTTTGAGCAATCTTTTTAAATCAGTTTGGTGTTAATTGTTTTAGTTGGCGTGAATGTACATTAATATTTTAATTTTTTAATTAATATCCTGATTATGTTTTTCAAAAGGTGAGAAGCAAACTATATTTCTTTAATATACAGATTAATATTATAGTACAATAATGTAATATATTAAAATTTAAACTAATATTTAGTAATTTAATTTAATTTTATTTAATATTTTTACAATTTAATTTATCTGAAAATTTAAAATTTTAATATAATTATATTTTCTTATAGAAAATTCCTAAATTAAGAATTTCAATATTTTATTCTATGTATCTGTTAAAAGTGAAGTTTAAACGTAAAGATTAAAATTAAAGTATTTTTTAATTTGCAAAATTAATATCAACACTAAGATTCAAAAAAAAAAATAAAAGGTGAATAAAATGTATTGTAAAAGATTCAAATTCTCATATTAACATGAAAAAATTAAATGCTAAATTTCCGACGGCGAAGTGGCGACGGCGAAATGTCCTAGACCCAGTAGCGCCACTTATTGGCAGTTTTTAAAAATTCAAAAATATTACTAACTCGAAAAACGGGTTTCCTGGACTTTTAATAACAACTTTTATTTTATTTGAAATAAAAAAATTTTAAAATAAATTAAACTTGCAATTTATATTTTAATAATAGAAAAGGGATTATTTGGCACCCAACGTGGGGCCTGCTTGTTGCAACAATATAACAAAGGCACAAATTTTGTATAATTTTTTTTATATTATATTTTTGTTTCGAATTCTTATCATTTCTATAAATTAAGTGATAAATGTCAAATATTAAAAAAAAACTGCCATTAACACTAACTGTGTTCTCATTTTCAAGTTGTTCCACAAAATATTATTCAAAATTCATTTCTATTTGCATAAAATTTGCGTACTTGTTAGCTATCACTGACCATAACTTGAAATTGGGTATAGGTATTGAAAAGTAGTGCACGCATGTAGTTTCTTCAAGAGAAAATTGTCGGCTAGACTGCGAAGCCGAGGAGCTGTTTTATTGTAAACTTTTATTTTTAAATTAAAATGCATTTAATCAAACTTTTTACCTTCCTTTTCCTTTGTGCAAGTCAACAACCTGATGAAAACGTATCGTTTTATCGCGATAGCTTAATAAATCAATTTCTCTTATTGTTTAAACTAAACAGTTACTTCTTAGAACGTGAATAATTAAATTCCATATAAGCGCACTTATTTACGAATTATCAATCGAAAAAAAAAATTTTTAAATCACACTGAGTGTTACAATATTGGTACCACTCGAACAATTGGGTACCAAAAGCAGCGAGCGTGAAGTAATTTATCTAGGTCAAAGTGAACAATCAATCAATTTAGTGTTTAGACAATCTCATCATTATTAATTTTGACTGCTTATATTTTATAAATTTCAGATAATTATTCTTCTTTATTTAAATACAGTTACATAAGTTTATTATTTTACCAAGATCAACGACCCATGAGTAGTAAATAAAATATTGTTCATTGCTTATTCAAATTTTCTAACCTAAATGTAAAAAAAAAATCGTGTTATTGAGATACTTGTAATAGCAGATGTTCATTAGTTTTTTCTAAAATCTAAGTCTAATCGCATAAATAAATGTTGTAAAGAAACTTGAATATTTTTCATATTTATTATAATCGCACGGGTACGCACGCACCGTTGCTCCAGCATTTTAAAAAAAATTAATTTTATTGCTAAAAAAAAAGTAAAAATTTAATATAGAAATTGTAGGTGTTCCTAATAATTTTATGCGCTTTCCAAGGTCAATTTTTTGTTAAATCTCTAATTAGTTTTATTAGCAATAAAAAATATAATATAAACAAACATCTGCCGTAACCATTTTAATCATATTAAATTGTTATCCTTGCCCCTACTTATTATCTCACGTAAACAATCATTTTTTTAAAGTAATAATATAAACAATTGGATTTTAAAAATTTTTAAAATGCATTCCTGTGATTCACGAGCGAGAAGAAGACGAGTAAGAAGAAGAAACAGAGATCGTGGCGTGGCTTCCTCGAAAATTCCCTCGAGACTTCAACAATTAGGTACTAATATATAATTTTTACAGAAAACTGGAACGGCGTTCCAAGCAGAAGTGATTTTGCATGATACAGTTTTTCGGATATAACTTACCGTTTCCTATCGTCGTAACTGTGTGGTGCCGTTTATTCTGATCTGCTGAGTATTTCATTGGTTTGAAATGAAAAAAAGATGGCGAATATCCAGAGCCCGTCCGACTCAACGAACTAAATCGATCCTCGCGGTCTTCCATGTAAAGCCCTTCCTTGCCCATGGCCGCGAGCTGTCTGCCTTTAGGCATGAACATAATGAGAAAGACCATGGCGGACGATATAACTAAGCCGAAAGCTAAACACGCATCCTTATGTCTGTCGTTCACTATAAAACCACTTAAAATCCACACAAGCCACGTTGGAATACTACATCCAATCGATAATCCAATGTAAGTGGCTTCACGGTAATTGTCACGAATACTGCGCGACTTAAAAGCTAAAACTGATACGAAGAGAATTAAAAAGAATATGTAAACAAGAGAGAATAGCATTTCCGTATACGCGGTTTGGCATATCGGGATGCGAAATTCTTCGGCCGTAACCAAAAGGGGATGCTTGGTTTGGCCCACCGATTTTTCCATCGAAATACTGTTGATTCCCGGTGGGTTGGTGATCAGCCACTGGGTTCCGATGGCCACCTGTATCAAAACAGCGAAAAGCAGCAACAGTCCCTGATAGGGTGCGGGTAAATACACCCCACTGTTTAAACTAATTAAAAAAACACTCTTCACCAATAATGCGGCAAAAACGATAGCGTAAGAGACTCCGGTAGAAAAACGTATTATGGCGCAAGTGGCCGGAGTCGGTGTCATAGCTATCACGCTGCCCAGTCCGGCTCCCGTGAATAATCCCAGAAGGAGCATCTGGCCCAAAAAAAGATGTCTCCGACTGGGGATGGTCTGACACGCTTTGCACAACACAAATATTTCGAAACCGACTATTAAAAACATGGTTAGCACCGACAAGGCGATGACTGGGATAACCCAAACTTCGTTGCGAAATAATCCAATAATTGCACTACTTTCCTGGGTACATCCAACACATTTTGTTTTGGTAACGTGATTGGAAGATGTACTCGTGGTGGTGCTAGTGGTAGGCACAAAAAAGAACTCGGTACTCATTTCCAAACGTCTCTCTAACGCTAAACTATTATTAATATTATTTAAATTAAAATCACTTAAAACACTTTTAATTACACCGGTCCTCGAGGGAGGATCTTGATTTTGTATAAAATTTTTATCGATTTGGGGTGGCCCCCTATCCCAGTGACTACTCATGTTCAGTCGATGTTGAACGTCTTCCGATGAAGAAAGTACGAAGAGCAACATCAGCGCGGTAACTAGCACACTCCGAGCCATACTGACCCGAACCTTCGATGACCGTGGTCCTCACTTCTTTTGCAGCATACTCCGAGTCGAAGTGGGGCCAAACCATCGCGGTCCTCGGGCGTTTCGGATCGTGACCAGCAAAAATGCATAGGTACAATTTTGTGGTCGCGTCGCACCGACTTAAATTAACGCTTAATTTAAGTATAGCTCAACTTTTTGCCAGGAAATACATCGATCGTTTTTGACTAAACCGAAACCGTTTATGTTATTACATTTAATAATATTATATTTTTTTTTTAATTAATTGAAACCGCAAAGGACAAAAAGTAATAGAACTTATATTTATTTATTACCTTGTGTTTGTTACCAGTTCAATACACTTCAACTTTTTTGCTTTTTAATAATATGCATTATTTAATCATTATTTGTATTCAATAACTGACACTGTTTTCAACTCCGTTAAGATATCGTTTTATTTTTATTTTATGAATATATTTCAATATTTAATTGAGCTAAATTTGATTCTTTGTATTCAATCTAATTTTCATTACCCAATTTTAAGAACTATCTATGTTTTGTAACGTAGAGATTAATGGTGTAGCGGTCCGAAGCACATCTACGTTTTAATCGCTCTGTCGCTAATAGAAGTCGCAAGTTCACTGGGTTATTGGAGGGTATTCCATACCCCCCAAACCCCTCGGTTTGGAAGTAACAACTCAAGATTTGTATGCATGTTCTGAATTACGTAGTAACCGGTTCCGTCTCTTAAAACAAATACACTTTTTTGTCGAAGCCGGGAACGAAAACATCAAAAATATTATTGACAAAGCCACTATAAATTAATTTACTGGCGAAGGGTAAATCTGACTTTTTCAAAAAATTTCCGAAAAAGGAAATGTAGAGTACAAAAATTGTATTCGTATATCAATGCAATTAAAACACAGGGTTAGCGTGCTTTAAGCAATCCTCTTTTACTGTACGGCCAAAAAGTATTTTATGCGGTCAGTAGATCTGCAAAATTATAATCAATAAATTATTAGAGAGTATTTACAGTATTAAACCTATTTACGAATAGGTTGTCATTATACTTAGATTGTGCGGCCTAAAGGCCGCACTGAATTGTCACTTTCCCATAACTTCCAAATTTTTTTAGGTAGATTACTTAAATTATTGATTAAAGCTCTATTGGTGTGCAACTTGATTACTCTCTCGTAACCGCCCTATATTTCCAGCTTGTTAACTTAAAAAAAATATTGTCAGATTCGTAGTAATTTTCTCGAAATCTCCTAAAACTCCATTTTCAAATTCGAGTAGATGTGGAATTAGAGAAAAAAACAAGACTTTTTTTATATGCGTACTCAAAATTGTCTGTTCTGTGATTAGCTGTTGTGCGCACTTTTCTCTCACGATCTTTGCAGCAGAACTTCTAAAGTTTTCATTATGTAGATTGCGGACGAAAGGAAGGAAGGAAGGAATTTGTACCTCAAATTTCATTCAATTACCAATCAAACTGCCAAATTAAAACTAATTTACTTAAAACCTTTAATTAAAAACTATTTACGAATAGGTTGTCATTATGCCGAGATTGCCCAAATTGTGCGGCCTAAAGGCCGCACTGTTTTATCACTTTCACATAACTTTCAAGTTTTTTTTAGGTGGATTACTTAAATTATTGATTAAAACTCTATTGATGTGCAACTTGAATATTCTCTCGTAACCGCCCTACATTTCCAGCTTGTTAACTTAAAAGAAAATATTGTCAGATCCGTAATTTTCTCGAATTCTCCTAAAACTTCATTTTTTTAGGTTGACATGAAAAATCCTGTCAAATTCGAGTAGATATGGAATTAGAGAAAAAAACAAGACTTTTTTTGTGTGATTAGCTGTTGTGCGTACTTCTCTCTTACGATCTTTGCAGTAGGACTTCCAAAGTTTTTATTATTATTTATTATGCAGATTCGGACGGAAGAAAGGAAGGAATTTGTACCCCGAATTTCTGACAATGCAAGAATTCAATTAGCAATCAAACTGCTAAATTAAAACTAATTTTTTTAAGTATTTCTTCTACGTTAAATGGCAGTGAACTAATTAACGAGTGTTTATATATTTCAAAATTTAAATAAATATATTTCAATATTTAATTGAGCTAAATTTGATTCTTTGTATTCAATCTAATTTTCATTACCCAATTTTAAGAACTATTCATGTTTTGTAACGTAGAGATTAATGGCGTAGCGGTTCGAATAACATCTACGTTTTAATCGCCTTATACATACAATAATATTCACACACACAAATAATAAAAGTCGCAAGTTCACTGGGTTATTGGAGGGTATTCCATACCCCCCAAACCCCCCGGTTTGAAAGTAACAACTCAAGATTTATATGCATCTTCTGAATTACGTAGAAACCGGTTCCATCTCTTAAAACAAATACATTTTTTGTCGAAGCCGAGAACGAAAATATCAAAAATATTATAGACAAAGCCACTATAAATTAATTTACTGGCGAAGGGTAAATCTGACTTTTTCAAAAAAATTTCTAAAAAAAATATAGAGTACAAGAATTGTACTCCTATATCACAGGGTTAGCGTGCTTTAAGCAATCCTCTTTTACTGTACGGCCGAAAAGTATTTTATGCGGTCAGTAGATCTACAAAATATTAAAATTAAAATCAATAAACTATTAGAGAGCATTTACAGTAGGTAACAAACCTATTTACGAATAGGTTGTCATTATACCTAAATTGCCCAGATTGCGCGGCCTGAAGGCCGCACTGTTTCATCACTTTCCCATAACTTCCAAATTTTTTAGGTTGATTACTTAAATTATCGATTAAAACTCTATTGGTGTGCAACTTGATTACTCTCTCGTAACCGCTCTATATTTCCAGCTTGTTAACTTAAAAGAAAATATTGTCAGACTGCTCGGATTACTACCTAAACGCCGCACTGATCAGTAATTTTCTAGAAATCTTCTAAAACTCAATTTTTTTATGTTGGCATGAAAGATCAAATCAAATAAGGTTTTTTTTATATGCGTACTCAAATTGTCTGTTGTGTGATTAGCTGTTGTGCGTACTTCTCTCTCACGATTTTTGCAGCAGGACTTTTGCAGATGCGGACGGAAGGAAGGAAAGAAGGAATTTGTACGCCGTTTACAAGAAGTTTGTGACAGTGCAAGAATTCGATTAGCAATCGAACTGCCAAATTAAAACTAATTTTTTTAAGTTTTTCTTCCACATTAAATGGCGGTGAACTAATTAACGAGTGCTTATCGACGTGTTTATTATTAAAATTATGTTATTTTGATATAATTGCTGCTTTTCTAGACTTTCAAGCTTGTGAGCGGCTGTAAAGTGCTTTTTGTTAAAGATGCATCGACGAAGACTACAATAGAAGATTATTGTGTGTTAGAAGCGGTGCAGGAGACGCAAGTTGCCGCAAGAAACTCCAGTACAAGATCTGTAAGAACCAACACAAACAGGAAGCAGAAGTTGCAATCAATTTCGATGACTCTGAAGTTATTCCTGCTTCTACAGACCATTAAGCCAATCAGATGTCTTCTAAAATCAGTGTGTGAACAAGAGATTCCCCGCGTTCATCGAGAGAAGAGGTAATTCAGTCGGAAGAGGGGGGGGGAGTGAATAAACAGCGCCTTTGCAAACGATTGCATTTACATTGCTCAAAATATAAAAAAGCTGTTAGCTAGCTTGTATATCTAGCTTGTCAGTCCCGAGAGCTTGGTTCTACAAAACGTCCGTATGTTATTAATATTAATGGACACTCATGGAAACGACATTGTTTAAAGCAAATAAAATAATAGTACTAAGTTGAAGACTTAAGTACTAGTAAACCGAATTGATAGCTTCCTGAAGGGTAAATATAGTTGAAATTTTTTTAAGAAAAATTACGTGTGGTCACATATACATAGCTGTGGAAGATTTAAATGTTAAACTAAATTATCTTTAGAATGAAATCTTGACAATTAAAATGCCGTGAATATAAATTACCAAGATATAAAGTTAAAGGCAATATATGATGTTCACCTTTACGAACATCGTGAGTTATACTGACTAAACCTCGTATAATTTTTTAATACTACTCTAAGAGTTTTCTCATGGCTGTGAATAGTGTGTAATATTATTACACACGCACGTCATACAAAAGGCTTCATAAAACACAGTAATTTATGATTGGTGCGTTATTATATTTGCAATTTATTATTGTTATTAAATTGTTTTTTATAGCAGCGCTAACAGTTCACATAAGTAAACAATTTGTTTTATATTCACCGGGGCCTGAAGTAAATAATTTATTATTAAAGACCGAAGACAAATAATTAAAAAATTGCGGCTGGCTTTCTCAACAATCATCTAATTACATACTAAATTATTTATGTAGTTCATTTTTATCCACGAATAATTTATAATAATTAATACTTGCATGTGCTTTATAGCATCAACACAGCCAAGTGCATTGTTTATGTAACAATTAAAATTAAAATTAGCCATGTTAATATGCGCGCTGTATAGGTATACTCTCGCCCATAACTCCAAAACCGTGTAAAACATCAGAAATTTTTTTTTCGGTTTAAATATCTCTTTTCTTTTTCGATTAAAATTATAGGTGAGATTAACCAATTTTATCTAAAAACCCACCAAGTGAAAGTCTGTGTGGGTTGGTAGCACACAAATTTAAATTTTTCCATTAGTAGAACAAAAATTAACATACTCTAAGGTGAGTGCTAATTAAAACTCAAAAACCGTAGTAAACGTTTTATCGTCGTTTCAAATTTGGTAATAAATTATAAGGAAAGTGTTGCATTTTTTTAATAATTTTAAGACAATCTTTTCGATGTTGCAGATTTCAACTTCTTTTCCTATTTGAAAACCGGTTTCGGTACGTTTCAAGATTTTTTTTTTTTCTAGATGATCCTAATAGGATTTTATTTTAACTAATCGTTTGTTCGACGAAAGAATTAAAAGTTGCAGGCTTTGAATTACAAAAATCGGTTCATTAACATCGGACTAAACTGGAAGTCTTTTTTCTTTTTTGTCTGAACCCACATGAACGGACACTCCCCAGCTTTCAATAGGTGGAGTCGGTCCTACTGTTTGCAAAATGCATACATAACTTAAAGGTACAAGTTTCAGCAGATCTTTGTCGATCTTGTTCTCGAGTGAGTTACCAAAAACGAGTTCTTTGACTTCAAGATCATATTAAATTTTCTTAGAATTTTTTACCACTCAGGTGATCGCTTCGAAACCTAATTTGCATTTAAAAAATGACAACACCGAATAAGAAACAAATTTATAAACTTGCGATACCAACGCATGAAATGATGACTTGCAAAGTTATGTTCGATGGGTTCAATTACAAGAGGTGAAGAAAAACATAAAAGGCCGATCTAACATCGATTATTTCTGAATCGATTAAATGAATAGATAAATTGTGTGTGAAGTTACCTGGTATACGAGGGAGTGGTTCCAGGGGCGGACTGCCAACGTGAAGAATGAGGACAATTCCGCCTGGATCGGTCCTCGTGAAGGCCACTTCGTTACTTTTATTTTAAATTCTTGATTTACGATATTGAAACTTTTAATGAAAGTATTGACCTTACATTAATTGTCTCTTGTATTTTTTATTTTAACTGGAGGTACTGGCTCGCGTTGAAAACTTTTCTGCGTTGCGTACAGTTTTAGTACCAGTCCGACCCTGCGTGGTTTGGTTAAATAATATTATGTTCCATATTTTAAGAAAAGAATTTTATTTTTGAAAGAAAGATAGCAATGTCAACTCGAAGACTTCCAGGCATTTCCGTAAGAAGTGGTTTGGTGATTGAAAACCAGCTCTGGCTGTTTATTTAAATATATCACGTGTGTAATTTCTTGAAAGCAAACAACAAAATTTATTTCGCTTCGGGCTTGGGTAAATCGAAAATTCAAAAAGTGGAGAAGAAGACGTAAGTGCATTAGCATTTAAATCGGCCACTTAAAAGTTTAATTAATTTAATTGTTGATTGATCGTAAAATAAAGATTTTACGTTGCCGAGATTAATAAAGATTAACATATAAATGGATGTAACCATACAACAATTGAAGATAAGAAAAAATAAAAATTGTAATGAATTTATTGAACTCTCGCATTGTACGCAAAGGTTTCGTTTACATACGGGGAAGGAAGGGCGAGTAATATCAAAGAACTAATCATGCATAGGTCGTATAAAAGTAATTTATTCAAACATAAATTGTGCTAACAATTACGTACTTGCGAAAGAATACCATGGGTTGACCATGGTCATGAATCAACTTGGATGGTTGTGGTTTTCTTTTGCAGCCCCGTTGTGTTCTTTAGTATATTGCTGTTTCATATCTCTATAATAAATGTTGAAAAAAAAATTAATAGATATTATTACAATACAGCACATGGGGCGATTTACGATCTACCCACAATATTGGTAACCGTAAATAGCAAAACCTTTGACATCTGTTACTTGGAACACCGTCCTGCTAAATATAGAGTCCGGAAGAAAGGTGCAAAACTTTTACATGGGCTTCTAAGCCCCAACTAGGGAGACAATTTAATAATACCGGCTTTGCAAAGCTAAAGCATTTCACGTGTAGCGGACTGAGACCGCTACTTTTCAATCGGCCAGCACAATATGGATTTGCACAAAGCTCTTAAGCAAACTGGAAATTTCAATAATCAAGTCTTGAGAGCTCAAAGAATCTTGAAGAAGTCGTATTTATTTAATCAGCAAAACTGGATCGGGATTTACATAAAACTTGACAACATCTCTGATGCATGGAAAAAAGATGCCTACGGCGTCAAAACCCAAGACCTGCTTATAAGGATATAAGCGTTTTTACCGACAAAAACTTTAAAATCACGTTTTATGTCACACACGCTGACTTTAGTTAATTATGTTCACGCACGAACTGCATCTTTATGGTTTTTGATTACAAATTTTAACGATATAATGAGTCCTGCACTGAAAATAAAAACCAATAAAACTATAACTTTTATTAAAAGTTCTTTGTTGCAGCTTTGTATGGCTATAGAATTCAAAATAAATTGCAAAATCTTAAAAAAAACAAAAGCAAACATTGCCAAGGTCTACACTCACCTTCATTTTCACAGTGATTGTTAATACAATAATACCTTCATTTGATTGGTTCTTGAAATATTTATAAATAAATTAAAACCATTGAAGTTCTGCTTCCCTAAAAAAACAACAATTTGCAAAAACTTAATTGCGGTACATGAAACAACTTATTATGACGTCATCTGTCATCTGTCATCATAACAAAATCTACACTAATACAAATACCTAATATTGTCGTAGTCTTCCTACTAAAGTTCCCACTTGATACTACCTACCAGGAAATTATAATTGTAAACTGCATAGGACCCGATATTGTCACGTGGGAGGGTTATTCTAATAAATCACGGCGAACTTTATGTTTTAGATGACAGTACCTACATATATAGACATAAATCAACTAATTGTGATATCAAACCACACTGTATTAAATTTACCGGAGGCCATTGAACTAATAAATGCTTAAAAACGCTCAAATAGACAGATATTTATTACGTTCTATGTGCATACATGAAACTATTAAGTTATGCGGCCTAAAGGCCGCATTGAATACGGTTTAATAGTGTCAAATTTGGTTATATCGATAAAAAAATATTAGTAAATTTAAAATTTTATGAATACAAAATTAAATGCTACATTTTTTATTGGCATAACTGAATCTGTCAAAAGCACCGAAAACAAAAGCAATAAAAGTCAAAAACATTAAAAACAAAATCTACTACAGCCTACTTGTCTCTGGCAATAAATTTAGAGTGGTAAATTGATTGTAAAAATAAATATAAAGAGGTTGCTATTAATCTCACATTTGTTATGCAATTTTTGAGTGCAATTGTCCTTTGTGGAGTGAACCCACAGACTTCTGTCTTTATATTATACGTAATTTTAGAGTTCTGTCGTTTTTTGGGGATGTTTTAACCAACTGCCTTTCTGCCTTTCTATATTATGTTTGGCCTAACTTTATTTTTAATATTGAATAAAAGCGACGTTTTTTCGCTGTGACCGCTGAGATTACTGACCGGTTGCCAAGTTCGGAATTTTTATTTTTGGTGTTTTTCTTATTTTAATTATACAGGGTGTCTCCGTGACCGTGGAGAACCTTTAAGGTGGTGATAAAGGTCACTTTTCTAAGACAAATTTTCAAATAAAATTTTTGTCTAAGTCCAAACCCTTTTTAACGCAATATTTTGAATTTCTGGTTTCAAACGGCCATAGCTCCGATATTATTGATTTTTTAGACTTAAAGATCATTTACTTATCTACAAATTAGTTTATATCCTCTTATTGTCTAGCATAAACGGTTTTTGAGTTATAAATTAAATTAAGGGAAAAAATGTTAAAAAAATCTGATTTTATTCTTTTTACTTTTTTTGCCAACTCCGTATCTCTTAAACGAAACGTATTAGAAAAAAACTAACGGTCCAAATCTGATAGGAAATTTAACGGGCTACAACTTTGGTTAAATATTTTTTTTTGAGAAACCAACAGTTTTCACAGAAATTCTGAAAATAATGAACAAGGTGTAGGTAAAATAGAAATAAATTTACAAAATTTCTAAAAATCTCATTTGTTTTAATGTAAAAACGTATTGTAGCGTTTGACGTTTAAGCAACATTGTTATAAACCGCATTTGTTTATTGTTAATTACTTTATTAATTTATATTGTTTATTTATTATTGTTAATTAGTTCGTTATTTATTTTTTTAATCTATACTTTGTTCATTATTGTTAGAATTTCCGTAAAAACGGTTGGTTTCCCAAAAAAATGTATTTGACCAATGTTGTAGCCCGTTAAATTCCCTATCCAGTTTGGGTCATTAGATTTTTTCTAAGACGTTTCCTTTAAGACATAAGGAGTTTTCAAGAAAAGTAAAAAAAACAAAATCAGAATTCTTTAACATTTTTTCTCTTCATTTAATTTATAACTCGAAAACCGTTTATTCTAGACGATAAGGAGATATAAACTAATTTGTAGATAAGTAAATGATCTTTAAAAAAGGTCTAATCTATTAAGTCTAAAAAATCAATAATATCGGATCTATGGCTGTTTGAAATTATAAGTTTAAAATATTGCTTTAAAAAGAGGTACTCCCCAAGGGTTTGGACTTGGACAAAAATTTTATTTGAAAATTTGTCTTAGAAAAATGTTCTTTATCACCACCTCGAAGGTTCTCCACGGACACGAGGATACTCTGTGTGTCACGTGGTTTTTATACTTTTTTTCACTAACTCTCTAACTGTATTTCCATGTCACCCTTGATAATTTCATTTTTCAGTTTCAATCAGCACTCATACATTTGCGTTTTTTGGGTGCAGTAGTTCATTCATAGTTAGTTCAATTCTAATGTCATAAAAAAAATTGGAGCTGGTATTTTTAGACACTATAATATTATGAGTCGAATACTTCAACGTTCAATTACTCAACAACGGTTGCTCCTAGATATAAAGTTATTGGTGCTTCTTAATGGAAATTTTAAGTGCTTTAATTTTGAACTGAGGTATTTTAGACGAAAAACTGATAGAAATCGAGATAAGCCGATTTTAAAAATAAAAACGAGCTTTTTAGACTAAAACGCGTCAGGCATTTGCCAAGTCTACAGTTCTGTACTCTGGTTCATTACTTACTGCACACTGACTTACAACTTTGTCTTCATCTGTCACGTGATATACTCTAGAGAATCTTTGCATTTTTCTTAGGGTTAATTGTATAAAACTCAGGTAAAAATTAAATCGGAGTTAACCCATTGTTGATCCAAAGCCAGAGTTAACTCTAAAACTCTGGTGCGAGGTTGATCTTCTGTTCCTGTAGGGCAGTGGTTCCCAAATAGGATTCCGCCAAAAAAAATTTCAAAATGATATAAAAATAAATTTTTAAAATGGATTAATCATCGGATTATATTATTAAACTTGTTACTCTCATCGGCTTACGGGGCGGAGGGGTGCATGCACAAGCAACCTTGATGGCTAAATTGTTGATTTGAGCTGTGCACACAGAGCACCGTAGAAATTCCAGGTTCGAATCTCCTAGAGGTCGACTTTTTATATTACATTTTATGTTATATTTAATGCTATAAAAAGTTTACAAGCAAAGATACAGGATTTCCCTCAAGGATAAGGCTGTGAAAATTCTTATAGCCCGATATCATAAAAAGAATGTTTTTCTAGGTAGGTAATGGAAAAGTAAACAAGAAGAAAACAGTAAATATATTAACATAGAAAGAATATATATTTTTTTTGCAGTATAGGTAATTAGGAATTCTATGATCAAGAATTATAACAATTAATGGAGGACTTATCAAATTTTCAATTCTAAAAATCATAATGGCTAACATATTTTACATATTGGAAATATTAAACTGAAAATGCCTATTTGCCAGAATAAACAAGATTGTCGCATATTGAAAATTGACCTTACATTGGTAATCACCATGAGGGTAAGAGAAATTACCAAAAATAAGGCTTTCGTAAGTTTACTGTTTTTATATAATCTATGGTTTAACTTTAAAGATCCCATTCTGTGATCTTCCCAGATAAGATCCCCAACGCTGCTCCTTGGTCTGCAAAAATGTTACGCACTTCTCATCTTTCTTCGTAGTTCTGCAAAGACATTTCAGTTTCAATCTGTACACTGTTAATTGTCCCAATCCAAGATTTGAAACCTGATTCAGGTACGGAAACTTCCTGAAATTTTCGTTGCCGACAAATTTGGAACCTCTACGCATATTTCTATTCAGAACAGCACCGCGGCTTTCTAAACACTGCTTCATAAATAATTCTTCCATCATTTGTTTCTTATCGATGGTACGGCTACTTCCTGAAAGAAATACGTTTATTTTTTACCTATACATAGCCTCGTTCTACCTTTGGAATCAATCTCCTGTTTAATTTTTTCATTTATACAGTCAAAATCTTTTGGCAACAAAATTTGAGCTTCCTTCCTGGGCAAAACCCAAGAAGTTATGAAAATTAAGTCTATCGATTGGTCTGAACTGTTAAATGACGAAGTTAGTGCACCTAAAAGCTGAAGTGATAAAGTCTGTTAAGGAAGACTACTTTTGTATACGAACCAATTGAGCTTAGTCTTGGAATACCAACAACGCTGGAATTGACTTCTCTTTTCCCTCTCCAGTACCCATTGTCTCGATCCTGCAGTTCCTTTTCCGATTCCAAATCCCACAAGGATGCAGACATGTTAACCAACTTACTTTTCTCAAGTTCCAACACCTTTTTTATATTCTCGTTCTCTCTAATGTGATCTTCGTGAGACTTTAGATCTCGCTCTTCAAATCTCGACTTTCTCAGCTGACTTTCTCTATTTTTAAAGTACGTTTCACTCAGGATTTCACTGGGCAGATTATTTAAATCGTGCAATAATCGAGTGTGAGCTCTCTCCATGTTCTTGTAGTCATAAATGTTCGGCTCTGAATCTGATAAATTTTTTTTCGTAGTTTTGTTAACCTTCTCGGTGCCATTCGGCTTTGAGATTAAACTTATCGATTTACTTCTTGGATCTCGATTCGAATTTTGATTATTTTGGTTTAGCAAATGTTTATTGGGACTGTAAATAGTGTCGCTCTCTAAGTCTTCGGGGTAATTTTTGTAATCCGCATCGATTTCGCTATTCGGAAATGCTGGCTTTTGTGACCAATCCTCTGGAAGCGATTCGTAATCGTTTTCAAACTTTGGTTCGATCTGCAAACATGAAAAAGGTAGAAATAGTACATTAGGTGCCCGATCTGCTTACTGGTTTCAAATTGTTTCTTCCCTTCAGCGAATCTCTTCCAAAATCTCTAATCAAACCTTGTCCGTTATCTTTGTGTCTAAAACTCGATCTGTCTTTAAATTTTTCGACTTTGTATTCGTTGGTCGGTTCGTAATCGTCGGTACTTGGATGGTAGCTGTTTGACGTTGCAGTATTGGATTCCAGCACACTGAATTGTACCTCCGGATATTTTTCCAAGTACACTCGCACCTCTTCCATCGGCTTTATGGTGTTGTTATATTCTAATCCAATTCGGTTTTCTAAATTAAAAACAATTTAATTTTGTATTCGGCTGTGCATGACTTCCCTAATACCTGAATTGTAGACTTCGATGCCTGGCGGTTGATCAAATTGGTTTAAGGCGTACAATTTAGAACTGATGGAAGAATTAAACCTGAGTTTACACAAATCTGATCGAATCTGTTGATGAATATTGCTCCCTAAGAAAACAAAATTATATTATAATAATTAAACCTACCAAAATGTTAAACAAATAAAATTTTTAACTGTTAAGTTACTGTTATACATGACTGAGGATCGCTAATAATCGTGAAATAGAGGCCTTTATATTATGTTACAGAGGTTTTGATTTTATTTTATAGCGTAATTTTTTCAGAATTCTATTTTCTTGTTTATTCTAAGTTTAACCCTGTTAAATGTGAATTATTGTCATTTTAGCGTAAATACTTACAAAAAAGTTCTAAAACTTTTTTAAGTTATTTTCTATTTAAAATTATATTACGTCACAAACCAAATTATTTTTACCTGGCACAAACTCAAACATTTCTAGATTTTCTTCAAAATTCTTGCATTCGTTAATCCAGTATAAAAATAGATCGTTGCCGTATCCTTCCAGACTTACGGTCAAGCTGTTTGTTTGCAGTCCAGCATTATCGATCGCCGGCTTATAGATCGGTTTTCCAGTTTTGCCATCAATTATTAACATCTGAAACATGCAATGGCAACACGGAAGATTTGGGAAAATTTTGAAAGAAGCTTACCTGAGAATAATAATAAACTGGATACTCTCGACCTGTTTGGTACTTGACTATAAAGTCTGTTACGTTGTCGCTGTTAAAGTATCCGGGGGTGGGTGCGCTCAACGTTTCTGAATTTGGAATTGTGTAGTTCCAAATTTGAGTGAAATTTTTTCCATCTATTGCTACTACTGTGCTATTCAACAGCGCTGCAATAATGTCGTCCTGTCCGTCCCCTGTTATGTCGACAAGTACAGCTTCTGATAGGGCGCCTTTGTGTAAGTCTTTATATATAACTTGGAAAGTCTAAAAGAGAAATTGTTTTAAAATAAAATTGGAGAGCGCCACGTTTAATATAATAGAACGGTATAATAGAGGAGTTAACAGAAAACTCAATAACGGTCACATTACGTACCATATTTCCCAGAATTAAGTCTTTCAGAGAGATTATGCTTAAATTTCCTGGTTTTGTTAGACTTCCAGTGCCAAACAGCACCGAGTGGTTTCCATCACTTTGTAGGAGCAACTGAGGAGTGTAGTAAGTTTCTACGTCCTTTGGCAACGCTAACTTTTGTATCTCTACGCCTGTTTTGCCTGAAATTACCAGCAAACAAGAATATTTTTCTAGACCTGAAAAAAACAGAGAATTAATGATGTAAGTACAATTTGAAAGAAAGGAGTCTACCTTTTTGCGAAGTATGAGATGCCAAAATATCGGGCACCGTGTCATTATCTTGATCTGGTATAAAATTAGCTAAATATATGTTTAAATCTAAGTGATCTTGTAGTTTATCGTCAAAGTTCCAGATGAAACTCCCATTTTGTGAGTTTAATACAAGAAATATCTAAAAATTTCGGTTTCGCTGTGATTTTTTTTTTACTTAATTACTTACACCATCTTTTCCAGTTATCAAACAATCCGTTATATTGTCTCCATTAACATCGACGGTACACACTAGGGTATAGACCGCACTATGTAACCAGCTTCTCCATAATACTTGTCCATCCGTACCATTCAATGCCATCACACCACCCTGACATGGCGGTTCTTTTCCCATAAATATATTACAAAAAACATCTGGTGGTAATGCATTGTCATCACCTAATAAAAATTTTGACCATTACTAAATCAAGTAAGCTGTAAAATAAAACTCACTTGTGCCAAATCCAAAAATGATGTCGTCCACTCCATCCAGATTTACATCCACTATTTGTACAGAAGTATCAGAAACTAATTTTGGAAAATTTATAGTCCAAACGTCAGTAATATTTAAATTGTTACAAGGCACCAGTTTTGGTGAGGGTTCCTTCTCGTTCGTTTTTGATATAATCCATTCTTTAAGTTTATCCAGTGGTAAAGGAAATAACGACACCAATATCACTACTAATACTATAAGACCTGAAACAGGCCAACATTGTGAGAAGTATGATAAAATAGAATTTACGTTCAGAAACTTAACCCCCCCCCCACTTTTTAAAATAATTTTTTTGATCGCTCGGGAGTAATTTTTAAATAATTTGATGTTGTTCCGTCACTGTCCTGTAAATTTACAAGCACTGATTTTGATCAGAACAATAAAACTAAAAAAAAATTTAATAAAAGTTATAAAGAGTAGCCCGAATGTAAATTCTCTGCCGGGGGGGGGGGGGAGCTAAGTTCGTGAAGACATTTTAATTAAAAAAAAAAAAACCTACCTATTAATACGGTAAGCGCAATAAAAGCGTAACAACACAATCTACACAATACTTTGCACTGTGGTTTATTTCTAAATTTACCACCAATTTCAGACTTATAAACTTTTCTCCGCGGAGCCATCAATGGCTTTTTTGCACTCATATCTTCAAACTAAAAAAAAAATTATTTTTGTAATGTTTCCATAATATAAATTCTAATAGGCGGTTATTTTTTTAAAAATATAATTTCTTTTTCTTAACCGCAGTTATTAAAATTTTATTACTGCGCATTTCACACAACTGAAATTTTTTTTTTTTAGAAAATTAGTAATTACTTTGTAACCACTTTTCCCATCACGAATGAAGACTTCGTCTTCGACATCGCTCAAATCATCTTCATCCAGTGATACAGATTCTCTCACTTCGCCTCTCAAATTCATCCCTGGATATGTGGCCATTGTGCAATTTTTCTTAATTTACTTTCCGAAACCCGGTGTGATTGTTGAAATCGTCGCAACTTATTGTTCAGTATTCTTTTGTTTCAAAAACAAAAGTCGCACTTGTTTTAAATTACAAAAATAAATTTTACATGTTGCGTTTTTCATTCGACAATTTTCAATATTGTTGATGCACAAACATATGATGATACTAAATATTCTGCACTGCTCATGCCCCACTGTATTGATTTTTTAGATTACGTTCAAATTATTATGCAACGCACAGTAATTACAAAAAAAATTTAATTAACTTTTTTCTATTTTATTAATATGATACAATAAAATATAATAAAATAAAATATATATTTGAAGATGAATTTCTAAGCAGAGTAATGGTAATAAATAAATAAAAATATTAAAAATTTTGTCATAAAATTTATGCTATTTTATGCTTTCCAATAATTTAATTTTATAAATTAAAATTAGTTAATTAATTAAAATATTTATTTTTTATAATATTACATAAATTATATACTAATTTATTAAAATAAAATAATTTTAAAATTTAATTAACTAAATAATTTTAATTATTAATTGTTAATTTAATTAAACAATTAATTAATTACTTTATCATACGAAGTCTGAGAAAGTATTGTAATCGTGTAGAAAAAAAATTGAGATTTTGATGAATTTAGACATTTTGGGGCCCCAGAAGCGGAAAATCGTCATTTCCAAAAAATTTCTGTATGTATGTATGTATGGATGTATGTATGTATGTGGTTAAATTTTGTGTGCGCTCTACATAAAAAAGTAATAGAAATTTTTTAACAAAATTTTGTATTTAGTACATAAATATTGAGACTTCGAGCTGATTACATTTTGGTTAAAATCGGTACACAGAAAAGCAAAATAAAACAATATTTTGTAAATTAAAAAAAAATTTTTTCTTATTTTTAAAATTTTATTTTTTAATCATATTCTCCTCTAAAATAATAATAAAAAAATTGGTATACGAAAACGCAAAAAAAATAAATAATATAAAAAAAATAAAAAAAAAATTTTCAAATAATTTTTTTCTTATTTTTAAAATTTTAACTTTTTAATATATTCTCCTCCAAATAATGTTTTTTTTTAATTCTTTTACATTTATTATTATTTAAAAGTATGATAAAGTTATGGGCATGGCCACATCCGATTTTTTTTCAAAATATTAATATTAATATTGCTTCAATAAAAAAATTATAAAAGATTGTTTAGTTAACTTGTTTAATTATAGACTATTGATTGTAATTTTTTTGTTTATAATTTAGGCTCTTAAATAACATAATCTTTTAAGGAAAATTTAAAACAAGCCTAATTGTTTCAAATCCACCCTATACATTTAAAAATTGCTAGTTCTGTATTCTGCCAACAGCCAGCGTTGTTTAGAAAATTTTGACAATATAAATTAGTTAGGTTAGTTTATCTTAACGTGCCTGACTACAATAATTGCACAATTAATTGAAATTAATTTGATTCCAGTACTAAATTTGTGAAATTCTTTGAAAATGGCAATCCGGTTACAATTTGAGAACAACAACGAAATTGGCGTTTTTTCCAAATTAACAAACGCGTATTGTTTGGTCGCAATATCAGGTTCGGAAAACTTTTACAGGTAAGTTCTTTTTTGCTAATTTCTGCCGGTTTTTGTGTTAACCAGTTTCGTGTTTTAGTGCTTTTGAGAATGAATTAGCCGAAGTCATGCCGGTGGTTCGTACATCGCTAGCAGGATGTCGAATTATCGGTCGAATGTGTGTTGGAAACAAACACGGTCTCTTGGTTCCTGATAGTACATTCGACACCGAACTTCAACACATTCGTAACGCTTTGCCCGACACCGTTAAAGTTAGGAGGGTCCAAGAACGATTATCTGCTTTGGGTAATGTAATCGCTTGTAACGACCACGTTGCTCTAGCACATCCCGATCTTGACAGAGAAACGGAAGAAATTATAGAGGACACACTAAAAGTTGAAGTGTTTCGACAAACTATTTCAAATAACGTATTGGTTGGAAGTTACTCCGTTTTAACCAACCAAGGGGGTTTGGTACATCCTCAGACAAATGTCAGCGATTTGCAGGAGTTGTCGTCCCTGTTACAAATTCCCTTAACGGTAAATCTTTCATTACATTTTTTGTTTAAAATTTTATGTTTTGCTTTTTCTCAGGCTGGTACCGTGAATAGAGGTAGCGAAACCGTCGCTGGAGGATTAGTTGTGAACGATTGGTGCGCATTTACAGGTTTAGACACCACAACGCCCGAATTAACAGTGATAGAATCGATATTTAAGTTGAACGAACTTGCGCCTTCGGCTATTGCGAGCACCATGAGGGCTTCACTGATTGATAGCATGGCATAAGAATACCCTTTTTTTCTTTTATAACTGTTTTATAAAATTTTAATAATAAACTTAACTTAGTTTTTCCTTGCAATAGTAATTCATTAAATGTGGAACATAGTGTGCAAGATCTTATATTTTGTTGCGGATTCTGATTTCTTTTCAAGAGGACGTGCCATTGTTTGGAGTAAGTCCTTACTTTTCCATTGCTTTTTTAAATCGGGTGTATAGAATGTCGGATGTAAAAATAATTAGGAGGAACTTCTATAAAATACTGAAATAATCCGCTAGGTTATTGCACAAAAGATGTAAAATTGAGACTGGAAGTTCCAAAAAACAAAGTAGCTAAGATAATATTTTTTATAGATTATATTTCCACCAAGAAATAATTGTAAATGCAAATCTATGAGTTTAATAAATTTCAATTGTTAAATCCTTGGTATTCTTTTTACTAAATTGTGAGTGAAATTGCTTTAGTCAAATAAAACGAAGGATTTAATTTATAAAAATTGTGGTACTTTCAAATTTGAAACTTCGTCATATCCGAAAATGAGGTCTTCATTGATACACAGTACATCAGATTACAGTGACGATAATTTTACTTTAATAGTTCATTAAATATTTAGACATTTTTGGATAGTAATCGTCGAAGTCGTCATTTGCATCGTTTCCTGAATTTGTGCTGGTAAAATCCAATTCCGAACTATCGATGCTGTCTTCCCAATCCTCTGAAGTCGAATCCGAATGGTTTAACTCTTCACCAGAATAAAAAGTAGGCTCCCACTCGCAGCCAGGAAACAAAATATTGGTAAATCTCTTTAAATAATCGTTCGTGGCGATTGGATTATTTCTCAAGTTAATTTTATTTACGTGGCGCATCCTCACTAAAATTAAAGGATTTATTGTTACCATTTCGTTGTCCTGCAGCATCAGGAATCGTAAATTTTTTAAATGTTCTAATTGGTAAGGCAAATACTTCAGGTTGTTTTTACTTATATTTAAGTGCATCAATAAATTGAGTTTGTAGAAACTCTTCGGAAGCGCCCTTAATTTATTATTCTCTAAGGTTAACCAACGCAGTTTGGTTAAGTTGCCCAGTTCTTCCGGAATCATCTCGATGCAGTTGTTTCGTGCACCCAATGTGTCTAATTTATCCAGACATCCAATTTCACTAGGCAAAAGAGTCAAATTACAAGCGTTGCACCACAAAACTTCCAGCTTGGTCAGCTTGCCAATTTCTGCAGTCAAATCACCGATTGAATTGTGACTGATATTTAGAGATTTTAGTTGTGGTAAATTTATCAATTCGGCAGGAAATTTAATCAAATTGTTATAATCGATGGCCAAAGTGTTCAAATTTTCTAAAACATGAAAATTATTGGGTATTGCGCATATTTTATTGTGGCCTATAAGCAATTTGAACAGGGCTCTACAATTCAGAATCGTAGGTGGAATATTGGCCAAATCGAATTTTTCCAACGCCAATATGGCAAACTTTTCGCTTTGTGCTTGCTCAATTCTTCCTAATACGTAATTTAGTAGAAAAAACTTGTATAATGGATTCATTCTTTAAAATCTTTTAGATTTTCTAAATTGGTTTTGACATCACAATTTTGACACTGTTTCCTGCCACTCAAAAATTTGAGTGAATCAACTAATTTCAGCTTTTAATTTTTTTTTTAGTTTTAGTTAAAGATTTACCCGCAACTACAGTTACCCCACCTTACCTTACCTATTTGGAGACTTTTTAATTTGGTGTTGGCAGCATAAGTGGCAACTATTATTTTGAATTTTAACGTGTTAGGTTATATTCACTATTTTATAGTTATTTCTACTAAATTTAACTTATTTTAACATAAAATGGCAACATCACAGCTTTTCCCTGGTTTGATGGTCGTTCCTTGGTATAATAAGTAAGTACAAATTGTACCATTTATTTATTTTCACAATGTGTGATTTTTTTTATGAAGAGCCGAATGGAAAACCGTGAAAGATGCCTTATGCGGATTCGACAGCAAAATGTTTGCATTGGAGCGGTTGGAGGTTTGGAAAAATCGTACCCCCTTGTTGCCTTGTGGTGTGGAAGGCACGTTGGAACTTTTACATGCTTTTTCACTCGATTTAAACGATGCGATTCCAGATCACGTTCGTGTTAGTTTGAAAGGCACCGCAATAATGAGGTTTTTGAATGTGTGTGTTGCTGGTCGTAGTAGACAGGGGACGTTTCAAAAAATTGCAAAGGACGTCGGAATACCCGATTACCTCATTACCATACGACACGTTATTGCTCACGAATCAGGGGAACGACCTGGGGAGTATTTATTAGACAAAGGTTTAGAAGACTGCTACAAATATGTAAAAGACAATTATTGGGAACCGCAAGATAAGCTTCTTCGGGATTATACATTCCAGAGCACCGATGATGCACAATTACATGTTTATTGTGAAATTAATTACCTGAGATGTTTTAACAATTTTGAAACTCTTCAAGAGATATTTGATGAAAATCCGTCTCTTATACAATGGTGTCAGTTTACAAAGGTGAAGTTTGATCAAAATTCAAATGTCAACGATTATTTGAATGAAATATATGACAAGTTGCGTAGCTGCTTGAATACTGCAAAGTTTCCTGCTCGAATATTTGCAGGTAGCTTAATTGAAAAGCTTCAAAATGATGGTAAGTCACTTAATTTTCAGGTATCATTCTGAACACTTTTTGCCTTGGTAATATTTTTTACATCGTTCACCGTTGATGAATTATTAAACAAAAAGTAGATTGGGAATAAAATAAAACTTTTATAAGGTTGACGTATCTGGTACCTCTTATAATGTTTTTTTAGAAACTTTTGGTTTTGATTACGTAAACACCTGAGGAAGTTCAAAAATTTATTGACAGATGGGCCTGTAAATTTTGCTTTTATTAGCCCAGTGGGTTGGTCTGTGGTTGTAGGAGGAAAAATAGGCAAGAATTGCGTGCATTAACGAAGTAGCTTAAAATTGTATCATTAACAATCGGCCGGCCACATCAATTTTTGTCAAGTAAAAGTCTTTCAGCTCCCGATTTTTAAAACAACCACTTGCATGTATTCCCTTAGGAACAATCCTTCTTACTGACTATTGTATGGTATACATTTTTGGGATTACCCCTTCTGTATGCTGTAGGCCTTGAAACTTTTTCTTCTACCATTTGTTCAATGGATGTTTGCTGAAATTGAACATATTCCGGAAGGGCTAAATTTTTTAGTAAGTTCTTTATTTTAACCCTTAAAGCTCGCATCAGTCAGATATATGATTTTTTCAATTATTTTGCCAACAATTATTGGTTGGCACCTGTAAGTTACATTTCTAAAGTTTTGAACTTTTTACCACTCGGTGAGAATTCCGGCTTGACATGCAGTGGTGGCATGTAGTAAATTTTAGTTTGAAAATCAAAGTTATGATTTTTGTAGGAAATGTTGCAAAACAACAACTTACAATTAAAAGTTTAGACAACTGGAAAGATTTGGTACTTTTATATGGAAATTCTTCGAGCTCTCTTTTTCGTTTAATCGAACATCTCGTGAAGAATGTGATGAAAGATTTAGGGAATTACGAGTCTACTTCCCTCATCGGAAGTGTGTGGTTAGCTGAAATCTTTGCTAGCTTGCTTCAAACTAAGAACAAAGAAACGAAAAGCGATCGTCTGGATTTAAATATAGAAAATGTCGACCGAGTTATCGCAAAATTGAAAAAATTGCAGGGTAACATTTTAAATCGATCCAAGCCGTGCGCCGCTAATTTTATAAAATCGTGAGTATTTTTTTTGTGAAACTCTTGGTCCTTGAAAACCCTGTTTTTAGTTTTCTGCTATTATTAGACTTTCCAAAACCTTATGTTGATTTAAAAGAGCAACTGGTGGCAGCTGGAGGTAATTCCCAACTCGAAATGCCAGATCCGCTTAAAAAATTCGAAGAAGATTTTATTAAGAATCTTCCTGAAGTGGATTTCTCGATGAACTTTGAAGAACTGGAACTTGAGCCACCGAAAGATTTGGTCGAGGTGAAAATTGACTCACGATGGAGTCGTGCAGGTAAATTTTGTTTTATGTTTTCCAATTTGGTATGAATAAAATAATTTGTTTAGATTCTCGAATGGTTGGGCATTTACGTCGTAAAAATTCCTGGGTTACCCCTTACATGTACCACGACTGTTAACTTTTTGATTTAATTGTTTGTTATGTGATTGTATATAAATATTAAATTTTTTTATCTTATCAATAAGGAAAAATTATTAACACTTTTGTAAAAATTTGGCATACATTTAATAAAAAGTTGCATAAATTATATTTATGTTTTACCTGTTGGTGCAGGGTTCAATAGGTTCAGTTCAAGTAGTAAAACATTTTAGGGTAAGCTTGAAATCGAGAGTGTATATCCGGTTTCACTTTAAAAATATATTAATGAGAAAATTTGAAAGTAATCACTCGAAACATAGAAGTAGAGCAGATAACAATAACTTGAAACACTGTAGTTCATAATAATAATAATAATTTTCAAAACATTTTAATCTACTGCAAAAACAACTAAAATAAATTTAAATTGGAAAAATGTGAATGACATCCTCAGCAAAGCTCATCAAGTTAATATTAATCAATTCACTGGCTTTAATTATTAAAAATAAATTTGATCTATCATGATAACCAGATAAGGGCCAAAATAATAAACTGAATTTTCAATAGCTGGCAAATATAAATTAATTTATTATTTGAAGAAGATAATGAACGATAAACATAATTTTTCATTAAATTTTTAAGTGAAAATAATAATAGAATAGAGAAATACTTACAATGTTGCAGTATTTTTTAACCGATAAGGATATAAAAAACCAGATAGCTTATCCGTTAAAATGTTTTTAACAATATTATAAACCGGTAATACTAAAACTATAAGTTCGCTAACAGCTATGATGCAGTCTGAACTTTGAGCTGTAAAGACGGGGTACTTTCTAGGGTTTTACATTATAAAAACAATCACGTTTATTTTAAAAATATTTTTTATTAACAATTAAGTGGTCTCTATAACATTTTATGCGTCCGCTTGTTCAAAAATGCTAACCAATGAATCTAGCGTTTCTTCTCCGGTTGGAATAATTTGTTCTGGTGGCAAAATGAAACCATGTCTACCGGTGTCTCTTAATTCATAGGTATAAGCGATTCGGATGTTTCTATGTTTGCCCATTGCCCAATCCATGCTGCCACCGCTAGCGACATCTAAAATGCAACCTCTAAGTAAAGGAATTATAAAACTTAACTTGGTTTGCTTACAAATAGTTGAAGGAATGTTTCCTACTCTGTATTGAGTTCCATAACGTTTAGCCAATACTGCTGCAGCGTTTTTCCCGATAGTGTGCTAAAATTAAAAATAAATAATACACTCGACAACACTTTGATGAGTAACTTACCAATTCTTCGTCATTTTCCGGCACTTCAAGTCCATCGTGCCCAAAAGGAATTAGTAAAAGCTGAGAGTATGAGTGGAACGCTAAGTATGAATCTAAAGAAGAAGCGATGGTGTCAATAAATTCTGATAAAGATTTAGTTTCAATTTCGGAAAACGCTCTTGGTCCGGCGTAAGTCTCGGCACATGGTTGATTACTTGCACCACCGCTGTTCCATTTGTAGCCCCAGTTGCGGTTAGCGTCGGCTCCGTAACAGAATGGATATTCCTTTCTGGTTTTACGCCACATTCGATTCTGAGAGTTAAAATTTTTTGCTAGAGTATATCAAGAATATTTTTCGAATTTAACTTTACCGTAGTGTGACTGTACACATATCCGTCGGGATTTACGCTTGGGAAAATATACCAATCGCGGCTTTCGGCTACTTTTCGAACAGCTGCATCGTTGCTGGTTAACAGTTCGTTTGTGATGTAGGTGATAGTAGCGGGAGAAATCCTGTCCGAAAAATTTAAAAATAGATTTATAATTTACAATTGATGCTTTCTGATCACAGTCTTACCATTCACGTGCATGAATACCTCCTTCTATGAAAACTCCCTTATTACCGGATTTAAACGAAAGCTTAATTCCAAGAATATCCCTTCCTTCATGTGATTCTCCTCCCTTAATAACTGTCACTTTGTCGGGATATTGTTGTTCTAATGACCGTAACCAAGCGTGAATCTAGAAAATAAAAAGGATGGTCTGACTAAGCCTTATACTTATTGTCTAAATGTTACTTCATCGAGAGTTTGATATCTTGTCCAGTCAAAAGTCGAGGAACTCTTCCTGTTGCTTGCGCTTTCGTTGTCAATTAATGTTTGAACGTTTCCAATTTTCAACATGGGGATCAAGTGCAGGCGAAGTGCAATTTCTTGAAACTCAGCTTTCAGATGAGGGGCCACCATAATATCAACCGGCCGGTTCAAAAATGTAACATCAGTCCAAAAATTGTAGCTCTCCCGAGTGTTCTGGATTTCGCGAAGAGTATCCAGCTGAATTTGAGTTCTTGGAATAACTTGGTATACTTGATAATTATCAAAGCGAACTTGGGCGTTTGCTAAGCAAAACACCGCAGCTAGCAGTGGCACCAGTAGGTATTTCATTTTTCTGAAATTAAATAGCAAAAATTATCAACCTGATTTAATTAAAATAAATAAAAACTGCAGTCTGCAGGTTACATTGTTTTTCTCACCTGGAACTTAATGTTACCTTGCGAATACAGGGTTTTGGTGTTTTTATACTAAATTCTCAAGTATTAGATAAAAATGATGATTATAAAATAATTTTTCGATTGTTAAAAAATTCAATTATTTACTTCGATATAAATTTATTGTAATCATTTACAATGGAATTTTTTTTACATTCGAGACTGCTTAATTAAAACAATAATCGAAATAAAATTTTGAAAGTCATCACGCGATCACTGAAGTTTTGTGAAGTATATTACATTTCCTTTTTGCGTGATTTACCAAAACTATGTAACATTATTGCAACTAACTTTTAAATTTCTCTCCAATTTTCTAAAATAATTACACATAATCCAACCTATAATTCCTAATTTATTAGGAATATTTCTAAAAAATAAGATGGATTTGGACAGCGCCGAATTAATCTAGTGCGGGGCCCGTAGTGAATATTACCAAGGGGCCCCTCGGTTTTGTATGATAATAAAACATGAAATACATATTGTAACAAAAATTAAAACGTTTATTTAATTCTAAAGGGCTGTAACAAATCTATACTATAAATCTGGATTAATTCACGTCACTATTTATTTATACTTTATTTATGTTAACACAAGCCATGGGCCTACAAGGCCTGTAGTGCTATTATATTATTATTATTATGTTAACACTGGAATTAATTGTCAAAGGAGACCAATCTGCATTTATACCTAAATGCAACTTTCCAGAAACTTCCATAGAATTCCTATATATTTCTATAGATTTTTAGAGTGCAAGCTAAACAATATTTGAATGACAGCGACTCATAACTCATCATATATGACGTCATATATTAGTCATCAAATATAATTAAAATCATTGTTTCGTAACAATATAATATACTTACAGTATATAATTTCAACAAATTATGTGCGTTTTTCCAGTCTTCAAATCTTTCTTTCATTGACTTTGCAAACAAAACAGAAGATTTGTTCTTTAGTTTCTAAATAACCTAACCAATCTCACGTGAGTTTTATTTGTCGGTTTATGGGTATATATTGAGATGACCCGAGCTATGCAAATTTATAAAATTTGCTTAATCTTAGCTGGGTGTACATCCATTATTTTAGCTATGAGCTCTTGTAGTTTTTAAAATCGTAAATTAAAATGCTCTTGTTTGTTTTACCTTGCATGCGGTATTGAACTTTTGCTTCACGTGCGCGCTCGCTTCGCATATGGTATTCCAGCTGGCGTGTTGTCAAACAAATTGTATGTAATTTTAACAAATAACCAACTATTATCACAAATTCTTTCAATTGTTATGTTCTAAACACCCACTTCACCATAATTAAAACAAAACATCAACTCAACTTAATTTATTTTTTAATTTTCAAGCAATTAACAATTTAAATTTTTATTGCGGGAATGATGTTCGTTCGCCCGTCTACTCCACGTGAAGGCGTGAGCCCAAGTCTTCTACTTAAACCTCTCTCTTTTCTACTTTTTCGTTCTTCCCACCTTTATTTACATAGCAAATTTTTAACTATTTTATATACAATATTATAAATAAATAAATAAATAATAAAACAAAATTAAACTTTAAAATAATTTTACAAAATAAATGAATTAATGGTTTATGGTTTTCGAAACACGACAAAATGATGGATTATTTTCTTTATCGTACGTTTTTTTTGAAGGCAAGAAATCACTGTAGTACATACAGGGTGTCCCCGTGACCGTGGAGAATCTTTGAGGTGGTGATAAAAAACACTTCTTTAAGACAAATTATCAAATAAAACTTTTGTCTATGTCCAAACCCTTAGGGGGGGGGGGGTTTCTTCAAAGCAATTTTTTGAATTTATGATTTCAAACGGCCATAGCTTCGATGTTATTGATTTTTTAGGTTTGCTTATCTACAAATTAAATTATAGCTCTTTATCGTCTAGAATCAAGGGATTTCGAGTTATAAATTAAATTAAAGGAAAAAATGTTTAAAAAATTCAAATAACTTGGGCATTTTTGATATAACATCTAGGTTCTTTTCATCTTTTGTTTTACGCTTTGCACTTCCAAGAGCTTAATGCCGACTTGTATCTCTGGCTCTGCTGCTCATGTTGATTATCTTAATCTTGGTTTTTGGTTAGGATAAAGTATTTTACCTTAGTATTTTACTTATATAGAGTAGAAGAAAATGTCGGTCTAAATTTTTTTTATACTCTAGGCGCGGGGCCCGTAGTATTTGCTACAGCTGCTATATGGCTAATCCGGCACTGGATTTAGAAACTAGAGCTCTGGTTTACACCACCTTCATCTCAAGCGCGGAAATCTCTTTGTCGATTTTTAGATTGCTTTACTAGCTAAAATAAATCTTCTCAGCGGCGGATTGTAATTTTTTTTGTTTAATCAAAACATCAGCAAATTTGCCTATCAAAATTGAAAATCCGTACTCCGCTTATATCAGGATATACCTATCTTAGAACTCTAATTTTATTTAAAAGTAAACAACGGATAACATCTACGAAGAAAATACTCGACAAAATTTATCAATTAGGTAAGAGATAACGATAATATAATAATTTAAAAGCTTTAGAACATCACCAAGATAGACAATACCACTCTCATTGACACATTGAGGTCGATCAATTCTGGAGTGCTTACGGATAACATTAATTTATCTCTCGATTTTGACTTCTACTCCTAATTTCTTTTTTAATTGTGTGGCGGCTTTTTTTTTGTCTTTTTGAAGTTATATTAGGTGTAGGTATTTAAAATTGCTCTATAAGTTTCCATCGTCAAAATTATTCTCTACTCAACCAATGACACTAACAAAAACAACTTTTATATTAACATTCTTTATTTAGAATAATTAAATTATCTATATAACAGTCTTATGCGTCTTGTTGTTGGAAAATGCTAACAAACGAATCAAGCGTTTCTTCTCCAGTTGGAATAATTTGTTCCGCCGGTAAAAGGAATCCATGTCGCCCAGTATCTCTTAATTCATAGGCATAGACAACTTTAATATTCTTATGCTTTCCCATTGCCCAATCAATGCTTCCACCGCTGGAAATACCTAAAACAAAATGTTTAGGTAAAAGGAAATAAATGGAATTTATTATGGTTTTCCTACCGACTGTTTGAGGAAGGTTTCCAACTCTGTATTGAGTTCCATAACGCTGAGCCAAAGCCTTGGCTGCGTTATTTGCAATGGTGTGCTAAAAACAGAAAAAAATGCTATTTGGTATCTACAATCCGATTACACTTACCAATTCGTCGTTATTCTCTGGGACTTCAAGTCCGTCATGTCCAAAAGGAATTAGAAAGAGTTGAGAAAATGAATGGAATGCCAAGTAAGTATCTAAAGTGGGAGCAATGGTTTCGATAAATTCGGATAAAGATTTAGTTTCAATTTCAGAAAATGCTCTTGGTCCGGCGTAAGTTTCAGCACAAGGTTGATTGCTTGCGCCACCGCTGTTCCATCCGTAACCCCAATTACGATTGGGGTCGGCCCCGAAACAAAATGGGTATGGCTTCCTTGTTTTACGCCACATGCGGTTCTAAAAAAGTTCCATTTATTTCCTATAGCAAAAATAATGTTATCCATGCTGAAACTTACCGTGGTGTGGGTGTACACGTAACCGTCAGGATTTACGCTGGGAAATATGTACCAATCACGGCTCTCGGCGACTTTTCGTACAGCTGGATCATTACTAGTCAACAGTTCGTTTGTGATGTAAGTGACAGTCGCAGGTGAAATCCTAATAGTAAATGTTTAGCTAGAATGTTCTCGAAACTGCTGGACAAAAACCTTACCATTCACGTGCATGAATTCCTCCTTCAAGGAAAGCTCCCTTGTTTCCTGACTTAAACGAAAGTTTAATTCCAAGAATTTCTCTTCCTTCGTGTGATTCTCCTCCTTTAATCACTTTTACTAGGTCTGGATATTTCTGTTCTAACGACCGCAACCAAGCGTGGATCTAAAAAATGAACGAACGGTTCGGTTTAAGTTGTTTTATATTGTCACCACAATATTACCTCTTCGAGTGTTTGATATCTTGTCCAATCAAAAGTTGACGACCTCTTCCTGTTGCTAATTCTTTCTTGGTCTAGCAATGTTTGAATGTTTTCAATTTTCAACACGGGGATCAAATGCATGCGAAGCACAATTTCTTGAAATTCAGCCTTAAGATGAGGGGCTACCATAATATCAACCGGCTGGTTCAGAACCGTAACATCGGTCCAAAAATTATAGCTCTACTGAGTGGTTTGTAATTTCCGAAGAGTATCCAACTGTTCTTGAGTTTTTGGAACTACTTGATACACTTGATAGTTATCGAAGCGAACTTGGGTGTTTGCCAGGCATAACGCCGTAGTTAACAGAAGCCCCAGTAGGTATTTCATTTTTTCTAATATTTAAAAACAAAGATTAATATTATAGTTTGCTCTGGTACATTTAATTCCGATTTAAATTAAAATTAAAAATGCCAGTCCAGTATAAATTAAAGTCTCGTTAATCTATTCAAGCGCGTCGTTTATTAGATTACGAAACTCGAGTGTTTTGTTATTTGATTTTACCATTTACCGTGATGTATAATAGACATATTACCAATCGGAGCGCATGGACAGGTACAGGATTTAGGATAATTAATTAGGTAGTCAAAAGGTTTTAAATTATGTAGAATTAATTATTAACTTACCTGCAACTTTATAAAATACTTCAATTGCCAAGTTTCCTGCTTTATAGCAAAATTTGCAAGTGTTAGATAAGAACCACGATTAAAAGTTATTTTTAAAGAAAATGGTTGGAAAGTTCAATTGTTTATTACCTAGATTATTTTATTAATCAATTAAATTTTTTTTTGCAAGTGTTATATAATATCTATGCTACAATTATACAAAGTTAGTTCATTTGTATTGCAATGAACCTAGCTATACAAATTTCTACATTTTTCTCATTTTAAAAATTATTCTAGCTGGGTGTACATCCATTATTTAACAAGAGACTCTTCAATTGTAAATTAAAAATGCTTAACTTTTACCTTGCAATGTGGTTTCGCTCCGCCAGCTGTTCACACCTGGACGCCTGGTCAAACAAATTTGTTGCGACGTAATTCAACAAATAACCAAATATTCAATTTATTTTTCACTCGCACTTCAATAAAACAACTTTCTATTTAATTTTTTAACTCACTTTTATTTTTTTTTTCTTATTCAAAATTATCATTTTAGCGCAGCAGGGAATCTTCAAAACAATTTTTCCTTTCTACTTTTTTACAATCCCACCTTATTTACACAGCAACTAATTGACTTATTTTACACCATATGACACAAATAAACAATAAAACAAATTCATACTTTAAAATTATTTTACAAAACAATAAAATTAACGTTTTTATGGTTTTCGAAACACGACAGTATATTATATATTACTATGAGCTATTCTTGTATTTTAGGCGAAAAACTGATCGAGCAGCCTTCAAAAACGGAAGGGTATCAAGGACAAAAAGAATACTAGAAGAATCGCAAGATCCCCAGATTTATACTTGATAATAAAAAATAACAGGAAGAGAAATTTATACGGCTAGAGATTGTAATGGAAGATGAAGAAAGAACATGAGTTTATTTTAAGTTGTGTTGGATATTCAGTCCCAATGCTATTACCCACCCTGATCGCTCTCATTGGGATATAAAGGTGAGTTAAGTTAAGTTTGTTTGATTTCTCTAAAATTATGTTAAATTTTTAATATAAGGGGGGGGGGTTGAAGACTCGACTGTCAGTCTCAGAGTCTTAGATAATAATCAATAGCTTGAAATAAACTGTTTTTATTTTCAATTAATATTCTCTATTACATTTCTATGCGTCGGCCTGTTGAAAAATGCTAACAAATGCATCTAGCGTTTCCTCCCCAGTTGGAATAATTTGTTCTGGTGGCAAAATGAAACCATGTCTACCAGTGTCTCTTAATTCAATCAGATAACCAATTCGAATATTTTTATAGCTTGCCATTGCCCAATCCAAGCTACCACCGCTAAAGATATCTAAAATTCAACTTATAAGTAAAGGAATTATAGAGCTTAGCTTGGTTTGCTTACAAAGAGTTGAAGGAATGTTCCCAACCTTGTATCGAGTTCCATAACGTTTAGCCAATACTGCTGCAGCGTTTTTCCCGATAGTGTGCTAAAATTAAAAACAAATAATACCATCGACGAGATTTTGATGAGTAACTTACTAATTCTTCGTTATTTTCCGGCACTTCATGTCCATCGTGCCCATAAGGAATTAATATGAGCTGAAGGTATGAATGGAACGCTATGTATGAATCTAGAGTAGAAGCGATGGTGTCGATAAATTCTGACAAAGATTTAGTTTCAATTTCGGAAAACGCTCTTGGTCCGGCATAAAGATCCGAACATGGTTGATTACTTGCTCCACCACTGTTCCATTTGTAACCCCAGTTACGGTTAGCGTCGGCTCCGAAACAGAATGGATATTCCTTTCGGGTTTTACGCCACATTCGATCCTGAGAGGTAATTTTTTGCTAATCACAAGAATATTTTTCGGGTTTAACCTTACCGTAGTGTGACTGTATACATAACCATCAGGATTTATGCTTGGGAAGATGTACCAATCACGGCTTTCGGCCACTTTTCGAACAGCTGTATTATTGCTGGTTAACAGTTCGTTTGTGATGTAGGTGACGGTAGCTGGAGCAATCCTGACCAAAAATTTTAAAACAGGTTATTTTAGAAAACACTGCAAACAATTACAATTGATGCTTTCTGATCAAAGCCTTACCATTCACGTGCATGAATACCTCCTTCTATGAAAGCTCCCTTATTTCCGGATTTAAACGAAAGCTTAATTCCAAGAATATCCCTTCCTTCATGTGATTCTCCCCCCTTAATAACTGTCACTTTATCGGGATATTGTTGTTCTAATGACCGTAACCAAGCGTGAATCTAAAAAATAAAAGAAATGATCTGACTAAGCCTTATAGTTATTGTCTAAATGTTACTTCATCGAGGGTTTGATATCTTGTCCAGTCAAAAGTCGAGGAACTCTTCCTGTTGCTTGCGCTTTCGTTGTCAATTAATGTTTGAACATTTTCAATTTTCAACGTTGGGTTCAAGTTCAGGCGAAGTGCAATTTCTTGAAATTCAACTTTAAGATGAGGGGCAACCATAATATCCACTGGCTGGTTCAATAATTTAACGTCAGTCCAAAAACTGTAGCTCTCCCGAGTGTTCTGGATTTCGCGAAGAGTTTCAAGCTGAACTTGAGTTTCTGGAATAACTTCGTATACTTGATAATTATCAAAGCGAACTTGGGCGTTTGCTAAGCAAAACACCGCAGCTAGCAGTGACACCAATAGGTTCTTCATTTTTCTGAAATTGTATTGCAAAAATTAGTAACCTGATTTGCTATTCTCTATAGTCTGGAGACTTCATTGTTTTTACACAATATAATTAACTCACCTGGAACTTAATGTTACCTTGCGATTACAGAGTGTTGGTGTTTTTATACCAATTCTCAAGGATTAGATAAAAATTATTTTTCGGTTGTTGAAAAATTCGATTATTTACAATGATATAAAATTTTTGTAATCAGTTATAGCCGAATTTGTTTACATTCGAGTCTGCTTAATTAAAATTATTATCATCAAAATAAATATTTTTACCACATTAAATTTTCTTTCTTACTAAGTTACAGAAACTATGTAGGTAACATTGCAACTAACTTTTAAATTTCCCTCTTATTTTCTACAATAATTGCGGTTTTCGTAACCGCAAATTTAGATAAGTTAGAAATCAGGTCACCAGTACTTGGGTAGACCGCTTTCAATCGATTGGGGAACTTCCTAAGTCGATTTTAAATTGGTTTATTAGTTGAGGTGCTAGATCGTCCCAATAGCGGATTGTGGATTATTTCTGCTATATCAAAAATTTGACAATTTGAAATCTGTAATTCGCTTATATTAGCATCTACTTAAACAATGGGGACATCTACGAAAAAAACACTCAGCAAAATTAATTAATCAGATAAGAGATAACGATAAAAATTAATTTTTATTAAATTTGCCACAACAAAAATTCCACATTGATTTGAATTTATTATTAATCGACTATGACACGTGGAGGTGGTCAGGCGGTCACAGGGTTGGCAATTAAGTTTGTTCGATTCTCGAGTTTTTAACTGGCAAGTTAATTTACTATACTACATTCAAACATTATCAGAGATTGTCAAAAACCATGTTAATTCTTTAGCATAGAGGGGTGGGGGGACGAATCGGTAGTTAAGAATCAATTCGGCCAATTCGTGTGGTATAGTGATATCCCCCTGGCTATCAGAGTCTTTGATAATAATTAACATCAACAACTGTGGAAAATAATTTTTCCTAAACAACTTTTTATTTACAATTATTAATATTCTCTATTACATTCTTAAGCGTCCGCCTGTTGAAAAATGCTAACCAACGAATCGAGAGTTTCCTCTCCAGTTGGAACAATTTGTTCTGGTGGCAAAAGGAATCCATGTCGCCCAGTATCTCTTAATTCATAGGTATAAGCAATTCTAATATTTCTATGCTTTCCCACTGCCCAATCCATGCTTCCACCACTGGCGACATCTAAAACAAAACTTCTAAGTAAAGAGAAGATAAATTTATTATAATTTTCCTACAAATAACTTCTGGAATGTTTCCAACTGTGTATCTAGTTCCATAACGCTTAGCCAAAACCTTTGCAGCGTTATTCCCAATGGTGTGCTAAAATGAAAAATTATAACGAAATTCTTTCACGGAGCAAAATGACTCACCAATTCTTCGTTATTCTCTGGAACTTCTCGACCTTTATGGCCGAAAGGAATTAGTAAGAGCTGAGAAAATGAATGGAATGCTAAGTAAGTATCTAGAGTAGGTGCAATGGTGTCAATAAATTCTGATAAGGATTTTGTTTCAATTTCGGAAAATGCTGTTGGTCCGGCGTAAGTCTCGGCACATGGCAGATTACTTGTGCCACCGTTGTTCCATTCGTAACCCCAGTTACGGTTAGGATCTGCTCCATGGCAAATCGAGTATGGTTTTCTTGTTTTACGCCACATGCGATTCTAAAAGAATTTAGTTTTTTCTAACGCAAAAATATTATCAAAAATTTAACGTACTGTGGTGTGAGTGTAGACGTAACCGTCAGGATTTACGCTTGGGAAAATGTACCAGTCACGACTTTCAGCAACTTTTCGAACAGCTGGATCGTTGCTAGTCAAAAATTCGTTGGCAATATAAGTGACGGTAGCTGAAGAAATCCTAATTGAAAAGTTTTAGTCGAAACGTTCAAAAAATTACTGGAAGGAAGTCTTACCATTCTCGTGCATGGATACCTCCTTCTATGAAGGCTCCCTTATTTCCAGATTTAAACGAAAGCTTAATTCCTAATATTTCCCTTCCTTCGTACGTTACTCCACCTTTAATTACTTTTACTTTGTCGGGATATTGCTGTTCTAACGACGCTAACCAAGCATAAATCTGAAAAATACACAAACAATTCGGTTAAGTTTAAAAACGTTGCCAAAATGTTACCTGTTCGAGGGTTTGATATCTTGTCCAATCAAAAGTTGATGAACTTCTCCTCGTGCTTTCTCGTTCTTGGTCAATCAACGTTTGAACATCTTCGATTTTCAACGTGGGGCTTAAGTTCAAAGCAAGTGTACTTTCTTGAAATTCAGCTTTTAGATGGGGAGGGACCATAATTTCAACTGGACGATTCAAAAGCGTAACATCTGTCCAAAAATCATAACTATCGCGGGTATCTTGTAATTGGCGAAGAGCATCTAATTGAACTTGAGTTTCTGGAACTACCTCGTATACTTGATAATTATCGAAGCGAACTTGGGCGTTTGCCGAGCAAAACACCGCAGCAAGCAGCGGCACCAATAGATACTTCATTTTTTCTGAAATTAAATAAAAACAACATTTTCGTTGGCGTTCTTCCTCCGAAGAGGCGATGTAGTTTTATACATATAAATTTAACTCACCTAGAACTTGAGATGAAATACTGCCATTACAGGACATCGATGTTTTTTTATACCAATATTTACAAGTACTAGATAAAATGGCTATTAATAACTATCATTTTTTAAGTAGATTGTTGAAAAGTTCAATAATTATTAATTGCAATTTGCATTTTGACAACCATTCGGTTGAGGTAACCGATCTTATCAACTTAAAAAGAATATTATGCAACGGTACAAATGTCAATTTGTATCGTTCTATTTTTTTAAACTAATGTTACCGGTACTGGTACCTGGAATTGGTTGTTTTACAGGACCGTACTTGGGGATTTTAGACGTTCATTTCTGATCTTTTTAAAGCTGGAAACAATCATACGAAGGTGGTGTTTTATTACGTCAGTCTCAAGACTTCTGTTTTTCCTGAAATCGGTATTTTCTAAATATTGTCGTGTTTCGAAAAACATAAGAACGTTAATTTTATTATTTTTGTAAATTTTTTTAAAGTTTGAATTTGTTTTATTATTTATTTATTTATCATATTGTGTATAAAAATGTTTGTTAAATTATTTGCTATGTAAATAAGGTGGGGAATATAAAAGTAGAAAAGAAAGGGGCTTGAATAGGGACACTTGGGCTGAGGAACGGATGTTCGTTATTCCCGAAATTGACGATAATTAAAGTGAATTTATTTTTATAAAAGTTGTTTTTTATGTAATTGAAGTGCGAGTGAAGAATTAATTGAAAATTGTGATAATTTTGGTTATTTGTAAAATAACTGAGAAAACAAATTTACAAGACCGGCGTGGCCAGCTGCAATACAACATGCGGAGCGAGCGCGCACGTGAAGCCAAAGTCCAATACACAATGAAAGGTAACAAATTTGAGCATTTTAATTTCAAAATTGTAGCTTCAACTACAAGAGCTCATAGCTAAAATAATGGATGTGCACCGAACAAAAAAGAGTAATTTTTGAAATTAAGAAAATTTTATAGATTTGCATAGCTCGGGTCGTCTCATTAAACGGCGCCCAACATGGGGCTCGAAAAATTTCGAATTTCATCACCTTAAATGACGCCGACAACGTGAAATCACGAAATTTGAACCCGAAATTTGACCCTGAGATGATAAAAATTAACTTGTAAAGAAAAATAAAAATAAAAACGAAAAAATGGCAGGAGTAAATAAAATGTCGTATACACAAGAGGTGAGACAAAACAAGATAACCAACAATTAAAAGAATAAATGGATAAAAACACGAATGAAATAAACAAAAACTTAAATCGAATAGAACAAAAAATGGACAAACATTTTGAAGAAATAAGGGAAGATAACAGGAGAATAAAAAATGAAATAAAGATGTAAAAAAGATGTAAAACCGGAGCTTAATGCGAGTAGTGAAGAAATAAGATTAGATTCAAAGATGGACAGTGGAGACAACACTGGTGATAAAAAAGAAAATTAATAAATTAATAGTTAAGGAAGAAAAGTTTGGAATTGTTAGATTGTTTGTTCCACAAAAGTTAATGAAGATGAGGAAAATTTTAAAACACTGCATTAAGAACAGAAATGAGATTAAGAAAATAAAAGGAAAAATATGGATATTAAAAAATGAAAAATTAACGGTTACAACAAGAACAATAAAACTTGAACAACAAAATGAAAATTTTGCAATTAAACGAGAAGAACAAAATAAAAATGTTAAAATAAAAGAAAATAGAAAAATTGAAGAATCAAACAAAAAGAAAAATTCAACAGGATCAAGAAGGAAAAACAATAATAGATCGGAGAGGAATATGAAGATGTGGAAAAGTAGGGGGTCGACGAGAGTGATGCCGGACATGTTGATTCCAAAGAAAAAATGGCCAGCTGCAATGCACATGCGGAGCGAGCGCGCACGTGAAGCCAAAGTCCAATACCACATGAAAGGTTGAGCATTTTTAATTGACAATTGAATTAAACACTGAAGAGTCTCATGTTAAATAATGGATGAATCCGAGAAAAAGAATAATCTCAATATATTAAAAAACAATAAATTAAAAAATTGTCATCTAGGCATCAGATATAAATTATAAATCTTGTTTCGAGAATATCAATAATTTATTTATTTATTTACAATTTAAAAAAATTTAAAATATATTATGCGTCGGCTTGTTGGAAAATGCTAACCAATGAATCCAGAGTTTCCTCTGCAGTTGGGATAATTTGATCCGGCGGCAAAAGGAATCCATGTCTTCCGGTGTCTCTCAATTCGTAGGTATAAGCAATTCGAATATTTCTATGCTTTCCCACTGCCCAATCCATGCTTCCACCACTGGCGACATCTAAAAAGCATTTACAGGTTAAATCAAATTAAGGGAATAATTTCGTTGTATTACAAATAATTTCTGGAATATTTCCAACTTTGTACTGAGTTCCATAACGCGTGGCCAAAACTTTTGCGGCATTGTTTCCGATCGTGTGCTAAAATTTATATCAGTTATTTTGATGGATGGTAAAAAAATATCACTGCTAGTAATTTACCAATTCCTTGTCATTTTCTGGCACTTCAAGTCCTCTGTGACCAAAAGGAATTAGTAAGAGCTGTGAGTATGAATGGAACGCCAAGTAAGAATCCAAAGTAGGTGCAATGGTGTCAATAAATTCGGATAAAGATTTAGTTTCAATTTCGGAAAATGCTCTGGGTCCAGCGTAAGTTTCGGCGCATGGTTGATTGCTTGCACCGCCACTGTTCCATTTGTAACCCCAGTTACGGTTAGGGTCGGCTCCAAAGCAAAATGGGTATGGTTTTCTAGTTTTACGCCACAGTCGATTCTACAGCAGATTATTTTCACATTATGGAAGGATTTTCTTTAGAATTTAACTTACTTTAGTGTGGGTATACACATAGCCATCAGGATTGACGCTTGGAAATATGTACCAGTCGCGACTTTCGGCGACTTTTCGAACAGCCGAATCGTTGCTAGTCAAAAATTCGTTGGCAATGTAAGTGACGGTGGCTGGAGAAATCCTAATTGAAAAGTTTTAGTCGAAACGTTCAAAAAACTACTGGAAGAAAGCCTTACCATTCTCGTGCATGGATACCTCCTTCGATGAAAGCTCCCTTGTTACCGGATTTAAACGACAGTTTGATGCCTAGAATCTCTCTTCCTTCGTGTGATACTCCACCCTTAATTACTTTCACCTTATCTGGATGCTGTTCTTCCAAAGACCGTAACCAAGCTTGAATCTAAAAATAACCACAGAGTTTGGTTGAGTTTTAAACCATTGTCAAACTGTTGTTACCTCATCGAGTTTTTGATATCTTCTCCAGTCGAAAGTCGACGAACTTTTTTTGTTGCTCTCGCTCTCTTCATCGATTAACGTTTGGATGTTTTCAATTTTTAGCTTTGGGGATAAATTTAAGCGATGTGTTATTTCTTGAAATTCCACTTTGAGATGAGGTGCGACCATGATATCAACAGGCTGGTTTAAAAACGTAACGTCGGTCCAAAAGCTGTAGCTGTCGCGGGTGTTTTGCAAATCGCGAAGAGTATCTAATTGAACCTGGGTTGTTGGAACCACTTGGTATACCTGATAATTATCGAAGCGAACTTGGGCGTTTGCCAAACATAACGCTGCAGCCAGCAGCAGCACCAGTAAGTACTTCATTTCCTGATTTTATTTATCAATTCTTGTTTAAATTCTGATTGTAACTAACGTTGGAAAAACACGACAAAGCTTTTTATTCAAGACAGTACATTAAATATGTAAAAGGAGCAATTTAAGGGGTTACTAGGTTCTCACATACACAGTTAACTCACCTGAAACTTTCTAACACGATGCTTCTATTACAGAGTATTCTGCGTTTTATACCAATGTCATTGCTTTATAAGTATTTGATAAATGTTTTTTTTAATTAACTTTCTAGTGGATTTGAACATTTTTACTAATTTTATTAACAATTGTATTGTATAAGTGGAATATATAATATGGTTAAAATTACCCCATCAATATTACTGTCAATTTTTGTGGTTGAAACGTGCGCGTCTTTCAGACCGCTACACACTGCTATTTAAATTTGCCCCCTACAGTTTTCGCAGTGCAGGGATTATTCGTATGATTCTTGAATCGACCGTAATTAGGGAGTTTCAGTCAACTAAATTTTTATTTTTTAACAATATTTATATAATCTATATTAACAATTACATTTATTCTCGGAGCGACAGTTGAAAACCGGATATTATCTAGATAAAAATCAGCTGGATTTGCAGTTTTTTTTCTGATTTTTATCGACCAAAAATTTTGATTATTCAATTATAGAGAGCCAGATTCTGAATAGTATCAGCGAAGAACCAAATCTAAAAAATTATTTTTAGAGATAAATAATTGTAAAAGTATCGATTAAATTGATAAGTGTCAAGAGGTAAGGAAATGCTTCTTCAAATTATTGGCATTGAAATACTTCGCTATCTTTAGCAAAACACTTTAAATTTTTTTATTACGTTAGCTGATAATAATAGCACAATGGCAGTAGATATCCAAACAAGCATTTTTTATAAAAAAATGAAAATATTGAGATAAGGTCAAATCAATCACGTATTGACCAGTACGTGACGTCAATCCTTGATCTAATCTTAATAGTACCGGATATACTGCTCGATTTAAAATTCAAAATTTCACCGTGGTAGATTTTCCTTACCTAACAAAAATAGAAACGTTTGGGATGAATTAATTTAATTACAAACGATGAGGTAAAAAATATTTGAAATTTATTCCCCCCCCCCCCCTATTGTGAATTTTAAACCCAAAAAGTTTCAATTGTTTTTATCTTTTTTAGTTTTGTTTTTGGAGATACTTCAAAAATTCACTGTGCAGATGGTTGGAAAAATTCTAACACTCCCCCCCCCCCCCACCTTGTTCAAAATATTGTTTAAAAAAATTATTAATTTTTAAAGTTATTAAAACCACCATTTATTTTCTGATATAATTATGGCTGCCATACAACTTTTACTAGTTTTAAATGCATTGGGGGGGGGGGGGGTGAAAGTAATGCAGATTCTCTGTAATCCTGGTATAGCTGTGTCGAGTAAATATGTGATATCTAGAGACCAGATTATATGCATTTGTTTGCATATTTTGGTTATTTTTTCGAATATTGCATATTTTGACTGAAATCTACTAATCTTGCATATTTGAGCATATTTTCTAAAAGTAAAATTAAAAAAATGCATAAGACAGTCCTGACAGTTTAACATTTAAATTTGGTGGTACAAATTAAATTTTGGGTTGGCAATGCGAGACCATTGCCTACTTAAAAATATTATATTGTGGTGTTTCAAAATGGTTCGCACCCACCCTATACATTTTGTTAGAAAATTTTAATAATTTTAAGTTGTAAGATTGAAAAATTAGAGAGGTGGGGGCGAATGACACCAAGTTGAAGGCTTTTTGCCACGAGTCGCCGCAAGAGTAGGCGGTGCGACTTTTGCCTCGTTAATTTTGACTTTGTGAAGTTTATTTTTGAGATTGTGAGTAACATTTTGATTTAGTTTAATAATGTGATTTGGATGCGTTTACATCTTTGCGTAATTATTTTTTGAAATTGGTATTATTTTGGATATTTTTTGATGAGTTGCTACCGAGCGGTAGTGTTATTGATTTGGAAAAACGATAGTTCGGTTAATAAACTTTGAGATTTGGATTATATTTGAAATTGGAAAGTAAAATTTGTATTTGAAAGAGCGAATGTGTGGCATGAGAGATATAAGCCGACGATTTGGATCGAAACTTCGTTCCCATTTAAGAAGTAATAAAATTTTACATTTATTTTACATTGAATTTAATTTGGATTTGGAATATAAATTATATTATTTTTGATTATTATATTGGATTATTTTGGAAGACTATTTATTTTTTTGGATTAGAATTTTAGTTTGAGAACCCACCCTGAGATACGACAATCTCATCTCCCGCAGTTAAGAAGCTGGTCAGGAGCACTTTGAGGTGTATGTGAGAAACTACCTTTTTAAGAAGTGTCACTGCAATATATTATAAAGATATTTTTAATATTATTATTAATTTAATTATTAATTTTTTTAATTTTTAATAAAATTAATAAATAAATTAGTAGGTATTTATTTAAATTTGATGTTGCTTATTTTGGCACATTTTGGCAAATTTGTTGCATATTTCGAGCATTTATGACGCATATTTGCATGCATATTTCGACCACTTTAAGTTGCATATAATCCGGTCTCTAGTGATATCTATAAGCACTCTTAAAGTTTATCATATTTTTTTATTTTTAAATTTAAAGTAATACAATGTAAGGATGCACATAAGTAGTTAATCAGGTTAAAAATAGAAATTGAAGCTACGTTGTACTTAACAGCAAACGACCGCTGTTTTAGAATTGTATATGGATCAGAAAAAACTCCGGACTGAGGATTTTTGTAAATTTTCCTTAAACTTAGGCATAAACTGTAAATTACTCTTCGAGCAACAGACAAACCAAGTTGTTTAGGCTCAGAGATCAGAGATACTCAGAGATACTTCTAGACCCGTAATTTTTGAATCCGGTGGGCCTTCAGGGATGTTTTTATTTGGGATTATTGTAATTTTTTTGGTAGTAGGGGGTTTACAGTCACCAAGACTAGCTCTGGCTTATGGACTATTGTTTATCTTCTAATTATAAGATAAAGGAAGATAAAACACTTAAAAAATTGCTTTAACTTTATTGTATATTTTTGTAACTCATTTTTTCTCACGCGTCAGCTTGCTGAATAATGCTGACCAGCGAATCGAGCGTTTCTTCCCCGGTTGGAATGATCTGTTGCGGCGGCAAAAGAAAACCATGCTCACCAAGATCTCTTAATTCGTAACAGTAAACGAATCGAATATTTTTAAATTCTTCAGCAGTCCAATCTAAACTTGATCCACTAGCTACGTCTAAAGAAATATTTAGGTCAACTACCTCTACCTCTTTAAATTAACAGAATTTCTTACAAATAATTTGTGGAATGTTTCCAACTCGATATTGAGTTCCGTAACGTTTGGCTAAAGCCTTGACAGCATTGTTTCCAACACGATGCTAAAATTAAGATGTCATTATCTTGGAACACTTTAGAAAGAATTACCAGTATACCAATTCGTCGTTGTTTGCTGGTACTTCAAGTCCTGAATGTCCGAATGGAATCAGCAAGAGTTGAGAGAAAGCATGGAAAGATATATACGCGTCCAAATCAGATCCAATAGTTTTGATATATTCCGATAAACTTTTAGTTTCAATATCAGAAAAAGCAGATGATCCAGCATAAGTATCGAAACATGGGTTATTGCTAACACCGCCATGGTTCCACTTGTAACCCCAGTTACGGTTGGGATCGCTTCCATAGCACATACCGTAGGGTTTTCTAGTTTTACGCCAAATACGATTCTGGCAAAAGTTCATATTTATTAGAAAGAAAAAAAACACTAAAGGAGACCTCCAACTTACCGTGGTATGGGTATAAACATAGCCATCGGGGTTTGCAACTGGAAAAATGTACCAATCGCAACTTTCGGCAACTTTTCGAACTGCCGGATCGCTGCTGACTAAAAGTTCATTTGCAATATAGGTAACCGTAGCTGGTGCAATCCTAAAACCAAACGGTGTCGTTTTTTTTACTTTTATCTTTCAATTTTTACCATTCGCGAGCATGAATACCACCTTCAAGGAAAACTCCTTTGTTTCCAGATTTGAACGAAATTTTTACTCCAAGAATTTCTCTTCCTTCGTATGATTGACCACCCTTGACTACTTTTACTTTGTCGGGATATTTTTGTTCCAAAGACCTCAGCCAAGAATAGATCTACAACAAAGCAACATAATTTTGGCCAAATTTCGAAACGTCGTAAAAGCATTACTTCGTCAAGTTGCTGATATCTCTTCCAGTTAAAAGTGGACGAAGTTTTTCTATTGGCTACTTTTTCTTCGTCGATTAATGTTTGAATGTTGTTGATTTTTAACTTAGGGATCAAATTTAGGTTAAGTGTAATTTCTTGAAATTCCGCTTTAAGATGGGGTGCAACCATGATATCAACTGGTTGGTTCAAACCTGAAACGTCTGTCCAAAAATTGTAGCTATCGCGGGTGTTTTGCAATTCACGCAGCGCATCCAGCTGTTCTTGACTTTTTGGAATTACTTCGTAGACTTGATAATGATCGAAGCGAATTTGGGCTGTCGCTACCGAAAGTATTACCGCTAATAACGCCAAATTAAGGCTCTTCATTTTTAGAAACACACAAGAAACTTGGAAGTAATTTCTAAAAAGAATTATAAATAAATATCACCTTATACTCTGATAAGCTGCATTATGTCGTTGAGTTACTCACTTACAAATTTGTATGCTTCTCTGTAGATTTTACCTGATAATGGATCATTAAATACTGAAATTTATCTATAAAATTGATTACTAGCTGCTTTATAAAAAATCTGAAGGGGACTTCTTGAGATTAAATGAGCATAAAGGTAAATCAAAGTAATTACATATGTATAGACCGTCGATTAAAATATTTTGTTTTCCTCTAATAATTTGATTAACTTTATTACTATCTACTTATTTTGACTATTAAAATATTACATTCTCTTCGTTTTGAAATTGATGAATAATGCTCACAATCGAATCGAAAGTTTCTTGACCCGTGGGAATAATTTGTGCAGGTGGTAATAAAAACCCATATTCTCCTGTGTCTCGTAATTCGTAGGTGTAGACAAATTTAAGATGCCTATGCGTACCTGCCGCCCAATCGTCACTTGCTCCACTCCCAACCACTGAAACCAAAAACAAACAAAAATTAGAAATATTAAAACATTAAAATAAAAAATCTCACCAGTTACATCCAAAACATTTCCTACGGTATACTGGGTACCATAACGTTGGGCTAAAGCAATCGCTGCAGTTTTACCAATACGAAGCTTAAAATTATTTAACAAATTAATAACTGTGCCAATTTTTTAATTTTCTTACCAATTGATCGTTATTTGCAGGGACTTCTCTGCCGTCGTGTCCGAATGGAATCAATAATTGTTGAGCGTACGAATGAAGAGTGATGTATCCTTCTAAGGTAGGAGATATTCCATTTATAAATTCTGATATTGATTTTGTTTCTATTTCTGAAAATGGTCGAGGGCCTGCATAAGTGTTGTCGCATGGGTTTTGTGACATTTTTTAACTTTTTGATTACAATTATACCAATCACTTTCCCACACTGCATCAATAACCTTGCAATTCTAAACAGAACTGTTTGAATTTTATTGAGCAAGTAGAAAGACGGATAGTTTACCTCTAAGTAAATGTCATTTCCAAACCAATAGCAAAAAGCTAGCTCCAGAAAAGCTCCAATTAAGAAAATTAAATTTTTTGCTAATTCATCAAATTGCTTATCCTAAAAAAATTAAATTAAACTATAGCAACTTGAAAGTCAGCTACCAATACTGCTGTATTTTTCAGCTAAAATAGCTAACCCGCCACCAGCTAGCTATTATAGTTTTATGTGCTACCTACACTTGGGGTCTTCCCCGAATAGATTAATTAAAAATTTTTGTTCTTACCACAGCAATTTTGAGTTTGAGTTGAGTTGAGTTTGTTTATTTGTCACATTGTACATAAAAATAGTTAATTTATTTGCTGTATAAAAGAGAGTGGGGAGCGTAAAAATAGTGGGACTGAAAAGTAAAAGATACACTTACAGAGGCTCTGGCCTTGACGTCGCGTCAAGCGGATGAAACACTATACACGCAATTCTAATTGAAATTAAAATTGATTGAAAATAAATAAAGTTGATTTGATTTGTTGTTTTTTTATTTAATTGACAAAGTGAAGTGCTAAATAACTTGAAAAAGATAAAGAATATTGTGATAATTTTAGTCAATGTGCAAAATTGCAACGCAACAAATTTGTTAAGCCAGCTGCAAAATACACGTGCGCTTCAATACCACAGCAAGGTAACGAAAGTGAGCATTTTTAATTTTTATTAACAATTTTAAAAACGAAGAAGTCTCTTGTTCAAAAAAGCTATTTAGATTAATTTTTGGGATAAAGCAAATTTTTAGAAGATTTGTATAGCTCGGGTCATTACACTATGTTAGATTACAAGGGAAATTCGCCCGAGTGATCTACAGTTACTCGGACGCTCCTATGTTAGCAATGTATATTTTACTTTTTGAAAACTCTTTTTAGCATATAAAAATCGCTTTTACAAAAATACTTTTCAAACATTTTTTGTAGATAATTTCATTCCCTTCATTTTTGTTTACATACATTTTTTCATTCGTTGCCTCGTTTTCGACGCAGAGTGATTTAAAGCAGTTTCGGTAAAAATCTCATGGGAATCCCCTGAGAATTCCATTGTGCATTTTTAATCTTATTAAAAAGTTTTACCGAGTCTGCTTTAAGTCACTCTCGGTCGAAAACGACGCGACAAAATAGAAAAATGTATATGGCCAAAAATTAAGACAATGAAATTTACGACAAAAAATGTCAAAAGTAACATAGGAGCGTCCGAATACTTTTTTGAGTAATTGTATATTATATCTGTAAAAAGGTTTGGAGGCTAAAGCAATAAAACTAAAACATTTAGACTTACTTTAAAATTTCATTGTAATAAATATTCATTTTGTTCGCGTTCTGCTGTAATTCGAAATAGTTGAATTTTTGCAATTGATTCCAGTGCGAATTTCATATTGCAAAATTTGCAATTGGCCTATTATAAATGTCAATAATCCCATAATAAGATTGATCCCTGCTAACGCGTACAGAGAAAGAAATATGCCCACGATTACTGTTAAAACATAGGAGCTCTTGTAGTATTTGTATTTGTCAAACGGAAACCAAAGAAGAAAGGGAAAGTTTTTTTCAGAAAAATTCGACGAAAAATTTAGCGATTGTAAAAATTGTGCCACCAATGGTGCAAATGTATAAATAGCGCCACACGTGAACACTATCATTATCATTTTTTGCACGTGTTTCAAGTATAAAGTCTTCACTTCTTCATTTGATTGGGTCAAAATATTTTTTTCGGAATCTTCAATTTTGCGGATTAGACGTTTTATAGAAGGCAAGGCTAACAATCTACTTCTGGCCATACTAAAAATAAAATGGGAAGCGAACCCCGAGCAGCTTACCATTTCCTTCAGGTTCTTTCTCATAGCTTCCGGTATTTCCATAAAGGTGAATATCATTGTTAACATGGTGATCGCGAAGTTTACGCCGAAATAAAAGTTATTCAAAAATATAAGTAGTTTGTTGGTCATTTGCAACGGCCAAAATCCGATTATTTTATAAAATCCGGTCGAATACTTTAAATGTTCACTCATGATTGCAGCACATAGTATAAGTAGTTATAGTAGTAGTTAAAGTAGTTAAGTAGTTATACTATGATTACAGATGAATTGCCGAATTGAAATAAAGGAAAATCCACATCAAACGCAATAATTTATTTTATTAGTTATTTATAAAATAATAGCGGAAGTGGAATATTCCGTTATTTCGTTGAATAGTGAGTATAAATATATTAATATCTAAATGCTATATATTATATAATTATTATGTCTTCGTAATATTGTACTTGCCAATCGGTTCATATACTATATCAATAAGAAATAAAGATTCTAGGTTGCGTACTGAAGTAATATCGATTTTTCTAAATTTTATATAATTTTCAAATTAGATTATATTATTATCTAGATAAAAATATAAGTATAACTTAACGCACGAAAACGAGAAATTTCAATTTTTATTTTTTTTTATTAAAAAAATTTAGTTTGTTTTATGGGTACGAATAAATTTAATAATTAAATGATCAAGGGTCAAGTAAACCTACAAAATAGAGAGTTTAGTATTTTACTGAACAATAATTTTATATTAGTGTGGAATTTTTTTTAGGATTTCAGAGTTTTTGCACTGAATTGACTCCGCCACTGTTGCTATATAAAAATTTTAGTGTTGCGCCTCTGAGATTGCTGTACAGCAAAATAACGCAGTCAATTGTTTTCAAGGTGAAATTACGTTTTTTATAGATCTTCGCCAAGGTCACGGTTGTCAAGGAAACGATACAATCCGAACAAAATAATATACTTTTATTAAAAAATGAAGAAAATACTTTTTCACTAAACTTCAAAAAAGTTGACTTTAGTTTCGCCTTCCACTGACAGTTAACACAATGTTAAATTAAATATAATAATTAAATTTCAAGACTTAAAAAAATATAAACAAATTTTATTAGGTAAAAAATGTAGTTTTTGGAGCTTGTATGTAATTTTTAGACTCCTACTGCTCCGCTCCAATAAATACTCGTCATCAAAATTTCAAGATTAAATGTTGAAATTGAAATGAGAGCAAATTTTCGCATCCAGCGAGCTTCGATCTGGTGATTTCGCGTGGCCGAGCTTCTCAAGGCGGGATGAGATCTCTAGAACCAATATTGGCCACATTAAATCATTGTTTGAAATTGTGGAAGAATTGGAGGTCAGAGGTTTTGAGCCGTACCTCGTGAACACAATCAACAGCTACCTTGACGATCGCGCTTTCATAGTTGAAGAAGCGTTCGTGAACGAAGAGGTGCCAAAAAAAAAATTGCCTTAAAAAAATTTAAATTAAAGACGAAAGTTATTGAATGTAAATATTTGCTAGGAAGGTACTACTCACTACGGTCGGACCGCTCACAAGTATGAATAGCTCCTTCGATAAAAAGCATCCTGCTTTTCTTTTTGTAACAAATCTTCATTCGTTATATTTCTTCCTTCGTATATGTTCTTCCATTTTTAGATATTTTACAAAAATTGCACCGTTCCAAAAACTTGCAAATTTTCTGATACAATCCTAAATACCTGAAAACCATCATAACGTAAAAGTTACCGGAAGAATTATTATAAAAATGAAATACATGATTCGAACAACCGAAGTATTTGTTAACGTAAGTGGACTCATTTTTATGCGTTCTGATTAATAATGTAGATTACGTTAATTAAGATAATCTACCACTACTTAATCGTTTATTCTAATTTACAGTAATAATCTACTTATATTTAAATTTCTATTTTAATCAATACAAAAAACCAAATCAATTGTTTTTATTTTATTTGCCATAATGCCCTTCCCTAACAGAAAATTGGAGTAATTGAAACAAAAATAGGAATTGGTGTACAAGATTTTTATCTGCGATTTACCCTTCGACAATATTTATATAAAATGTCCTTTATCATTACTTGCTGTACCATTTCCAGTTTTATAATTCAAAAAAACTAACCGATTCAAATAAAAATAAGAAAATTTGAAAAAGTTTTATTGAATAATTAATGACTACACCTTAAGATTAAATGCCAATTACATTGCATGAAATTTTAATTTTGTTTAGGTTTTTCGTTCATGAAATTTATAACCAATCGTCCCAGCACTATAATATTAGAACAAAACAGCGAAACACTTTGTACCCAAATAAAGATAAAAGTATTGTAGCCGTGAAATTCTAGAAAGTATGCTGGAATTAACCAAGTGATTTGCGCAGCAAACCAAATGAAAATCAAAAATGCTGTCGCCTTTGCACTCAGTTTAATTTGCCACAAACAGAGCGGTAAAACCGACAAGATCCAAACGAAATACTGGGATGTTATGACGGAATTGTAAGCGACTATGACGATGGTTTGGGTTACGATTGCGAAATTTAGAGTCAGTCGATTTAAGCCATACCGAACCGAAAACACTGCTAACAAAATGCTCTGAGGTAAAACAGTCAGGATTTTTTGCCAGAGTCCGATATTTTTGATTCCGACTGTTAAGTACTGAAGGTAAAAGTAGAGTGAAAAATTGTGGCGCGTGTCCTTGCGCGTTAAATGATAAAGATAGGTTTCGTACAAAAATGTGTCGCCGTACAAATAATAAAAGTATGCAATCAAAAAGGTCAACGAGATGAGACAACCTGTAATTAGTTTGATCTGTCGAAAGTTGGGAATCAGGTAGAAAATATATTCTTTTTTGAAAATTGTTTTCTTTGGTTTTTTGAATGGCTTCAATAGTTTGGGGCCGTTTTCGCTGTCTTTAATTGGGGGCGGTGGAATCGAACGATAATTCGTCGAATAAAAGGCAAAATCGCTCAGGTACATGAAGAAAGTTAGACTGTAACTGATGGGATACAAGCGGAAGTGAATCGAAAGACCGTGTACGAGGCCGGCTACGAAAGGAAGCTTTTTGCATTGCAAACAATACAGAGTTGTTAGGACTAGAAGGCTGGATATGGAGTCGCAATTACCGCGCGTTGCAATTGCGATAGTTAAGGGATTGTACAACCAGGAGAGCATCGAAAGATTCGAAATGAAATCGAAATTGTTTTTGGTTTTGTCATTCTTTGGTCTTTTCTTACGTTGTTGTTGATTTTCGATGGTAAGCGTTGTTTGCTTCTTTACATAGACATCGTAGGCGTGGAGGCTGTGCAGCACAATTTTTCGAATTAAAACTGCAACTGCAATGTCCAAAAACGAAAATAAAACTTTTCCAAATGATTTGTGGACCAATAAGTTTGGTATCACTAAATAGGATAACAACGGTGAATAACGATATGTGTGACGCTTGTAGGGGGAAGTCTTGTTTAAGACATGACGAGCTGCATCTGTAAAGACGTGATAGTCAACGTCAGTGTATGGAACATTAAAATTTGCATCGTGATAGTTTCCGTACAGAATTAAAACGACGCGCAAAAGGAACGCACAAGTTAGATGTTTCTTGTAGCCGAGATGCGCGAAAGACGAACACAAGCTTTTAAGAGTCATTATATTTTGGTTTTTAATTTTAGAGCCGCTTGTTGCAAACAATTTTTAAAACTATTAAATTCCGTGGCGCAGTCGTTAACATTTATAGCATCCTTTATGAGCACACATTTCGCATAAACGGAGGCTTCTTTGCTGCATTTACCTAGGAGAACTGGATACTGCCGAAATCTATTCTTTGCTCTCTTCACGGACTCCATTTAATTCTTGACGTTTCTTAAAAAATGATTCTCGCGCGTTTTGTATGCGCGATTTTTCCTTGAGAAGATCGTTATACGATGGCTGAATTGGATTAGAGAAAAAGTCGTAAATTGGACGTGAAAACAATACCAGAAGCGCTAGTCCCGATACTGTGTAAATAAATATATTAGGATTACGTTGTATCCACGAACGTTTTTTAATTACGTTTTTTCCGTACATTTCGATACCTCGGGGGTCGTATCCACCTTGATTCCGCCACAAACTAAACTGTAATTCTTCCACTTAGTGCAGCATTTGCGTAACTCTTCGATCGCTCCCTGACAGGCCGATTCTTGAAAATTGTGAGCTAAATAAGGTAAAATTAATCAAGTTACATAACGAAAGTTAGGTTATGTAAAATTACCGTCTAAACAATCCTGAATTCTACAAGCAAAAACTTTACAAGGATCGCGTTTAGGCATAAATATAAATTTTTTTTTTATTGAACACAAATTCTATCACATTTACAGTCGGGTTGAAAAGGTATCATTCCACTAGACGTCAAAAATGTGACGTTCCTCGGATGATGCTCGGATGTGTCTCTTGCACAGACGATTTTGGTGCAGTTACGAAAATCTGGGACTGCAGTCTCTTGGGTAATTTCTCTTTAGAAATTTAGGACAGATGATTTAAATATGCCGCGGTCTTCTTGACGAATCACTAAAAGTCACTTTTGCTCCAAATAAAACACGCTTGTTATTTTTTAAACAAAAATTAATTTAATTGATTAAATTGATTTATCCTTTCCAATAATCTTTCTAAATCTATGATTTTTAAATACTGCATGTAACCGATGTTTTCTTTTTACTGTCGACCAGTCGACCAGTTTCGGTATTTTTGTTTTCGGTTTTTTAGGTGGAATTATTTTTGACGTTTGAAAAAAAATAGTATATTGTTGTAATAGAGAGCAAAATTTGCTCTCAATTCAATTTCAACATTTAATGTTGAAATTTTGATGACGAGTATTTATTGAAGCGGAGCAGTAGGAGTCTAAAAATTACATACAAGATCCAAAAACTACATTTTTTTCCTAATAAAATTTGTTTATATTTTTTTAGACTTAAAATTTAATTATTATTTTTAATTAACATTGTGTTAACTGTCAGTGGCAGGCGAAACTAAAGTCAACTTTTTTGAAGTTTAGTGTGTAATATTTGGTTCTTCAATTTGAATTACCGCCTTCTCAAATCAAAGTTACAAACCAAACCAAAGCTGTGATCGTCAAACAAACCTCGAACAATGTAATCCCCCTCGTAGTAACACTTACAAGTCCTTTTAAATCTGCGGATGGCTCTTTGAATGTTAACGTCGTTACCTCGTTTATTAACCTCAAACTTAAGCTTACATGTCCAGTGGCGTAACCACCGCTAGGACACCTGAAGGAATAATTAGTATACACAAATTAAATAAAACACAGGATTCGGTTTAACGATGAATATATATTTAACCGAAAAGAAAAAGGTAGTCCGACAACTAATTTACAAAAAAAAAATGAGAAACATATTTACAAAATTTGCTGCCATTTCCGGCCCTATAATTATAGTTTAACCTTTTCAATGATTAGCCATTACTGCGATATTTTGCCATGGCAATCTTATGATTTTAAGCGCCCACTCAACGTGTTGCGCAATTTATCTAAATTAAGTTACCTAATGCTATATATATTTTCGTACTTCAAACAACCGCCTTCTTTTAAATTATCTTAAACAACTATTCTTACTTCTTATTTAGAACTAATCACCGCTCGTTAGTACTATTAAAGATATCCCATAGGTCACAATATGAATCATCAATTTCTTCCATTAAATCAGCACATCCCGTTTTTAATATAATAGTATATTAATCCTAATTTCAAACTAAAATTTAAATCTTAAAACTGAAGATGAAGTAATAAAAATGATTCAAACCCGTCTTAAAATTATCCAAACCACGTGGATGGGAAATTATTACATAACTTCCTAACGTAATCCTGTATTAAATTCTTTTAGAAAAATAAATCAAATATTTAAACTTACGTATTTAATTTTGTTGATAACTAAAATATATTTTATATTTAATTATTTAATAACCTTTTCTTAAAACTCCGACACACAAAAACTACAACCTGCCATCTCGACGTTCGAAAATATAAGGGCTTTTGTTCCATCTCCAACGGTAAAAATTCTAACGGAAACCCGACTTCCTGCGTTTAAAACCCGCTGTTGCCAAATCGTCGTATTTTAAAGTAACCAAAAATGAACTAAATTTAAAATTTCGCGCCCATTATATTCAAATTCAAATTTACAATATTACAAGTGAAAAAGTATTTTCTTCATTTTTTAATAAAAGTTAATATAAGTATATTATTTTGTTCGGATTGTATCGTTTCCTTGACAACCGTGACCTTTGGAGAAGATCTATACAAAACGTAATTTTACCTTGAAAACCATTAAAACAATTGACTGCGTTATTTTGCGCGCACCACTAAAATTTTAATATAGTAACAGTGGCGGAGTCAATTCAGTGCAAAAACTCTGAAACCCTAACAAAATTTCACACTAATATAAATCATTTGTTCAGTAAAATGCTAAACTCTAGTATTTTGTACTGGGCACTTAATTATTTAATTGTTAAATTTATTCGTACCCATTAAAACAAACAAAATTTTTTAATAAAAAAAAATAAAAAATCGAAATTTCTCGTTTTCGTGTGTTGTTAACTTATACTTATATTTTTATCTAGATGATAATATACTCCAATTTGTAAATTATATAAAATTTGTAAAAATCGATATTACTTCATTACGCAACCTAGAATCTTTATTTCTTATTGATATCTATGAACCGATGACAATACAATATTACGAAGCCATAATAATTATATAGCATTTAGATATCAAAATATTTTTACTCACATATTCAACGAAATAACTTCCGCTATTATTTTATAAATAAGTAATAAAATCAATTATTGCATTTGATGATGTGGATTTTCTTTTATTTGAGTTCGGCAATTCATCTGTAATCATAGTATAACTACTTAACTACTTAACTACTACTATAACTACTTATACTGTGCTGCAATCATGAGTGAACATTTAAAGTATTCGACCGGATTTTATAAAATAATCGGATTTTTGCCGTTGCAAACCACCAACAAACTACTTCTATTTTTGAATAACTTTTATTTCGGCGTAAACTTCTCGATCACCATGTTAACAATGATATTCACCTTTATGGAAATACCGGAAGCTATGAGAAAGAACCTGAAGGAAATGGTGAGCTGCTCGGGGTTCGCTTCTCATTTTATTTTTAGTCTGGCCAGAAGTGGATTGTTTGCCATGCCTTCTATAAAACGTCTAATCCGCAAAATTGAAGCTACCGAAAAAAATATTTTGACCCAATCAAATGAGGAAGTGAAGACTTTATACTTGAAACACGTGCAAAAAAATAAAGTTCTAAATAAATTTTCAATAGTGGTAATATTCATTTGTGGCACTATTTACACATTTGCACCATTGGTGCCACAATTTTTACAATCGCTAAATTTTGCGTCGAATTTTTCTGAAAAAAGCTTTCCTTTTCTTCTTTGGTTTCCGTTTGATAAATACAAATACTACAAGAGCGCCTATTTTTTAATAGTAATCATGGGCGTAATTCTTGCTCTGTACGCGTTAGCAGGGATCAATCTTCTTATGGGATTATTGACATTTATAATAGGCCAATTGCAACTTTTGCAATATGAAATTCGTACTGGAATTGATTGCAAAAAATTCAACGATTTCGAATTACAGCAGAACGCGAAAAAAATAAATATTTATTACAATGAAATTTTAAAGTAAGTCTAAATATTTTAGTTTTATTTCTTTAGCCTCCAAACCTTTTTAAGGATATAATATAGATCACTCGGGCAAATTTCTTTTGTAATCTAACATAGATACTATTAAATCAACTGACATTTTTTTTTAGGTTTACATCAGAGCTTAATGATATTTTAAAACATTTTATGCTATTGCAGTTCATTACATCTATAGTACATACCGCATTGGTTAGTTTTGAAATTGCTGTGGTAAGAACTAAAATTTTTAATTAATCTATTCGGGGAAGACCCCAAGTGTAGGTAGCACATAAAACTATAATAGCTAGCTGGTAGCGGGTTAGCTATTTTAGCTGAAAAATACAGCAGTATTGGTAGCTGACTTTCAAGTTGCTATATTACAGCTAAACGTCTGGTTGTCTTGCTGCCGTCTAATGTTTGTTAGTCAAATAGCATAAGCTGCCAGTATTTAGCCACTTAGCTATTACAGCTTATCATATTACTTCTCAGCCGCTCAAGTCGACAGCTGTTAAATAGCTGTAATAACTAACTGGTAAAATTCGTGGCTGTTTTTTATCTGCAAGTGTTATCTAGAAGGGGATTGTCGTTCAATTTAATTTTTTTAGGATAAACAATTTGATGTATTAGCAAAAAATTTAATTACCCTAATTGGAGCTTTTCTGGAGCTAGCTTTGTGCTATTGGTTTGGAAATGAGATTTACTTAGAGGTAAACTATCCGCCCTTCTATTTGCTCAATAAAATTCAAACAGTTCTGTTTTAGAATTGCAAGGTTATTGATGCAGTGTGGGAAAGTGATTGGTACAATTGTAATCAAAAAGTTAAAAAATGTCACGTAATTTTGATGATAAAAGCTTCGACACCTGTAAAAATGATGGTGGGTTATTCTCAAGACATGTCGATGGAAACGATGATGATGGTAACTATAATTTTAAATTTTTATTTTAGTTCAGAGGGACTAGAAAATTAAAAAAAAAAACTAACTTTATGGAAGCTTCTTTAGCTCCCCAAGCCCCACTGGGGAAAAAATAAAAAGTGATTAAATTAAGAGAAATATTTTTAAAAATACTAAAACGTAATATACAGGGTGTTCCCATCATCATGGAGAACCTTTGAGGTGGTAATAAAGGACACTTTTCTAAGACAAATTTTCAAATAAAATTTTTGTCCAAGTCCAAACCTTTTCGGTGTACCTCCCTTTAAAGCAATTTTTTGAATTTCTAGTTTCAAACGGCCATAGCTCCGATATTATTTATTTTTTAGACTTAATGACATATTTGTAATACGCGCAGTAAAAAAATAAAAACTTGCTGATCAACTTTACACCTCGAGTAGGGCCACTTTGAACTCACCTCTCCTGAAAATACGTTTAAAATGCAGAGAACCTGTCTAGAGTGATTACTTTCGCTTCATGTTAAAATCGGTGTTGTAGTTTTTGAGTTATAACAGATATTGTTTTGGGGGCGACTTTGATCGAAGTCTTTTTATTGTATTAGGTGTTTATTTTCATAAAAAATACATATTCTTGTATAAAAAAAAAATAAATAAGTGCTTGTACATTTATACCTAAATATAATTTTGCAGTATTTATTAAAAACTTAAATGAAATTCTCTGAATAGCTTCATCCAGTTGGCCTTGTGAGTAATGCTTATAATCCTTAGTTCCGGATTTCCTCTTATAGACTCGGACCATCTGAAGTCAAAAATTGCCAAAATCTGCTCAAAATAACCAAAAAACTATTAAATATAAGAATCAAAGTCGCCTCTTAGTTTACGATCAAAGTGACCCCATGACGGTTTAACAAGATTTTTAACCACATGATAGTTTTTTTTGTAATGTTTATTTGAGATTATATGTTCTCAAGACATGCCTGATTAAAAATATATAATTAAAAAATACTATAAAATATTACCAACCTTTGCACATTTGAAGCTATAACGACTAAAAAAATCTTCTTAGGCCGATGACCGGCGTTTTTGATCAATTTATTGCACGTTACTTAATAAAAAAAACTATTTTCACAATGATTTTAAGATCTGTAGGCGTGGACGTAATTAATGCAATTAGCGGTAATTTTAAAATGTACCAGTGCGGCTGCAGTTTGCAGAGAAGGCAGTTATCAAAGCCGCACCGTAATATCAAAGTCGCCCCACTTTACGGTACAAACAAAAAGAGGATCTACAAAACTTACTTTAAAAATGTAAAGTATTCGTGGTATAATAATAGAATTTATTTATCTAATTAATGCGTCTAATTCAACATTTGAATCACTTATTTTCTTTTGATTGTACAAGAAAATTCTTATAAAAAATTATTTATTTTTGCATTTACACTTTATTCTATGTTTTTTTAAATAGAATTAAAATTATTCTACCGCCAGTAAAATTATGCGAATTATAATTTTTATGAAATGTTTTGTAAGCATCTAAAAAGTAAACACATTAAACATTTCCACTTATTATCATAAGCCACATGATATACAATGGATTTGAAATGCATATACCCCACTACAAAATATTTCTAGATGCACGCAAGAATTTCTGACATTGTAAAGCTCACGATATTAATGAATTATTTGGACGATTGCATTGCACAAAACAGAAAACTGTGCACTCAAAAGTGCATACAATATAATAACCATCTGTGGGCTATCGACTGAACTATAATGTTCCATTTTATCTAAAATTATTTGAATTCATCAATTATTTTCAACTTCATTTTTAATGCGTTATAGGTAACATAAATTGTTGAAAATTTTTTTACGAATTCATTTATAGATGTACATTCTTTAAATAAGTAAAATTTTATTAATTGATAATTATTTTCATGTTTTACAACAAATATTATTGTTATAAATACAATTTTTGAGTTCAAAAACCCCGTTAAGCAATCCTTATAATGTCACAAATATTATCTCAAAATTTTGAACCAATCCGTCCAGCCGTTTTTTAAATAGGCTGGTAGATGTGATTTAATTTTGCATCTGGTTAATTTTTTTTTTTTTTATTATTAATAATTCTTCGTTAGTAATCATTTCCTCTACTTTAATTTTTGTTAAATAAATTACAATTATAGTATTTAAAGAATTTGAATTCTAACTTTCAAAATTTGCCAAAAAAAATTATGGCTAAGCAATCCTTAATTCATCGTAAATATAATTCCCAAATTTGAAAAATATCTATTCAGCCGTTTTTGAATTGTCCTTGTAGATGTAAGAGCGCGCCGTAAAATCCTAGCCTTAAAACAAATTATAAATCAAACCGAGATTTTCAGCAATTTTGTGAATTTACTTATCTTTTACCTACACCTTGTTCATTATTTTCAGAATTTCTATGAAATCAGTTGGTTTCTCAAAAAAATTCATTTCACCAATGTTATAGCCCGTTAAATTTTCTATCATGTTTGAGCTATCAGTTTTTATCTAAGACGTTTTATTTAAGAGATACGGAGTTTGCAAGGAAAGTAAAAAAAATAAATCCTGAATTTTTTTAACATTTTTTCTCTTAATTTAATTTATAACTCGAAATCCGTTGATTCTAGGCGATAAGGGGTTATAACTTAATTTGTAGATAAGCAAATAATCTTTAAAAAAGTTCTAATTTATTAAACATAAAAAAATCAATAATATCGGAGCTATGGCCGTTTGAAATCAGAAATTCATAAAATTGCTTTAAAAGGAAGTACACCCCAAGGGTTTGGACTTGAACAAAAACTTTATTTGAAAATTTGTCTTTTATCACCACCTCAAAGGCTCTCCACGGTCACGGGAACACCCAGTATATTCAAGGAAAAATATTTTTAAAATACCAAAACGTGTTTGTAGTTTTGTTATAAATAAAAATTTATAATTTCAGTATTTAATTCGATTTTTCTGTTTCAGGTACTAAGAACAAGTATTTCCTACGCAATCGCGTTGAATAAATTTTACGCGTTAAAAAATAGCGGCACCAATGAAGCAATTTCACAATAAATCAAAAATGAATGTCACTATTTTATTATAAAATAAAATAAAAATTAATATTATAAAAATTTATTTAACAATAATTAACTAAAAAAAGTTTACAAAAACACTTTTGCAAGAAAAATTTACTTGTTAAGATTATGCACACAAAATATTATATTAAATAAAAAATTTCTAATTTTAAGTGAGTACTTTAATTGCCAAATAACAATTACAAACCCAACATCTGATGTATGTGTCAGGGCCCCGAAAAGGGCCGTTTTATTTACAAGTTCACTTATTGCAATCTAAACATAGACAGATACAAAATTCATGTGTGCAATATTGTAAATTTGAATTTGAATATATTGGGCGCGAAATTTTAAATTTAGTTCATTTTGGTTACTTTAACATACAACGGTGATAAAACGGAAGTAGTGGGAGTTTTTTCCGCTAGAGTTGACCGTTAGGGATGGTAACAAGGTCTTACATTTTGGAACGCCGTTGAAAACACTTGTTCTTTGTGCATCAGTTTTAAAATATCAAGTAATCAAGTAAAGTGGAAATATATTTATCGTGGGATAATTTAATTTAGATAATTAAGTGTAACAGATTTAGTGGACGTTCAAAATCATAAGATGGCGGTCAAAATATGTCTCAGTATGGCTTGTCACTAGAAAGGTGAGCTGTAATGGAACCGGAAGTGACATAGCAAATGCTGTGATGTCGTTCCTTTCTTTTTTCATATATCTAAATGATGTACTACAAAATTATGATATTTCAGGACAGTTATTAATAATTTTAACAATGTTCCTTATGATTATTTGCAACCACTTATAAAATAGTGACAATCGAATACATTTAACTTAATTAAAATTGAATACAATTAAAATTACACCATTTAACCTAATAAAAGGTAATAACAATTAAAAACAATATTAAAGAACTGTGTTAACAAAGTTCTTCATGATTATTATTTGCGGCTATGATTATTTGCTAGTTTAAGTATGGGGAATTTACTTAGTTAAGTACAAACGATCTATTTAGATTTAAGAAACTGACCAATTAGCAATAAGAGACGTACTAATTTTAAGGTGACCATCTTAGCTTAAGTGACAAGATAATAATTATAAGAGCGGATAATTTAGAATATAAGGGTTATTATTTAAGGTCTTACATAATATAAAACCAATTGAGTCGAACATCGGTATGCATATATGAACTTCTTACAAATGACTATAGGTTGTGATTGGTAATATAAATATGAATAATCAATGAGAAAACATTACGATCAGGGGATTAACTATCGAACAGTTATTAAATCAAATTTCAAACTAAAGTATTCTGAATTACATGATATCAAGGAGATTAACTTTGCTGGTAAATTGGTTGTCGGACTACCTTTTTTTTTCTCGGTTAAAATATATTCATCGTTAAACCGAATCCTGTGTTTTATTTAATTTGTGTGTACTAATTATTCCTTCAGGTGTCCCACCAGTGGTTACGCCACTGGACATATGTGTTTAAGTTTGAAGTTAGTAAGTAAGGTAAACTACGTTAGCATTCAAAGAGTCATCCGCAAATTTTAAAGGACCTGTAAGTGTTACTACGAGGGGAGATCACAACGTGCGAGGTTTGTTTGACGATCACAGCTTTGGTTTGGTTTGTAACTTTGATTTGAGAAGGCGGTAATTCAAATTGAAGAACCAAATATTACAACACTGTTAATATGATTTTAACCCTCATGATTGATGCTACAAAAAATCGTTAATTATTATAATTAATAATTATTTCACTGATTACACTTATTATTATACTAAAAAATTTAGTTAGGTTAAGTACCACCAGTAAATTTTCACTAAAATCATTAAAAACCCCATTCGGTTTGGACGCACGTAGACACGCCCTTTTCGAAATCGAACGCATATTTCACACGCTTTTTTCGTAAAGCGAAAAAAGCGTTGTAAGTGCCAAATCGAACGCGGCCCTTGTAATTCATTGTATCATGGGTCCGTCGTGTCGACGTAATTCTGATTTTCTTAAGGTGGAGGTTCAAGGCCACAGAGTTGATTCGCACCTGGCAGATGGCGGATATTAGGGTATGCAATGAATAGATCATTTATGGAAGTTCTTCTATTAAGATATAGGTGTCGCTCTATAAGTAGTAAATAGCGGAATACCCGCAGTCGAGAAAACATTTTTAATAACGCGAAGCAATGAAATATATACGACATCCTGATGTCTTTATAGTCGTAACGTAAACAATGAGTAACAACTACGTATTAGTTTACACCATTACGAAAGGTCAAAGAAATCCGTCTCTAATTGAAACATATTTGTTTAAAATACTTTTCTAAGATGATTATAATCTTCTCAGTACCTATACAAAAATGATGAAGCTCATTTAATTTAAAATTTTCGAACTCTACTCATCGAAATTAGTCGATTTATGCACTAAAAAGACCAGTGAAATTTTTGACGATTTTCGAAAAAATTCAAAGGTTAACCCCTTTGAAACTTTTTTACCCCAAAAAGTGAAAGTCTCAAATCGGATACTTTTTCGATATTTTCTTGTATATTTTGAGCAGAAAATTCGACTGGCGCAGACAGATTCCTCGTAAGTACGATATTTTAAATTTTATCTGGCTTTAAAGTAAGCAAATGCGATGCCAATTTGAGCCTCCTTTACTTCGCATTTTGCGACGGATTAAAGTGTTTGCGCCAGGATCCGGCGCGTTTTTCGAACTCTACGCATCGAAATTAGTCGATTTATGCACTAAAAAGACCAGTGAAATTTTTGACGATTTTCGAAAAAATTCAAAGGTTAACCCCTTTGAAACTTTTTTACCCCAAAAAGTGAAAGTCTCAAATCGGATACTTATTTTCTTGTATATTTTGAGCAGAAAATTCGACTGGCGCAGACAGATTCCTCGTAAGTACGATATTTTAAATTTTATCTGGCTTTAAAGTAAGCAAATGCGATGCCAATTTGAGCCTCCTTTACTTCGCATTTTGCGACGGATTAAAGTGTTTGCGCCAGGATCCGGCGCGTTTTTCGAACTCTACGCATCGAAATTAGTCGATTTATGCACTAAAAAGACCAGTGAAATTTTTGACGATTTTCGAAAAAATTCAAAGGTTAACCCCTTTGAAACTTTTTTACCCCAAAAAGTGAAAGTCTCAAATCGGATACTTTTTCGATATTTTCTTGTATATTTTGAGCAGAAAATTCGACTGGCGCAGACAGATTCCTCGTAAGTACGATATTTTATATTTTATCTGGCTTTAAAGTAAGCAAATGCGATGCCAATTTGAGCCTCCTTTACTTCGCATTTTGCGACGGATTAAAGTGTTTGCGCCAGGATCCGGCGCGTTTTTCGAACTCTACGCATCGAAATTAGTCGATTTATGCACTAAAAAGACCAGTGAAATTTTTGACGATTTTCGAAAAAATTCAAAGGTTAACCCCTTTGAAACTTTTTTACCCCAAAAAGTGAAAGTCTCAAATCGGATACTTTTTCGATATTTTCTTGTATATTTTGAGCAGAAAATTCGACTGGCGCAGACAGATTCCTCGTAGGTACGATATTTTAAATTTTATCTGGCTTTAAAGTAAGCAAATGCGATGCCAATTTGAGCCTCCTTTACTTCGCATTTTGCGACGGATTAAAGTGTTTGCGCCAGGATCCGGCGCGTTTTTCGAACTCTACGCATCGAAATTAGTCGATTTATGCACTAAAAAGACCAGTGAAATTTTTGACGATTTTCGAAAAAATTCAAAGGTTAACCCCTTTGAAACTTTTTTACCCCAAAAAGTGAAAGTTTCAAATCGGATACTTTTTCGATATTTTCTTGTATATTTTGAGCAGAAAATTCGACTGGCGCAGACAGATTCCTCGTAAGTACGATATTTTAAATTTTATCTGGCTTTAAAGTAAGCAAATGCGATGCCAATTTGAGCCTCCTTTACTTCGCATTTTGCGACGGATTAAAGTGTTTGCGCCAGGATCCGGCGCGTTTTTCGAACTCTACGCATCGAAATTAGTCGATTTATGCACTAAAAAGACCAGTGAAATTTTTGACGATTTTCGAAAAAATTCAAAGGTTAACCTCTTTGAAACTTTTTTACCCCAAAAAGTGAAAGTCTCAAATCGGATACTTTTTCGATATTTTCTTGTATATTTTGAGCAGAAAATTCGACTGGCGCAGACAGATTCCTCGTAAGTACGATATTTTAAATTTTATCTGGCTTTAAAGTAAGCAAATGCGATGCCAATTTGAGCCTCCTTTACTTCGCATTTTGCGACGGATTAAAGTGTTTGCGCCAGGATCCGGCGCGTTTTTCGAACTCTACGCATCGAAATTAGTCGATTTATGCACTAAAAAGACCAGTGAAATTTTTGACGATTTTCGAAAAAATTCAAAGGTTAACCCCTTTGAAACTTTTTTACCCCAAAAAGTGAAAGTCTCAAATCGGATACTTATTTTCTTGTATATTTTGAGCAGAAAATTCGACTGGCGCAGACAGATTCCTCGTAAGTACGATATTTTAAATTTTATCTGGCTTTAAAGTAAGCAAATGCGATGCCAATTTGAGCCTCCTTTACTTCGCATTTTGCGACGGATTAAAGTGTTTGCGCCAGGATCCGGCGCGTTTTTCGAACTCTACGCATCGAAATTAGTCGATTTATGCACTAAAAAGACCAGTGAAATTTTTGACGATTTTCGAAAAAATTCAAAGGTTAACCCCTTTGCAACTTTTTTACCCCAAAAAGTGAAAGTCTCAAATCGGATACTTTTTCGATATTTTCTTGTATATTTTGAGCAGAAAATTCGACTGGCGCAGACAGATTCCTCGTAAGTACGATATTTTAAATTTTATCTGGCTTTAAAGTAAGCAAATGCGATGCCAATTTGAGCCTCCTTTACTTCGCATTTTGCGACGGATTAAAGTGTTTGCGCCAGGATCCGGCGCGTTTTTCGAACTCTACGCATCGAAATTAGTCGATTTATGCACTAAAAAGACCAGTGAAATTTTTGACGATTTTCGAAAAAATTCAAAGGTTAACCCCTTTGAAACTTTTTTACCCCAAAAAGTGAAAGTCTCAAATCGGATACTTTTTCGATATTTTCTTGTATATTTTGAGCAGAAAATTCGACTGGCGCAGACAGATTCCTCGTAAGTACGATATTTTAAATTTTATCTGGCTTTAAAGTAAGCAAATGCGATGCCAATTTGAGCCTCCTTTACTTCGCATTTTGCGACGGATTAAAGTGTTTGCGCCAGGATCCGGCGCGTTTTTCGAACTCTACGCATCGAAATTAGTCGATTTATGCACTAAAAAGACCAGTGAAATTTTTGACGATTTTCGAAAAAATTCAAAGGTTAACCCCTTTGAAACTTTTTTACCCCAAAAAGTGAAAGTCTCAAATCGGATACTTTTTCGATATTTTCTTGTATATTTTGAGCAGAAAATTCGACTGGCGCAGACAGATTCCTCGTAAGTACGATATTTTAAATTTTATCTGGCTTTAAAGTAAGCAAATGCAATGCCAATTTGAGCCTCCTTTACTTCGCATTTTGCGACGGATTAAAGTGTTTGCGCCAGGATCCGGCGCGTTTTTCGAACTCTACGCATCGAAATTAGTCGATTTATGCACTAAAAAGACCAGTGAAATTTTTGACGATTTTCGAAAAAATTCAAAGGTTAACCCCTTTGAAACTTTTTTACCCCAAAAAGTGAAAGTCTCAAATCGGATACTTTTTCGATATTTTCTTGTATATTTTGAGCAGAAAATTCGACTGGCGCAGACAGATTCCTCGTAAGTACGATATTTTAAATTTTATCAGGCTTTAAAGTAAGCAAATGCGATGCCAATTTGAGCCTCCTTTACTTCGCATTTTGCGACGGATTAAAGTGTTTGCGCCAGGATCCGGCGCGTTTTTCGAACTCTACGCATCGAAATTAGTCGATTTATGCACTAAAAAGACCAATGAAATTTTTGACGATTTTCGAAAAAATTCAAAGGTTAACCCCTTTGAAACTTTTTTACCCCAAAAAGTGAAAGTCTCAAATCGGATACTTTTTCGATATTTTCTTGTATATTTTGAGCAGAAAATTCGACTGGCGCAGACAGATTCCTCGTAAGTACGATATTTTAAATTTTATCTGGCTTTAAAGTAAGCAAATGCGATGCCAATTTGAGCCTCCTTTACTTCGCATTTTGCGACGGATTAAAAGTGTTTGCGCCAGGATCCGGCGCGTTTTTCGAACTCTACGCATCGAAATTAGTCGATTTATGCACTAAAAAGACCAGTGAAATTTTTGACGATTTTCGAAAAAATTCAAAGGTTAACCCCTTTGAAACTTTTTTACCCCAAAAAGTGAAAGTCTCAAATCGGATACTTTTTCGATATTTTCTTGTATATTTTGAGCAGAAAATTCGACTGGCGCAGACAGATTCCTCGTAAGTACGATATTTTAAATTTTATCTGGCTTTAAAGTAAGCAAATGCGATGCCAATTTGAGCTTCCTTTACTTCGCATTTTGCGACGGATTAAAGTGTTTGCGCCAGGATCCGGCGCGTTTTTCGAACTCTACGCATCGAAATTAGTCGATTGATGCACTAAAAAGACCAGTGAAAATTTTGACGATTTTCGAAAAAATTCAAAGGTTAACCCCTTTGAAACTTTTTTACCCCCAAAAAGTGAAAGTCTCAAATCGGATACTTTTTCGATATTTTCTTGTATATTTTGAGCAGAAAATTCGACTGGCGCAGACAGATTCCTCGTAAGTACGATATTTTAAATTTTATCTGGCTTTAAAGTAAGCAAATGCGATGCCAATTTGAGCCTCCTTTACTTCGCATTTTGCGACGGATTAAAGTGTTTGCGCCAGGATCCGGCGCGTTTTTCGAACTCTACGCATCGAAATTAGTCGATTTATGCACTAAAAAGACCAGTGAAATTTTTGACGATTTTCGAAAAAATTCAAAGGTTAACCCCTTTGAAACTTTTTTACCCCAAAAAGTGAAAGTCTCAAATCGGATACTTTTTCGATATTTATCTTGTATATTTTGAGCAGAAAATTCGACTGGCGCAGACAGATTCCTCGTAAGTACGATATTTTAAATTTTATCTGGCTTTAAAGTAAGCAAATGCGATGCCAATTTGAGCCTCCTTTACTTCGCATTTTGCGACGGATTAAAGTGTTTGCGCCAGGATCCGGCGCGTTTTTCGAACTCTACGCATCGAAATTAGTCGATTTATGCACTAAAAAGACCAGTGAAATTTTGACGATTTTCGAAAAAATTCAAAGGTTAACCCCTTTGAAACTTTTTTACCCCAAAAAGTGAAAGTCTCAAATCGGATACTTTTTCGATATTTTCTTGTATATTTTGAGCAGAAAATTCGACTGGCGCAGACAGATTCCTCGTAAGTACGATATTTTAAATTTTATCAGACTTTAAAGTAAGCAAATGCGATGACCAATTTGAGCCTCCTTTACTTCGCATTTTGCGACGGATTAAAGTGTTTGCGCCAGGATCCGGCGCGTTTTTCGAACTCTACGCATCGAAATTAGTCGATTTATGCACTAAAAAGACCAATGAAATTTTTGACGATTTTCGAAAAAATTCAAAGGTTAACCCCTTTGAAACTTTTTTACCCCAAAAAGTGAAAGTCTCAAATCGGATACTTTTTCGATATTTTCTTGTATATTTTGAGCAGAAAATTCGACTGGCGCAGACAGATTCCTCGTAAGTACGATATTTTAAATTTTATCTGGCTTTAAAGTAAGCAAATGCGATGCCAATTTGAGCCTCCTTTACTTCGCATTTTGCGACGGATTAAAGTGTTTGCGCCAGGATCCGGCGCGTTTTTCGAACTCTACGCATCGAAATTAGTCGATTTATGCACTAAAAAGACCAGTGAAATTTTTGACGATTTTCGAAAAAATTCAAAGGTTAACCCCTTTGAAACTTTTTTACCCCAAAAAGTGAAAGTCTCAAATCGGATACTTATTTTCTTGTATATTTTGAGCAGAAAATTCGACTGGCGCAGACAGATTCCTCGTAAGTACGATATTTTAAATTTTATCTGGCTTTAAAGTAAGCAAATGCGATGCCAATTTGAGCCTCCTTTACTTCGCATTTTGCGACGGATTAAAGTGTTTGCGCCAGGATCCGGCGCGTTTTTCGAACTCTACGCATCGAAATTAGTCGATTTATGCACTAAAAAGACCAGTGAAATTTTTGACGATTTTCGAAAAAATTCAAAGGTTAACCCCTTTGAAACTTTTTTACCCCAAAAAGTGAAAGTCTCAAATCGGATACTTTTTCGATATTTTCTTGTATATTTTGAGCAGAAAATTCGACTGGCGCAGACAGATTCTTCGTAAGTACGATATTTTAAATTTTATCTGGCTTTAAAGTAAGCAAATGCGATGCCAATTTGAGCCTCCTTTACTTCGCATTTTGCGACGGATTAAAGTGTTTGCGCCAGGATCCGGCGCGTTTTTCGAACTCTACGCATCGAAATTAGTCGATTTATGCACTAAAAAGACCAGTGAAATTTTTGACGATTTTCGAAAAAATTCAAAGGTTAACCCCTTTGAAACTTTTTTACCCCAAAAAGTGAAAGTCTCAAATCGGATACTTTTTCGATATTTTCTTGTATATTTTGAGCAGAAAATTCGACTGGCGCAGACAGATTCCTCGTAAGTACGATATTTTAAATTTTATCTGGCTTTAAAGTAAGCAAATGCGATGCCAATTTGAGCCTCCTTTACTTCGCATTTTGCGACGGATTAAAGTGTTTGCGCCAGGATCCGGCGCGTTTTTCGAACTCTACGCATCGAAATTAGTCGATTTATGCACTAAAAAGACCAGTGAAATTTTTGACGATTTTCGAAAAAATTCAAAGGTTAACCCCTTTGAAACTTTTTTACCACCAAAAAGTGAAAGTTTCAAATCGGATACTTTTTCGATATTTTCTTGTATATTTTGAGCAGAAAATTCGACTGGCGCAGACAGATTCCTCGTAAGTACGATATTTTAAATTTTATCTGGCTTTAAAGTAAGCAAATGCGATGCCAATTTGAGCCTCCTTTACTTCGCATTTTGCGACGGATTAAAGTGTTTGCGCCAGGATCCGGCGCGTTTTTCGAACTCTACGCATCGAAATTAGTCGATTTATGCACTAAAAAGACCAGTGAAATTTTTGACGATTTTCGAAAAAATTCAAAGGTTAACCTCTTTGAAACTTTTTTACCCCAAAAAGTGAAAGTCTCAAATCGGATACTTTTTCGATATTTTCTTGTATATTTTGAGCAGAAAATTCGACTGGCGCAGACAGATTCCTCGTAAGTACGATATTTTAAATTTTATCTGGCTTTAAAGTAAGCAAATGCGATGCCAATTTGAGCCTCCTTTACTTCGCATTTTGCGACGGATTAAAGTGTTTGCGCCAGGATCCGGCGCGTTTTTCGAACTCTACGCATCGAAATTAGTCGATTTATGCACTAAAAAGACCAGTGAAATTTTTGACGATTTTCGAAAAAATTCAAAGGTTAACCCCTTTGAAACTTTTTTACCCCAAAAAGTGAAAGTCTCAAATCGGATACTTATTTTCTTGTATATTTTTGAGCAGAAAATTCGACTAGGCGCAGACAGATTCCTCGTAAGTACGATATTTTAAATTTTATCTGGCTTTAAAGTAAGCAAATGCGATGCCAATTTGAGCCTCCTTTACTTCGCATTTTGCGACGGATTAAAGTGTTTGCGCCAGGATCCGGCGCGTTTTTCGAACTCTACGCATCGAAATTAGTCGATTTATGCACTAAAAAGACCAGTGAAATTTTTGACGATTTTCGAAAAAATTCAAAGGTTAACCCCTTTGAAACTTTTTTACCCCAAAAAGTGAAAGTCTCAAATCGGATACTTTTTCGATATTTTCTTGTATATTTTGAGCAGAAAATTCGACTGGCGCAGACAGATTCCTCGTAAGTACGATATTTTAAATTTTATCTGGCTTTAAAGTAAGCAAATGCGATGCCAATTTGAGCCTCCTTTACTTCGCATTTTGCGACGGATTAAAGTGTTTGCGCCAGGATCCGGCGCGTTTTTCGAACTCTACGCATCGAAATTAGTCGATTTATGCACTAAAAAGACCAGTGAAATTTTTGACGATTTTCGAAAAAATTCAAAGGTTAACCCCTTTGAAACTTTTTTACCCCAAAAAGTGAAAGTCTCAAATCGGATACTTTTTCGATATTTTCTTGTATATTTTGAGCAGAAAATTCGACTGGCGCAGACAGATTCCTCGTAAGTACCATATTTTAAATTTTATCTGGCTTTAAAGTAAGCAAATGCGATGCCAATTTGAGCCTCCTTTACTTCGCATTTTGCGACGGATTAAAGTGTTTGCGCCAGGATCCGGCGCGTTTTCGAACTCTACGCATCGAAATTAGTCGATTTATGCACTAAAAAGACCAGTGAAATTTTTGACGATTTCGAAAAATTCAAAGGTTAACCCCTTTGAAACTTTTTTACCCCAAAAAGTGAAAGTCTCAAATCGGATACTTTTTCGATATTTTCTTGTATATTTTGAGCAGAAAATTCGACTGGCGCAGACAGATTCCTCGTAAGTACGATATTCTAAATTTTATCAGACTTTAAAGTAAGCAAATGCGATGCCAATTTGAGCCTCCTTTACTTCGCATTTTGCGACGGATTAAAGTGTTTGCGCCAGGATCCGGCGCGTTTTTCGAACTCTACGCATCGAAATTAGTCGATTTATGCACTAAAAAGACCAATGAAATTTTTGACGATTTTCGAAAAAATTCAAAGGTTAACCCCTTTGAAACTTTTTTACCCCAAAAAGTGAAAGTCTCAAATCGGATACTTTTTCGATATTTTCTTGTATATTTTGAGCAGAAAATTCGACTGGCGCAGACAGATTCCTCGTAAGTACGATATTTTAAATTTTATCTGGCTTTAAAGTAAGCAAATGCAATGCCAATTTGAGCCTCCTTTACTTCGCATTTTGCGACGGATTAAAGTGTTTGCGCCAGGATCCGGCGCGTTTTTCGAACTCTACGCATCGAAATTAGTCGATTTATGCACTAAAAAGACCAGTGAAATTTTTGACGATTTTCGAAAAAATTCAAAGGTTAACCCCTTTGAAACTTTTTTACCCCAAAAAGTGAAAGTCTCAAATCGGATACTTTTTCGATATTTTCTTGTATATTTTGAGCAGAAAATTCGACTGGCGCAGACAGATTCCTCGTAAGTACGATATTTTAAATTTTATCAGACTTTAAAGTAAGCAAATGCGATGCCAATTTGAGCCTCCTTTACTTCGCATTTTGCGACGGATTAAAGTGTTTGCGCCAGGATCCGGCGCGTTTTTCGAACTCTACGCATCGAAATTAGTCGATTTATGCACTAAAAAGACCAATGAAATTTTTGACGATTTTCGAAAAAATTCAAAGGTTAACCCCTTTGAAACTTTTTTACCCCAAAAAGTGAAAGTCTCAAATCGGATACTTTTTCGATATTTTCTTGTATATTTTGAGCAGAAAATTCGACTGGCGCAGACAGATTCCTCGTAAGTACGATATTTTAAATTTTATCTGGCTTTAAAGTAAGCAAATGCGATGCCAATTTGAGCCTCCTTTACTTCGCATTTTGCGACGGATTAAAGTGTTTGCGCCAGGATCCGGCGCGTTTTTCGAACTCTACGCATCGAAATTAGTCGATTTATGCACTAAAAAGACCAGTGAAATTTTTGACGATTTTCGAAAAAATTCAAAGGTTAACCCCTTTGAAACTTTTTTACCCCAAAAAGTGAAAGTCTCAAATCGGATACTTTTTCGATATTTTCTTGTATATTTTGAGCAGAAAATTCGACTGGCGCAGACAGATTCCTCGTAAGTACGATATTTTAAATTTTATCTGGCTTTAAAGTAAGCAAATGCGATGCCAATTTGAGCTTCCTTTACTTCGCATTTTGCGACGGATTAAAGTGTTTGCGCCAGGATCCGGCGCGTTTTTCGAACTCTACGCATCGAAATTAGTCGATTGATGCACTAAAAAGACCAGTGAAATTTTTGACGATTTTCGAAAAAATTCAAAGGTTAACCCCTTTGAAACTTTTTTACCCCAAAAAGTGAAAGTCTCAAATCGGATACTTTTTCGATATTTTCTTGTATATTTTGAGCAGAAAATTCGACTGGCGCAGACAGATTCCTCGTAAGTACGATATTTTAAATTTTATCTGGCTTTAAAGTAAGCAAATGCGATGCCAATTTGAGCCTCCTTTACTTCGCATTTTGCGACGGATTAAAGTGTTTGCGCCAGGATCCGGCGCGTTTTTCGAACTCTACGCATCGAAATTAGTCGATTTATGCACTAAAAAGACCAGTGAAATTTTTGACGATTTTCGAAAAAATTCAAAGGTTAACCCCTTTGAAACTTTTTTACCCCAAAAAGTGAAAGTCTCAAATCGGATACTTTTTCGATATTTTCTTGTATATTTTGAGCAGAAAATTCGACTGGCGCAGACAGATTCCTCGTAAGTACGATATTTTAAATTTTATCTGGCTTTAAAGTAAGCAAATGCGATGCCAATTTGAGCCTCCTTTACTTCGCATTTTGCGACGGATTAAAGTGTTTGCGCCAGGATCCGGCGCGTTTTTCGAACTCTACGCATCGAAATTAGTCGATTTATGCACTAAAAAGACCAGTGAAATTTTTGACGATTTTCGAAAAAATTCAAAGGTTAACCCCTTTGAAACTTTTTTACCCCAAAAAGTGAAAGTCTCAAATCGGATACTTTTTCGATATTTTCTTGTATATTTTGAGCAGAAAATTCGACTAGCGCAGACAGATTCCTCGTAAGTACGATATTTTAAATTTTATCAGACTTTAAAGTAAGCAAATGCGATGCCAATTTGAGCCTCCTTTACTTCGCATTTTGCGACGGATTAAAGTGTTTGCGCCAGGATCCGGCGCGTTTTTCGAACTCTACGCATCGAAATTAGTCGATTTATGCACTAAAAAGACCAATGAAATTTTTGACGATTTTCGAAAAAATTCAAAGGTTAACCCCTTTGAAACTTTTTTACCCCAAAAAGTGAAAGTCTCAAATCGGATACTTTTTCGATACTTTCTTGTATATTTTGAGCAGAAAATTCGACTGGCGCAGACAGATTCCTCGTAAGTACGATATTTTAAATTTTATCTGGCTTTAAAGTAAGCAAATGCGATGCCAATTTGAGCCTCCTTTACTTCGCATTTTGCGACGGATTAAAGTGTTTGCGCCAGGATCCGGCGCGTTTTTCGAACTCTACGCATCGAAATTAGTCGATTTATGCACTAAAAAGACCAGTGAAATTTTTGACGATTTTCGAAAAAATTCAAAGGTTAACCCCTTTGAAACTTTTTTACCCCAAAAAGTGAAAGTCTCAAATCGGATACTTTTTCGATATTTTCTTGTATATTTTGAGCAGAAAATTCGACTGGCGCAGACAGATTCCTCGTAAGTACGATATTTTAAATTTTATCTGGCTTTAAAGTAAGCAAATGCGATGCCAATTTGAGCCTCCTTTACTTCGCATTTTGCGACGGATTAAAGTGTTTGCGCCAGGATCCGGCGCGTTTTTCGAACTCTACGCATCGAAATTAGTCGATTTATGCACTAAAAAGACCAGTGAAATTTTTGACGATTTTCGAAAAAATTCAAAGGTTAACCCCTTTGAAACTTTTTTACCCCAAAAAGTGAAAGTCTCAAATCGGATACTTTTTCGATATTTTCTTGTATATTTTGAGCAGAAAATTCGACTGGCGCAGACAGATTCCTCGTAAGTACGATATTTTAAATTTTATCAGACTTTAAAGTAAGCAAATGCGATGCCAATTTGAGCCTCCTTTACTTCGCATTTTGCGACGGATTAAAGTGTTTGCGCCAGGATCCGGCGCGTTTTTCGAACTCTACGCATCGAAATTAGTCGATTTATGCACTAAAAAGACCAGTGAAATTTTTGACGATTTTCGAAAAAATTCAAAGGTTAACCCCTTTGAAACTTTTTTACCCCAAAAAGTGAAAGTCTCAAATCGGATACTTTTTCGATATTTTCTTGTATATTTTGAACAGAAAATTCGACTGGCGCAGACAGATTCCTCGTAAGTACGATATTTTAAATTTTATCAGACTTTAAAGTAAGCAAATGCGATGCCAATTTGAGCCTCCTTTACTTCGCATTTTGCGACGGATTAAAGTGTTTGCGCCAGGATCCGGCGCGTTTTTTGAACTCTACGCATCGAAATTAGTCGATTTATGCACTAAAAAGACCAGTGAAATTTTTGACGATTTTCGAAAAAATTCAAAGGTTAACCCCTTTGAAACTTTTTTACCCCAAAAAGTGAAAGTCTCAAATCGGATACTTTTTCGATATTTTCTTGTATATTTTGAGCAGAAAATTCGACTGGCGCAGACAGATTCCTCGTAAGTACGATATTTTAAATTTTATCTGGCTTTAAAGTAAGCAAATGCGATGCCAATTTGAGCCTCCTTTACTTCGCATTTTGCGACGGATTAAAGTGTTTGCGCCAGGATCCGGCGCGTTTTTCGAACTCTACGCATCGAAATTAGTCGATTTATGCACTAAAAAGACCAGTGAAATTTTTGACGATTTTCGAAAAAATTCAAAGGTTAACCCCTTTGAAACTTTTTTACCCCAAAAAGTGAAAGTCTCAAATCGGATACTTTTTCGATATTTTCTTGTATATTTTGAGCAGAAAATTCGACTGGCGCAGACAGATTCCTCGTAAGTACGATATTTTAAATTTTATCTGGCTTTAAAGTAAGCAAATGCGATGCCAATTTGAGCCTCCTTTACTTCGCATTTTGCGACGGATTAAAGTGTTTGCGCCAGGATCCGGCGCGTTTTTCGAACTCTACGCATCGAAATTAGTCGATTTATGCACTAAAAAGACCAGTGAAATTTTTGACGATTTTCGAAAAAATTCAAAGGTTAACCCCTTTGAAACTTTTTTACCCCAAAAAGTGAAAGTCTCAAATCGGATACTTTTTCGATATTTTCTTGTATATTTTGAACAGAAAATTCGACTGGCGCAGACAGATTCCTCGTAAGTACGATATTTTAAATTTTATCTGGCTTTAAAGTAAGCAAATGCGATGCCAATTTGAGCCTCTTTTACTTCGCATTTTGCGACGGATTAAAGTGTTTGCGCCAGGATCCGGCGCGTTTTTCGAACTCTACGCATCGAAATTAGTCGATTTATGCACTAAAAAGACCAGTGAAATTTTTGACGATTTTCGAAAAAATTCAAAGGTTAACCCCTTTGAAACTTTTTTACCCCAAAAAGTGAAAGTCTCAAATCGGATACTTTTTCGATATTTTCTTGTATATTTTGAGCAGAAAATTCGACTGGCGCAGACAGATTCCTCGTAAGTACGATATTTTAAATTTTATCTGGCTTTAAAGTAAGCAAATGCGATGCCAATTTGAGCCTCCTTTACTTCGCATTTTGCGACGGATTAAAGTGTTTGCGCCAGGATCCGGCGCGTTTTTCGAACTCTACGCATCGAAATTAGTCGATTTATGCACTAAAAAGACCAGTGAAATTTTTGACGATTTTCGAAAAAATTCAAAGGTTAACCCCTTTGAAACTTTTTTACCCCAAAAAGTGAAAGTCTCAAATCGGATACTTTTTCGATATTTTCTTGTATATTTTGAGCAGAAAATTCGACTGGCGCAGACAGATTCCTCGTAAGTACGATATTTTAAATTTTATCTGGCTTTAAAGTAAGCAAATGCGATGCCAATTTGAGCCTCCTTTACTTCGCATTTTGCGACGGATTAAAGTGTTTGCGCCAGGATCCGGCGCGTTTTTCGAACTCTACGCATCGAAATTAGTCGATTTATGCACTAAAAAGACCAGTGAAATTTTTGACGATTTTCGAAAAAATTCAAAGGTTAACCCCTTTGAAACTTTTTTACCCCAAAAAGTGAAAGTCTCAAATCGGATACTTTTTCGATATTTTCTTGTATATTTTGAGCAGAAAATTCGACTGGCGCAGACAGATTCCTCGTAAGTACGATATTTTAAATTTTATCTGGCTTTAAAGTAAGCAAATGCGATGCCAATTTGAGCCTCCTTTACTTCGCATTTTGCGACGGATTAAAGTGTTTGCGCCAGGATCCGGCGCGTTTTTCGAACTCTACGCATCGAAATTAGTCGATTTATGCACTAAAAAGACCAGTGAAATTTTTGACGATTTTCGAAAAAATTCAAAGGTTAACCCCTTTGAAACTTTTTTACCCCAAAAAGTGAAAGTCTCAAATCGGATACTTTTTCGATATTTTCTTGTATATTTTGAGCAGAAAATTCGACTGGCGCAGACAGATTCCTCGTAAGTACGATATTTTAAATTTTATCTGGCTTTAAAGTAAGCAAATGCGATGCCAATTTGAGCCTCCTTTACTTCGCATTTTGCGACGGATTAAAGTGTTTGCGCCAGGATCCGGCGCGTTTTTCGAACTCTACGCATCGAAATTAGTCGATTTATGCACTAAAAAGACCAGTGAAATTTTTGACGATTTTCGAAAAAATTCAAAGGTTAACCCCTTTGAAACTTTTTTACCCCAAAAAGTGAAAGTCTCAAATCGGATACTTTTTCGATATTTTCTTGTATATTTTGAGCAGAAAATTCGACTGGCGCAGACAGATTCCTCGTAAGTACGATATTTTAAATTTTATCTGGCTTTAAAGTAAGCAAATGCGATGCCAATTTGAGCCTCCTTTACTTCGCATTTTGCGACGGATTAAAGTGTTTGCGCCAGGATCCGGCGCGTTTTTCGAACTCTACGCATCGAAATTAGTCGATTTATGCACTAAAAAGACCAGTGAAATTTTTGACGATTTTCGAAAAAATTCAAAGGTTAACCCCTTTGAAACTTTTTTACCCCAAAAAGTGAAAGTCTCAAATCGGATACTTTTTCGATATTTTCTTGTATATTTTGAGCAGAAAATTCGACTGGCGCAGACAGATTCCTCGTAAGTACGATATTTTAAATTTTATCTGGCTTTAAAGTAAGCAAATGCGATGCCAATTTGAGCCTCCTTTACTTCGCATTTTGCGACGGAATAAAGTGTTTGCGCCAGGATCCGGCGCGTTTTTCGAACTCTACGCATCGAAATTAGTCGATTTATGCACTAAAAAGACCAGTGAAATTTTTGACGATTTTCGAAAAAATTCAAAGGTTAACCCCTTTGAAACTTTTTTACCCCAAAAAGTGAAAGTCTCAAATCGGATACTTTTTCGATATTTTCTTGTATATTTTGAGCAGAAAATTCGACTAGCGCAGACAGATTCCTCGTAAGTACGATATTTTAAATTTTATCTGGCTTTAAAGTAAGCAAATGCGATGCCAATT